>CM076580.1:1382802321-1383174932 GCA_034641835.2 Pinus albicaulis | reverse complement strand
TCATTGTACTCTCTACTAAACATTTTATGACAATCAATTTCAAAGCGTTTCCCCCCTTGTGGGGTTTTCCCCTAGTCTTTGACCAAATCAATGTCTCTTATTGATGTGTTGATTATATCGTATTGTCATTTCATTTAATTTTCTATCTTCAGTTACTGTTGATGATTGGAAGAAATAATATTTGTTGAATATATTAATAATTAGGGATTGATTTGGGATAAAGAAATTGATATACAATATAGCATTGGAAAATAAACATGATATCAGAGCTAAGGTGAAGGACAAGCCCAAGGAGATAATAGTTATAACAATCATTTTTGAAAAACTTGGAGTCAATATATTCAAGTAAAGATGTATACCTCATTCTTCAAGGAAGTTGAGAAGCTCAGAAACTCATCAAATTTTGTTGCTTGGAAGATTATGTTGGAAATCATAGCTAATGACAATGATAGTATTCTTGATATTATCTTTGCTTCCCATACTGAGTTCCTCCTTAATTCCCCAATGGTTGTGCCAGGACTGGGCACCCTTATGCCACCCGCGCTTGAGGCGAAGGTGAGGATTTTGACTACATATAGAAGCAATTTTAGGGAGTCTTTTTTATTCCATGTTGTCAAGTTTCTTCTTATACATCAGATATCCAAACATAGTCGTACTTTCAATGGGGGACAAACCATATTCGATCAAGAGGATATGATAGGGAGTATTTACTTTGATATTAAGGTTGTAGGTTATGAATTTCTTTTGAATCATCTCCATCTTCCTGCATGACTCTCTGGATATACTGCAACCTCAAACTTGACATTCGTATAAGACAAGGGTGGTGACAAGGGTCTTAAAGAGGAACCTATTTTTACTCCAAATGTAAATATCGACTGACTTACAATTTTTTTCAAGCTCATAATAAGCTTTACAGCCCCCAATCATAATTTTCTTGATGCTATAATTCCAGTTGAGATGATGAGGGAAGTCAATGCCTGAATACTTATCAGAAGAAACCCGCTCTAGGCACTGGTTATTATACACGAAACTACCCTAGGTGATATTTTTAGATTTAATGATCATGAATTTAGTCTTGTTGGTATTAAATGTCATACCCATCTTAGATAAATGGGTATCAAATGTCATACCAAAATGAAAAATAGATAAATTATAACTAAACTATAATTTCTTTATTACTGTTAATTTGGAAGCTTAGTGACAAAATTCAATCATTGGAATAGATTCCTCTTACCAAGAGGACCAAAATTGACCTTTGAAGCATTGGATTTGGATAAGGTAATGTGTTTTTTTAAGTGAAGCCCACAATGGCACATTTGATGAGGTCAGACTAAAGTCAAATTTCCCCTCCAAATTTGCATATAAATACAAGTGACCTCAAGCTTCTTTGGACATCATCATCACCTATCATTTATTCTTCTTTTGGAGTTTCATTCTATCTGAAATTGATGGATTCACACGAAGTGTGAAGTTTTCACACAAAGTGTGAAGGTTTCATAGGAAGTTTGATGGTTGCACATGAAGTGTGGGGGTTTCACCAAAAGTGAAAAGTTGTCACAGGAAGTGTGAAAGTTTCACAAGAAGTGTGTAGGCATCACGGGAAGTGAGAAGGTTTCATAGGAAGTGAAAAGGTTTCAGAGGAAGTGTGAAGTTGTCACTATAAGTGTGAAAGTTTAATAATATGTGCGAATTTTTCATACGAGGTATGCAAGTCTCAGAAGAAGTGCGCATCACGACCAAGAAGTGTGCGAGTATCTTTCACTACTATTAACTTTGACCATAATTGCAGATTTGACAGTTTGACCAGAATTGATGTTTAGGCACATTTATTGGAATTTAGATATTGGTTTTCTTGGATGGAAAAATATTTTACATTAACTCGATTGATGGATTTAGGCTCACTGTGCTCTCTACTAAACATTTTATGGAAATCTAATAGAAGAAGAATTTCAAAGGGTTTCCCCCCTTCTGCGGTTTTCCCCTAGTCTTTGACCAAAACATATTCTCTTATTGATGTGTTGATTATAGGCTATTTTCATTTCATTTCATTTTCTATCTTCAGTTACTATTGATGACTGGAAGAAATAATTATTATTGAATATATTGATATTTGGGGGTTGATTTGGGATAAAGAAATTGATATAGCATATAGCACTCGAAAATAAACATGATATCAGAGCTAAGGTGAAGGACAAGCCTAAGGAGATAATAGTTATAACTATCATATTTTAAAAACTTGGATTCAATATAATCAAGTAAAGATGTATACCTCATTCTTAAAGGAAGCTGAGAATCTCAGAAACTCATCAAATTTTGTTGTTTGGAATATTAGGTTGGAAATCATAGCTAATGAAAATGATGTATGGGAGTACATAAAATGAAAAATACTCGAGCCTCCAGAAACTTCTATCGTTGTTGTCAAGAACAAATACAAGAAATGTGAGTTAAAAGAAAATAAAGTTATAGCTAATGGTTTACAAGATCATTTACTTGCCTATGTTGGAAATTTGAAGAATTCTAAAGATATGTATGGTAAGTTGGCCAACATGTATGAATTCAACAATTTGAATGAAATTATCTCCTTAAAACATCAACTCAAATATATGAAGATGAATAAAGGATAATATGTGCAATCCTATATCATTAGGATATCGATCTTAAATATCAATTGCAAAGAGTAGGAGAAAATATACTTTACAAGAAGTTGGTGTTGGTAACCCTTAGAGGTCGCCCTCCTATTTGGTAAACCCTCACTACTACCATAATAAATAACAACAATTTCCAATTATTTGATGATCTCATTGGAAAAATCACTCAAGAAGAATCCATGATGATCTCAATAGGGAAAATTTAAAAAGATGGAGAAGAAGAGCTTGCTTCATTTGTTACTCAAGACAAGAAGAAAAATGGGAGAGGAAGACCATCTAGTTCAAATAGTCCCTCTCCTTATTCAAAGGAACCTAATAGAATATTAAGGGATATTGAATGTTATAATTGTCACAAGTGTGGTCACTATGTTCGAGAATGTCTAAGAAAAAGAGATGCTTTAAGATCCGACCGAAGCTACAACAACAATAGGTACAATGATAAAAGAAGAAGAGATGATGGAAGAAGAGATGATATAAGAATAAGTGATGATCAAATAGGTAGAAATAATTGAAGAAGAAGAGATAATTCAAATTATTATAAAGAAAGTCATCATCCTCTAAAGAAGTCAAGAAAATCTAGGTATGAAAGTAACATAACTACTACTTAACCTGAATACATTCTTATTTCATCCAATTCTGGTTCCTATCTTTTGGATTCATATAATAGTTGGCTGGTAGATAGTGGGCCTTCTTGACACCTCTCCAGGTATAAGGAATTTCTCTCAAATCTAGTTGAGAGGGAGATGAGTTTAAAGATTATTCTTGGGGACAACACTTCATAATCCAGTGAAGGGCTTTGGTACTGTTAAGTTTGATTTGGATTATGCAGAATATTTTATTCCTCATGAAATGATGTATTTTTTGAATCTAAATAAGAACCCAATATATATGTCTTCCTTGGAAGATAAAGGAATGAGAGTGGCATTCTACTGGTCAAAGGAATCCTAAATGAGAAATTTGTTTAAATTAGGATCTTGAGTTGAAGGACTATATAGAGTCAGTGGAAAACCTCTTCTAGTAATGGTCCATGACACCATGGAAAATTTTAGGGGCTAATATTCGCACGTGGGCTAATTTTCCATGGTTTTTCCAAAAAAAAGATTCGCCAATTTCCATTTTTTTTAAAAATGATTCGCCCAAATTTTACAATATAAAATTATTTTACGTTAAAAATCGCCAACATTATATAAGCAATGTATATAATATCATTATAAATTTGAATAATTTTACAAATACATCAATAAAAAAATTATAGTTTGCATATTATGGACTAGTGAGATTCGCCAATTTTTTAAACTTCAAGATAATTTTCCAGCCTTAAAATTATCCTTGCTTGACAGTAACCATCAAAGTGAGTTGTGGCACTGAAATCAAGAAGAGTCAAGGGGACCACTCCGCTCTAGTAGCATAAAGATCGATGATAATCCCGAACAGAATGGAGTAAATGTGAAAGAACAATTTTGGAAAGATACTATGACTGAAGAATCGATGATGAAGAAATTTGTTCCAAGATCTCAAGGAAGGTCTCATGCAACTTCAAAATGGCTATACAAGATGAAGCATGAAGCAGATAGAAGCATTGAAAAGTTTAAGGAAGATGCATGTGTTGAGAAACCTCATGGGTTTTAATTACAGAACAAGAAGGCTTTCATTTGTAGATAAAAGAAAGAATTATGTGGTTTCAAGAAAGCTCCTTGAGCATGGAATATCAAAATTGATAGTTACGCGGTGAAGCTTGAATTCACAAGAAGAAATGCTAATTGGAACCCATAATTCAAAATGGTCAAAGATATGAATTTTATTTTGGTTTTATATATTATGATTTATTCTTGACATGTAGTGAACCTATGATTATTGAGCATAAGAAGGATTTCGTTTCTGAGTTCGATATTAAAGATCTTGGTCTCATATACACTTCCATAGATATAGAGAAACATGGATCACTGGATGTGAACCTCCTGGGTAAGTGTTTGGGATGATCAAGGACATTGAGTTATGCTATCCCCCCTTGTTTGAGCTCCCAGGGTGAGGAATTGAGCCTTGAGCTCCTAGGTTTAAGGTACATCTAGATTTCACATAGTATACCCCATTTGGAATTTGTCTTTCCCTCCCATCTGGATAATGGGCGTTGGCCGCTTAAGTTAGACATTGTCTTTACCATTTATATTAAGTGGCATCTCATTCAAGTTAGAGATGCAGCTGTTATACCATTAACTATTGAGGGTCAAGTTGGGAAGATCAACATATAATAAGATAGGCATGATCCTTACCATTTATGGTAAGTGGTATCCCTAATACTATCATTAGGAGGTGCGATAGGTGTAATCCTTACCTCATAAGGTAAGTGGCATCCCTCTTAATGTCTGTAGGTTTCCGGAGTCATATCATTGGCACCACGCTGGCACAGATTCCTGGGTCGTAGAATTAGCTCCTCGCTATTGAGTTTATTGGGTGTTAGAATTGGCTCCCCGATGACAGAGATTCCTAGGTAACAACATTGAGTTCCCGCTGGCAGTTATTTTGGGTCGTATCAGTGGCCCCCCGATGGATATAGAGGGTGGTAGCTGAAGTTCCCATATGATTATTTTCTTTAGATTCAAGAATGATTCAACAGATACAGTGGAGCGAGATGAGACATGATTTGATGGCAGGATATTTTCAATGATCACATGATGCAGTTGTAATTTCTCCCTCACTAAGAGGGAGTGGTAGTTTGGTAGCTCAATTACAAATTCCAATCATTATATTAGATTCCTATTTTCCGAGAGGACCAAAATTGACCTATGAAGCACTTGATTTGGATAAGGGAAAGTGTGTTTCTGACGCAAACACCACAACGGCACATAGTCAAATTTCTCCTCCAAAGTTAATAAATACAAGTGGCCTCAAGCTCCTTTGGAATTAATCATCACATGTCATTTTTTCTTATTTTTGGAGGTATATTCTATCTTAAATTTAAAGTTTCACAAGTGTGAAGTTGTCACAGGAAGTGTGAAGCTATCACAATAAGTGAAAATTTTTCACAGGAAGTGAAAAGGTTTCACAAGAACTACGAAGATTTCATAAGATGTTGAAGCTCTCATAGGAATTACGTAGGTCTCACACGAAGTTCGCATGAGAAATAGGAAGTACGTGGGTATCTTTGATTTTTTTTAACATTGACTAAAATTGCAGATTTGAGAGTTTGACCATATTTGACTTTTGGGTACATCTATTGGACTTTGGATATTGGTTTTGTTGGATGATCAAAATTTTTACTTTGACTCTTAGTTGATGGATTTTAGCTCATTTTAATCTCTGTTGAAAATTGTATGACAATCCAATAGAATAGTAATTTCAAAGGGTTTCCCCCTTGTGGGACTTTTCCGTGGTCTTTGACCAAATTGATGTCTCTTGTTAATGTGTTGATTTTCTCCTATTTGCATTGCATTTATCGTTCTATCTTCAATTATTGTTAGTGATTGGAAGAATTAATTATTCTTCAATATATCTCTAATTGAAGAATTGAATTGGGTTAAATTGATTGATATAGCATAGATCAATAGAAAATAAACAATTACAAGTAGAGATTTTTCTCTCTTAAACTTGAGATACAATATGAAGTGCTTCGAAGGGATGAGAAGACATATTCAAACCTACATCTCCTTGTAACTAGACACAACAAAAAAATATAATGTAAAGATGGGTGTAGAAGAAAATCTCAAAGGGAAATTTAAGCACACTGATTCTCAAAATATTCTAGAAAGGAGAACTCATCTTCAATAAAAAACCCCAAGAAAAAACTATTTTTCTAAAAATGTGATTCCCCTTTTATAATATTATCTTTATCTTTGTAACTACTTGATGGCCGTTAGGTTATTTCCTCTTTATATTAACTAAATTAAGATCAATTTTGAAAATATGAAGCTACAAATCCATCCTCTATGGTGAATATTTCTTCAAGTATTCCAAATTTCCCTTTTAATAAACCCTTTTTGAAAAATATTTTAGTTTTAGTCGAAAAAAGTATCACAATTTTTCTATTCATTTTCTGGGATGTCTATAATTTTAACCTTCGAAATCCATCCCATCATTTTTTCCATGCTTCTATCTTTCCAAAAATCTCTCATTTTCCCAAATCGGACATTGATTATTCAAGTTATGGTCTCCAAAAGTTCATGACTCAACCATCGTTGATCTACATGAATTGACTCAACAACTGTTGATCTAATCCACATGAATCTTAGCCTTTTGGGTTGTAAATACACCACATTCATCCCATGTAAATTATGGAAGGGAATTTATAGTTGTTTATAAAGAAATAAACTCCTTATATTATTTGTACATGAAGTAGAAAGAGACACAAAATGTGTTATAGCTTATACAAAATGTAGTTTTCTATTACTACTTCAATACCAAGTCATTGTGCTAAATTATTACCTAATCATCTATGTTGAGCTACTACCTTCCAAGTGTTGAGAAATTAGGATTTTTATTAAAATTTCTCTTTCATGATAATTACTTGTGATTTTATTATGATTATTTCACTTATATGTTATCTTTTTTAGATTATTACATTCTTCATCAAGTCAATTATCAAATTCACAAGAGTCACAAATATTTAGGCTTTCAAGCCAGGGCGAAAAACCCTCCCTCTTGGAGAGGAAAACTCGATAATAATTCTTATTATAGATCTTAAATTGACAAGTACCATGACCATGACACAAACCCTTGACATCAATATGACTCCAATACCCTTGTCGCTTTCTATTCTAGGTTCCCTATGCCGATATTCATTTTCTGCAATATGCTGCATCAACTCTAGGGAGACAATGTACCTAAACTAGTAGCCTAAACTCATGTGCTTCTATTCTCCCTTTCTCAGCCTCCAAGAGATTGATCCTTGGTCTTATAAATGCCCATTTGGTGCCCAAGACCAAGCTCATGTACTTGTTGTATAACCCCTTCATTACTTTATATACGCTTATGAGTTTATGCTAGAGGATTCATCGAAGACTGAAGCTTTCCTTTGCACTAATAGCAGTGTTCTTCATGCACTATAAATGAGTTGAATGAAAAGAGTTTTAAATTTCCATGAATGTATTAAAATGATTTACCCTCCCTCTCAGTTTAACTAAGGGTTCATCAAGAATTTTTTGACAATGGAGCAGTAAGAATCAAGACTATTGATGAACAAAAAATTCCTCTATTAGTAAATGAAGATCTATCAAATTCCAATAACAAGAGAGGAATTTGTCAAGATTTTAAAGTTGGTTGAGAAGAATTCTTCTTTTCAACCTTAAAAAGTTATTTTCCTCTTTCATAAAAAAAATAAAAAGAAAAAGAATAAATAATAAAAAAATAATAAATTAATGAATAAATAATAAATTTTGTATAAACAAGAAAACCAACATATTGTTGGTGTGCTTTATATAGAAAATTCAAGGTGAAAGCCAAAATTATTTTCACGCCTTAAATTTTCTTTTCCCCATTTTTTTTTAAATTTTCCATTCTTCTAAGCATCCCTTTCTTTTAAAAACTAAGCTAAAGAATTGATGACACCCTGAAGCTTTGATATATTTCTATATCTTTGACAGTTTATGTAGCCAATTGACAAGAACATTTGATGATCAAATAAAAGAAGAGTGATTGATTCCTTATGATACAGAGCACCTGCAAGATGACAACCAAAGGTTAGTAAGAAAATAAATCAAAGCTATGTAATACTTTAATTTAAAAATATGGGTCAACATATTACATATGTGAATTATGTCCATCATAATTCACGATTTTCGTTTCACCATCATAACATGATTCAAAGTCCTGATTCATTGATTTTATCATCACCTCAATCATAATTATGAATGACTAACAACTAGTTAAATTGTTTATACCTTCATCTCATACCTGCATACCCTCTCATTAAATTGACTAAACACATATATCACTTTCATATATATATGTGATAAACTTGATTTTCCATCCACCATTCTCTTGTGGGGTTGCAAGAGAATTGTTTGTTGTTTGTTGGATTGGGAAAAAACATGACAAGATCTACTATTGAGGTTATGAAATCATGCTATCAATTAAATAGACATTGGTTTTACTCTACAATTTTGCTGAAGATGAAGCAATCTTAATTATGTGATTAATCAGAAAGACATTTTCATCTAGATCTAATATATGTTAAATTTGCAAAAGTAAAAACCTTTTTTAATTTCAAAAGTAAAAATCTTACTTTTGGTATTTGCAATGTTGATTAAAATTCATGTATAACACTTATATTTTAGAGTAAATAATTTTTGTAGTTTAGATTGGTAAATTAGTTAAGGTAAATCAGTTTCACTTTTAAAACAAATAAATTTAATATATGTAAAACTTTTTGTATTTGCAATGTTGATCACAACACTTATATTTTAAATTGGATAAATTTTATATGTTAATTTGATTGATTGAAAACTCTTAATTACAAGCAAGAGATCCCATATATTCCAAGTCTTATTCATTAGGTGAAAGCCTAAACTATCCAGAATAACATTTTGGCATTGCCATTTAATCACGCAGGGGGCCTCACTGTCCAACCTCTTGTACCATACAGACAGAAGTAGGGCATATTACAATTAAAGAGTAATACACATACATCTGAAAGAAAGATAAGGTAAGGGCTTAGGCTTATGGGCCAATGAAACAGTATGAAGGAAACAATATGAAGAAGGAAAGATAGTAGGATTAAAATTTAATTCACTGTATACATAATTGGATTTCTTCTAGGTTTTTCTTGACAGGAAGAAAGAGAGAGATTTAATAAAATATTTCAATTCTTTTGTTCATTGAATCAAGATCAGAAAACACAGAAAGAAAAATTGAACAATATTAATCTCTGGAGCTACCATCCTGAACAATTCAGATAAGCATGATGTAACATCAATTCAAAATAAATAAATAAATAACATTTTATACATTCTCAATTATAGAATCGAACGAGGATATAATGCAAACTGTTGAAGCATTTACCCTTTTCTTCATGCACACATCTACCTACAAAAAGACCAAATTGTTTCTGTAAAAAATGCATAGCACTGGCTATGAATAACGATGAAATTCTTAAAATTTCAAGCGAAGAATGCTAATTTCATTCCCAAAAATCGCATTGTGGATTAGCTCAATTCGGACTTCAATAACATCTGTATCTAGAATGGCATGGACTAGCGAGACCAGCCGTCTATTCATCATCAGAGGCAGATTCATCGTCGCTAATGTCTTCGCCATCTTCGTCTTCCTGTTGACCTCCCAGGTCTTCTGCCTTGGCATACAGATTGCAGTATTCTAAATAACAGCACAAAATAAACGATTGATAAAAGAGGGCCATGAATTGTATGTTTGGCATAATGCCCTGAAGAAAGCTGTTAGCTCAAGTTAACAGCATAAATACAAGAAGTGAATCGGCAAAGAAATCTTTGGATACGTTGTACAAGAAATTTTGGATACGTTGTACAAATAGTTGGGTAAAAATTATAAATACATTGTTTTAACAAATTTCTAATGCAAATTGAGAAAAGCATTGGTGAATTCACCTTTCACTTTCTGGTCATAAAAATTTCTGTCATGCATCAGTGTCTCAGCCTCCTGATTTTAAAGTGACCTCTGGATTAGGACAGTTGGTGAAGAAATACTCAGTGATATTCAAGAGATTCACAATATTAATGCAAGTAAACAATAAACTCACTAAAAGATTGAGTGGTAGATTGCTGGAAATTAAGATGAAAAAAAGATCTGTTCGCACACACAATTTTTACAATGAAGAAATTTGCGTGGTTAGATTTTGACAAAAGCCTCTTACCGTAGATTGGACTCAATTCTGATTAAGAACGTTTACGCAAACGGAGCCGGATCTGAAGTCCCAAGAAAACGATGCCCCGTTAGTAAAATAACCCAAATATGAAAGCATGCCCTACATACAGAGCATAGAGAATGGGGTGGGAATGTTGTTTGGTGATTTTTCACTTAGATGTCTTTCTTATCCACTTTTAATTGGTTATTATAGCTATTTAATATATTTATATTATTTTTATAATACAGGATTTTATTGTTCAGCAGAGAAATTCATTTTACAGCCCAATATGAAGGGATGTGTAAACTTGTTTTTTGGTTTTCTTTTAAAATAAAAATAAAAGTTAAAAATTATGTTTTAAGTAGAAACATAATGTCCATTATATTTAAAAAAGTGAAATATTATAAAGTAATTAGAAGTAAAAAAAATGTATATATCATAAAAATATTAAGGATTTATAGTTAAAGCTTTTATTCGGTCATATATATATTCTATTTAGCATTCAAAAGTAAAGTGTAAATTTATATATTCTATTTAGCATTCAAAAATAAAGTGTAAATTTAATCTCTCTACTAATGTTAAATCCTTAATTAACATGAACATATGCTAAAGTTTAAGAACAGATCAGATCTTATTTTCTCTGTTTGATATCGTCTACATTTGCCTGTTGATTGAGAATGCCCTTCTTAACAAAGTTCTATTCAATGTAGAATTACCTTTATCTTGAAGTTCTTCTAGTAGTGACAAAGGGAAAGCCAAAATAGAGAAACAAGTGGGAACGCAACAACAACGAGGTGGTCGCAACTTAAACCCCACCAAAATCATAGTTTAATTTGCAAAAGCTCCTTTACAAAATCCCAGTAGCACCTCCTTTTCAGTATGTGTCCCCAAAATGAATCCAAAAAACAAGTCTAACAAAAAACAATTGAAATGTGAAGTAACAAAATCCTAAAATATTTTTCTATTTGGAATGGGTACGTACGCCTCAACAACATTGGGATGGTAGATCTTAGTCACAAAACCAATTGATGGTGATTGGTATGGGTAACTAGCTGGTAGTTCCACATGAACCTTCCACACTCCACCTTGGTAAAGACCTGCAATCAGTACAGAGTCCAGAGGTTATACTTTTTTAGCATCCCAACCATTTACTCATTGAAAGAATAAACTGTAAACATACTTCAATACTAGAATAGCAGATTTCAGACAACAATACCCATGCATATAAGTTCAGAATGTTCATATAGGACTAGAACCTGTTTTGATGTTTTGACCAAACTAGTGTTATCACATAAAAGTCTCCTGTGAGACTTCACTATCTTGCGATAGAGAAAATGTGACAGCCAAAATGGAGAGGAAATACAGTGGACTACGTCGAAGAGCTTTAAAGAATAAAATTTGAAAAACCATACCAGAGGACATGATTCCGAATAAATTGTTAACAAATACATAAGACTGACCTTAAAAAATAAAAGAGTCTACTGCAAATTTTAATTTCCTCTCATACAGCAGATGAAGTAATCACAATAGCGGTTGAATAAAATAAAAAAGAAAATAACATAGACGATGATTTCCTGTCTAATTCCTCTGTGGTGGAGAGAAGAAATTGTTGATCTTCTCATTCAAGTTCAAATCCCATTTCACATATGTTTACTTTACATGAACCTATTACTACTTGGAGCTGACAAAGTACAAGTGATCTCCTTCTCATTTACAGAATTGAAGGTAGGAGAAGATTCCAAATGTAAAAAGAAAACATAAAAGATGATCCTGAATGGAAGTTTGAAAAATAAAAAAGCTGAAAGGTATCTTGTGCAACAAGGGTTGGGAAAAATAAAGAAAAAAATCCAAGTGCAGAGAATGTAAACCCAAATGGACTATGTGCAACATGCCAAAGTTGTAAGGTACCATGTTTATCAGAATGAGAAAAGGGTTAAGAAAAATAAAGAAAAAAATACAAGTGGAGAGGAAGTAACCCAAATGGATTATATGCAACATGCCAAAGTTGTAAGGTACCATGTTTATCAGAATGAGAAAAGGGAAAAGATCATGCAATAGGAATGGAACAATAAATGGGTCTAGAGAGTTCCCAGGCCAAGTTTCCAGATTAAAGAACTGGGCTAGAGAGAGTTTCAGGGTATAATCAAAACCCACGTCCCCTCTACCAGCTTATATTATAATTTATACATACAAATGTAGTGCCAAGATGGAAATGGAAATGAGAATGCAGTGAGAAACGGGCCTCCTCGCCAAATTTATGCTGACATAGGTTTCAGGGAATAAAAAACCTGAGCCGACCACCCTTCCAAAATATAATATGCATATTAAGGGATCAGTAATCTTCTAAGGTAATGTGAAGATCGAAATGGAAATGAGAACAGGAACAAAACTAGAATCAGGTCAACTGGTCAGGTTTCTGGCAGCATAACACTAAGCAAAGAAGATTACATAAATCTTTCAATGATGTCATACGAATTTTAAGCAACAAAGCATCACACTAGTCAAATGAGGCGCTATAAACTATTTCAGCTTAACAGAAACAATGGAAGTCCAACTTACTGTTTTTAGGTCCATTGAACACCACATTGAATTCATTGGCTGAATCATTTATGGTCTCCACTTTATATTCATTCATCATACTGCCCAATGACAGACAATTTCCAGTTAGCCAATGTACAATCATTTTCATATGATATCATGCACAAAAATGTTATCAAGATCCAAGAATTGCAGAAAGAAAGAATTTAACAAGAAGGGAACAAACCATCATATCACATTACCTTACAGTAACTCTAACCCACAACAGATAACCAATTGAAGAAGGAAACAAGGAGGCAATACTAGCGATTGAATGGCTTTCAACTTACAGCTTCATGACATCTGTATCCCTGCGCCCGTTTGCGGAAAACATGGTGTGGGGCTCTGACAACTGTATCCCTGAGCCTCATTCCATGATCGCGAACAATTCAATTCAGCGTATATACCCGACAGTTTTTTTCGTTTTCTTCCCAGTTATCGTCAGGTTTTATCGATGTTCTAGGCCTCTGCATGCTTTCGATAATGAAAGCTATGTTAATGGTGTTCACTCGTATACCCTCTAAAAATGACCATGGATCGAATCTCATTAGTATTCTAACTAGCACAACCACATTAGTAAAAACTAATGTGGTTGATATACGCCGATAGGCGTATATAAAATAGATTTACAACCACATTAACCAATGTGGTTGATATACGCCGATAGGCCTATATCCACTACCCATCACATTAATTTATATATCAATAAATAAATATTATATATAATAAATTTATTATAGTAACTTGAAATATATATATTATATATTAATAAGAATATTAATATATTAATTATGATTAAAATCACAAAAATATTTTATATATATTAATAATATTATAATAAGTATTAATAATATATAATAAGTATTAATAATATATATTAAATTTTTTTATTAATATATTAAAAATATTAACTATATACATACTATAAATTAACTTGAAATATATATAATATATATTAATATAAAAATAATATTAATAATATATAATAATTTAATATTTATTTATATATTAATATCATAGATGGTTATATTATTAATAAACCAAAAGAACTAATAATATATTAATAATATATATTATATCATAGTTGGCTGTATTATTAATAATATATATTAATAATATTATAATATTACTAATAATCATTATTTATAAATATTTGAATATTTATTTATAATGATTATTGGTAATATTGTAATATTATTAATATTACTAAATAAATATTAAGATATTATTAATATATATTATTAATAATATATATTAATAATATTAATAATAAACATTATTAATAAATATTTGAATATTTATTTAAAATGATTATTAGTAATATTATAATATTATTAATATATATCATTAATAATATTATAATATTACTAATAATTATTATTAATAAATATTTGAATATTTATTTATAATGATTAATAGTAATATTATAATATTATTAATATTACTTATTAAATAATATATAATATATATTAATAATATTTATTGATATAAAAATAATAAAAATAATATATAATATTTTAATATTTATTTATATATTAATAGTTATATATTAATAATAATATTATAATATTACTAATAATCATTATTAATAAATATTTGAATTTTTATTTATAATATATATTAATATAATAATAATATTCAACTCAAGAGAGTAATAAACCATATGAAACAATATTTAAAAACAACCGAATGTGTGATTAATATTATAAACCAAAAGAACTAATAAACCCAAGGGTTTAATATTATAAACCAAAGGAGTCAGTGGACCCAAGGGACAAATATTAAAAACCTAAGGAATCAATATTTGTTAGAATGTAACATTTGACTATGGATGACATTGATCGATTATTCATATTATAAACCAAAAGAACTAATAAACACAAGGGTTTAATATTATAAACCAAAGGAATTAAGAACCTGCTCCAAAACTATTATCAAATAAATTATAACCAAGTAGCACTAGAACTAAAGAATTGATTTTAAACATTGAGACAACTGTTGTCACAATGCGACGCTCGACCAACTATGACCATGGTTGGCCATGGGCGATTTTCATATTGAGACAATATTTGTCGAAATGTGACATTTGATCATGGATGACATTGATCAATTATTCATATTATAAACCAAAATAACTAATAAACCCAAGGGTTTAATATTATAAACCAAAGGAATTGGTGAACCCAAGGGACAACCATCACCCATCAAATTATAAACCAAAAGAAATTGGTGAACCCAAGGGAATTGATTTAAACATTGAGACAATTGTTGTCACAATGCGACGATGGACCAACTATGACCATGGTTGGCCATGGGTGATTTTCATATTCGTACAATTTGGATGATGGATGACATTGATCGATTATTCATATTATAAACCAAAAGAACTAATAAACCCAAGGGTTTAATATTATAAACCAAAGAATTGGTGAACCTAGTTAGTCTTCTCCTGATTTAAACATTGAGACAATTGTTGTCACAATGGCGCGTTTGACTAAATTATGGAAATGGTTGTCTGTTATGATTTCTATGATGAGACAATATTTGTGAGAATGTGACATTTGATCATGGATGACATTGATCGATTATTCATATTATAAACCAAAAGAACTAATAAACCTAAGGGTTTAATATTATAAATCAAAGGAATTAGTGAACCCAAGGGGATTGATTTAAACATTGAGACAATTGTTCTCACAATGCGACATTTGATCATGGATGACATTGATCGATTAATCATATTATAAACCAAAAGAACTAATAACCCCAAGGGTTTAATATTATAAACCAAAGGAATTGGTGAACCCAAGGGAATTGATTTAAATATTGAGACAATTGTTGTCACAATGTGACGTTCAACCAACTATGACCATGGTTAGCCATGGGTGATATTCATATTGAGACAATGTTTGTCAGAATGTCACATTTGATCGTGGATGACATAAACACAAGGGTTTAATATTATAAACCAAAAGAATTAGTGAACCCAAGGGAAAACCATTACCCAACAAATTATAAATCAAAGGAATTGGTGAACCCAAGGGAATTGACCATGGGTGATTTTCATAGTGAGACAATGTTTGTCAGAATGTGACATTTGACCATGGATGACATTGATCGATTATTTATATTATAAAACAAAAGAACTAATAAACCCAAGGGTTTAATATTATAAGCCAAAGGAATTGGTGAACCCAAGGGAATTGGCCATGGGTGATTTTCATATTGAGACAATGTTTGTCAGAATGTGACATTTGATCACGGATGACATTGATCGATTATTTATATTATAAACCAAAATAACTAATAAACCCAAGGGTTAAATATTATAAACCGAAGGAATTGGTGAACCCCAGGGAAAATCATTACCCAAATGATTATAAACCAAAGGAATCGGTGAACCCAAGGGAATTAATTTAAACATTCAAACAATTGTTGTCACAATGCGATGTTGGACCAACTATGACCATGGTTGGCCATGGGTGATTTTCATATTGAGACAATGTTTGTCAGAATGTGACATTTGATCATGGATGACATTGATCGATTATTCATATTATAAACTAAAAGAACTAATAAACCCAAGGGTTCAATATTATAAACCAAAGGAATTGGTGAACCCAAGGGAAAACCATTACCCAACAAATTATAAACCAAAGGAATTGGTGAACCCAAGGGATATTCATTTAAACATTAAGACAATTGCTGTCACAATGCGACGTTCGACCAAGTATGACGATGGTTGGCCATGGCCGATTTCATATTCAGACAATTTGATGATGGATGACATTGATCGATTATTCATATTATAAACCAAAAGAGCTAATAAACCCAAGGGTTTAATATTATAAACCAAAGGAATTGGTGAACCCAAGCGAATTTATTTAAACATTGAGACAATTGTTGTCACAATGCGACGTTCGACCAACTATGACCATGGTTGGCCATGAGTGATTTTCATATTGAGACAATATTTGTGAGAATGTGACATTTGATCATGGATGACATTGATCGATTATTCATATTATAAACCAAAAGAACTAATAAACCCAGTGGTTTAATATTATAAACCAAAGGAATTGGCGAACCCAAGGGGATTCATTTAAACATTGAGACAATTGTTCTCACAATGCGACATTTGATCATGGATGGCATTTATCGATTATTCATATTATAAACCAAAAGAACTAACAACCCCAAGGGTTTAATATTATAAACCAAAGGAATTGGTGAACCCAAGGGAATTGATTTAAATATTCAGACAATTGTTGTCAGAATGTGACGTTCGACCAACTATGACCATGGTCGTCCAGGGTGACATTCATATTGAGACAATGTTTCTCATAACGTGTCATTTGATCATGGATGACATTGATCGATTATTCATATTATAAACCAAAAAATCTAAAAAACCCAAGGGTTTAATATTATAAACCAAAGCAAGTGGTGAACCCAAGGGAAAATCATTACCCAAAAAATTATAAACCAAAGGAATTGGTGAACCCAAGGGAATTGATTTAAACATTGAGACAATTGTTGTCGAAATGCGACGTTGGGCCAAGTATGACCATGGTTGGCGATGGCTGATTTCTTATTCGCATAATTTGATGATTGGTGACATTGATCGATTATTCATAATATACACCAAAAGAACTAATAAACGCAAGGGTTTAATATTATAAACCAAATGAATTGGTGAAACCAAGGGAATTGATTTAAACATTGAGAGAATTGTTGTCACAATGCGACGTTGGACCAACTATGACCATGGCTGGCCATGGGTGATTTTCATATTGAGACAATATTTGTCAGAATGTGAAATTTGATCATGGATGACATTGATCGATTATTCATATTATAAACCAAAAGAACTAATAAACCCAAGGGTTTAATATTATAAACGAAAGGAATTGGTGAACCCAAGGGGATTGATTTAAACATTGAGACAATTGTTCTCACAATGCGACATTTGATCATGGATGGCATTGATCGATTATTCATATTATAAACCAAAAGAACTAACAACCCCAAGGGTTTAATATTATAAACCAAAGGAATTGGTGAACCCAAGGGAATTGATTTAAATATTCAGACAATTGTTGTCACAATGCGACGTTCGACCAACTATGACCATGGTTGAACATGGGTGATATTCATATTGAGACAATGTTTGTCAGAATGTGACATTTGATCGTGGATGACATTGATCGATTATTCATAATATAAACCAAAAGAACTGATAAACCCAAGGGTTTAATATTATAAACCAAAGGAATTGGTGAACCCAAGGGAAAACCATTACCCAACAAATTATAAACCAAAGGAATTGGTGAACCCAAGGGAATTCATTTAAACATTGAGACAATTGTTGTCAGAATGCGACGTTGGACCAAGTATGAGCATGGTTGGCGATGGCTGATTTCATATTCAGAAAATTTGATGATGGATGACATTGATCGATTATTCATATTATAAACCAAAATAACTAATAAACCCAAGGGTTTAATATTATAAACCAAAGGAATTGGTGAACCCAAGGGAATTTATTTAAACATTGAGAAAATTGTTGTCACAATGCGACGTTCGACCAACTATGACCATGGTTGGCCATGAGTGATTTTCATATTGAGACAATATTTGTCAGAATGTGACATTTGATCATGGATGACATTGATTGATTATTCATATTATAAACCAAAAGAACTAAGAAACCCAATGGTTTAATATTATAAACCAAAGGAATGGTGAACCCAAGGGATTGATTTAAACATCAGACAATATTTGTCAAAATGTGACATTTGATCATGGATGGCATTGATCGATTATTCATATTATAAACCAAAAGAACTAATAAACCCAAGGGTTTAATATTATAAACCAAAGGAATTAGTGAACCCAAGGGAATTGATTTAAACATTGAGACAATTGTTGTCACAATGCGACGTTCGACCAACTATGACCATGGTTGGCCATGGGTGATTTTCATATTGAGACAATGTTTGTCAGAATGTGACATTTGATCATGGATGACATTGATCGATTATTTATATTATAAACCAAAAGAACTAATAAACCCACGGGTTTAATATTATAAACCAAAGGAATTGGTGAACCCAAGGGAAAACCATTACCCAACAAATTATAAACCAAAGGAATTGGTGAACCCAAGGGAATTCATTTAAACATTGAGACAATTGTTGTCAGAATGCGACGTTGGACCAAGTATGAGCATGGTTGGCGATGGATGATTTCATATTCAGACAATTTGATGATGGATGACATTGATCGATTATTCATATTATAAACCAAAAGAACTAATAAACCCAAGGGGATTGATTTAAATTATTTGTTTTGTTTAGGGAATGAAACATTTTAGAATAATTAGTATATATATATATTTAGATATCTCTATCTTATAGGTTTTTCTAATGCATCTATTGGTCCAATAACGTTTTTAATTAAAATGAACTAAACATATGTAATTTTTTTGTTCTCATTATAGTTGACATTATTTCTTAATTTAATGAACATTTTATTTTTATTTTAGGAAAGATGTGTCAAAGCTAGAGTAAGCATAGAAAAAATTACACATCTCATACACTTTTAATAAAAAAATAATAAAGATTGAAATTACTTATACTACCAAATTTATATTTTTAAACCTTTTTAATATTTTATTTTCCTAAATTAATATTTAAAACATATGATATAAAAAACTTAATTTTTTAAAGTAAACTTTAAGTTTTATTGATATTATTAATTTCATTTTTTTTATTTTGATTATAAAAAAATTAATAATGATAATTAATAATAATGATTAGTGTTTATTAAAATTTATCCTGAAATTAAAAGAAATAGAATTCGTTTAAATTTTGTATGTTAAAAATAAAAAACACTCCAAATTATTATATAAAAAGATTAATAATAAAATTAATATTTCCTAAATAAAATCTAATATAAAAAATTATTTATTAAATTTATATTTATAATTTATTTGAATGACTTTCAAATATAAAACTTTATTTTATGGTTTTCAAATCATATGGTACGTTCGGGTTAGTGTGGTTTGTTCCAATCTATATTTTTTTAAATACATGGTTATTTAAAATGAGTTAATTTTTATAATAATAAAGTATTATTTTAAGAAAACAAAACTAAAAAAAACACAATCAACTTTGGCTTTTGTATTCAATTCATGATAAGTATTAAAATACTTAATTCATGATATTCACAATACCAAGATTAAAAGGAATATAACCATGATAAACATAAAAAAAATCTATCACAATAGAATTCACATTGTCATGATTAAAACAACATAAAAATTAACGAAATTACAATTTTCTCAATCTAATCTAAGTCAAAGAAAATCTTCTCAATATGCTATCACTAGTTTAATTCTTCTAAATGTATCTCTCATCCTCAAATTTTCTCCATAAAATTCTAACTTATAACCTTGATTGAACTAAACTCCACACAAACTAATTCATTTACAACTCATATATATATAAAACATATGATAAAATTGTTAATCATAAAAATACATCCCTTCTTTACATTGCCTTGACCTCAGAAAGGATATGGAGTGATGCCATACTTATTAAAAAAGAAGGTTAGATTACTGCGCTTAAAACATATATAAATAAAATGGATTTTTTTTCAAGATAAGATAAGAGGGCCCAAGAAATTTGTAACATCGAAAAATGGTTCGCTCGGCAAGTGGATCACATGCATTAATTCGTGAGGCGTCACTTCGATATGTACTGTAATCTTATGACATTAACAATAAATTAAAAAAGAAGCCAATAAATTTACTAAATGTGACGCCAACAAGTTTATAAAAAAAAAAAAAAAGCCATAAAACAATGTAATCTCAATAAGTAATGGAAATCTTTTAATTAGAAAAAACATTATAATGAATTAAAAAATAATTTCATATTAATTTTAAATTTATTTTAAAATAAATTTATACTGAATTTAAATTTATTTAAATTTTAAAAAATCAAAATAAAAAAAACTTTAAGATAAATTTATTCACATTTTTAAAAATCTAATTTCTATATAGATAAATATTTTAAATAATATAAAAATTTAATCTAAATAAATTTAATTTATCTCACTTTATTTAATAAATAAGGTTAAAATACATATATGTTATGAAAAAATAATTTATCTCACTTATATTTGATAAATAAAGTTAATATATATATATGTTATAAAAAAATAATTTATCTCACTTATATTTAATAAATAAAGTTAAAATATATATATCTTATAAAAAATAAAAATATCATAATAATTTTTTTTTTTCAATTATCCTAATTAAATTATTGACAATAAATTAATTAAATTAAAAACTATAAATTATTTAATGATAATCTATTAATTATTTAAATAAGCTTAATAGTTAAGAACAATGTGATCACTTAAATTTATATATTCCAACTTGCATCCTCAATCCTGAAGTACTCTCATCCCCAAACCCTATATAATATTATATAGGGTTTGATGATGAGAGTACTTCAATCACCCATGTCCAACCATGGTCATGGTTTATTAAGTTAATAAACATTATAAAAAAAACATCTCAAATGCTTTCATCAATACCTTAGTGTTCAAAGCTTTAAAAAACCCTATATAATCTAGGAAAAGGCTAATTTATCTTCTCAAACATTCAAACCATCATTTTTTAGTCAACAAACCATTTATTCAAAAATTATATGTATGTAAAGTGGAAATTACCTACCATGAAATTATCATATTATTGTTAACCCATTTTTGTTTATTTTTATATGATATTATATTAATAGATTTTCACTTTTCAAAATTTAATGCTTCAAATTATCATATTATTATTAACATATTTTTGTTTATTTTTATATATATTATATTAATATATTTTCACTTTTCAAAATTTAATGCTTTAGTTTTTTTTATATTTATGTTGATATGTGTATTTATTTTGAAATAAGAATTCTATAATTTTAATTTAATTATTAATAATTGTTAAGTGGAGGTAAGGATTTAAACTTTCGAAAATATTTTAGAATATTTTAGTATATTTTTGGTAGTAAGTTGAAATTTATCTAGTCTGTGGGGTCTTGATTAAACGGTGATGAGAGGTCTTAGTTAAACGATCTTGTTACATGCTTATATACATGTGTTTAACTTACATTAATTTTTTTTTAATTAGTAATAATAATAATTTTAATATAATAATTTGACTACTCAAATATATGATAAGTGTTTAGGTATATAAATTAAATGACTATATGAAATGTATGATAAATTTAATTTATAGAACTATGTTAACTATTATCTAATTCTATTTTTTTTCCTAAACACATAAAAAATTAAAAAATAAACCATAAAATATAAGTAAATATAAAAAATTAAATTAATTTACTTGCTTTTTTTTATATTTATATATAAATACAAATTTAAAATATATGAAAAAATCTATATAAAAATATTTATGTAAAAATATCGTAAAAAAAAAAAAAATTCTATATAAAATATCATAGGAAAGAAAAAAATCTATATAAAACTATCTATACATGTACATTGAAAACAAAAATTTATAAAAAAATCTCTAACATGTAGATTGAAAATTTAGTCATACAACTCAATGACAGCTAAGTCTAACTCTTATATAATTTTATTTTTACTCTTTATTTCATAAACGTAGAACTAATATATTAAAATTAAGTATAAGGAAATTGAAAAAACTTATTATATTGATATTAAAGTGAAAAAACTTGGAAAAAATATTATATTAAAATTAAATATGAGAAAATTGGATATTTGTATAACACAGCTATACCTCATCAATTTATGATATATAAACACTGTTATAAAATATGAATTAATTATAAAAACACTATTCTAAAATAAACACTTCCCCACATATTTATATTGTGTATACTTACGTGTAAAATGCAATCCGCAACTATGACGTGAACTGCGTTATGCTTTTAAATATTTATTGGATTTGAATAAATAAACAGTTTACACGTGAAAATCTCTGCTTTATCATGTGCGGACAAACAATGTGTTTTTGGCCGTATATAAAATTTTTCATTCTTGTAATTATTTTGGATGTGCATATTTTTTTGTTGGAATTAGTAACCCGATTTCTTACAATCGATCTGTGTGTCATAAATTTATTGGAATTATTAACCTGATTTTGATTACATCGTGAATGGATCGTATTACAGATCGATGTTATATAATTTGTTAATCGTCTAAGTAGACATTATTTGCTTTGACAAACCACTCTACTCAATATCTTAACCAATGTTTTAACATAAATGTTTGATGAAACTAATTTTTGTCCAAAATTTCATTTTCAATCTCTTATTGCTGAAAAAGTGTATGAAATCTGAAATTTCTTATTATGAATTGACATTTCTTATTAGAACCAAGGATATTAAATTACAAATTTGTAACTAATGCTAATTTGGAACTAGCACTACTTAAAAAACATGTAATGTTTATGGTGCCTAGTTATTTAATTATTTAAGTTTTGTTATGTTTTATTAAACATTTATAAGGAAACACCTACACTCGCATTTTACATGCATTTTTCCGTGGCTTCTTCCAATGTAACTGACTGCCACAGCCACATTTGGGCTTTGGTATTTATTTTTATTATTTTTTTGGCAGTTTGCTCCTCCAGTTTGCTTGTTGGTGGATACCAGAGAAACGGGATGAAGCAGTCTTGTTTCTTTACAAGTTCCTTTGCCAATATAAAATTAGGTGGAGTTGAAGGGTTCAATGAAAATTCAGACTACTATCTGAAAAATTCATTCAAATGAAACATATTGTATTGTAAGCTTTATTACACAGATTTGTAGAGCATTTTATCTTATTTCAGCATATTATCTGGATTCTTTTGTTATGAAAATGTTTTTCTCCTACCTTTCCCTCTTCTTTTCAAAAAAACAAAATAGATTAGGTTCTTCTCACATCTTTTTACGTACTAATTTATAAAAAGAAGTTTCCCTTTTTTTTTTTCCCTACTAATTTATATAAAGCAGTTTTCCATACTATATTTTTTAGAGACCAGATTACCAGATATTTATAGGATCTTATAAGCATCTATGTTAAATCAAGGCAGTGGCCACCGCTCTAGCAAATCCATATCCAAAACCAAATAAAGCTCTTATAGTGAAACTCTGTGCAAGAAAACCAAGTTAAAAAATAGATAAATAAATTTATTTGCATTGCACTTTTCAAAATAATAAAAAAGTTTTTCATATAAAATATACATTTAAAAAAAGAACTCTTCTTCAAAATGCAAGAGTTTCTTCATAATTAAAAATAAAACATACGATTTAATTCATCGTTTTTAGCATGTATTTATTTTCTGGACAAATTTAAACCTACAGTTTTATCTTCAATGATTTCAATTTTCAACCTAAATCTAAATTATAATTTTAGCATGTATTCATTTTCTTGACCTATCAAAATAAAATTACAGGTTTAAAACTTACAAGCATGTCACGTTTTAATAAATGCCAAAACAAAAGGAGGTAATTTTTATTACATGCCAAAACAAAAGGAAGTAATTTCTCATCTCTCCTGCAAAAGAAAATGCATCTTACTTGAGGAAAACAACCCCAAATTCAGTGAAGCCATTAGAAAATGCTCAATGTTCTTTGAGGGCTTTGCTTGTTCAGAAACATTGGCAGATAGCTTATCTTGTTATTGTGATTAGCAGGCAAACAGGGGAGCCGTGGGGTCCGATGTTTCAGATCTAAAATGTTCCAGCATCAATCTATTTGACAAATACGGAAAAACAGAGAAAACAAAAATAGAGTGGCCATTCAATACCTGAGGGCCGAGGCAATAACTGCTACTACCCAAATTAAAACACGAACAAAGATATTGACCAGCTTTCTCAGTTTAACAACATCATATGAAGTGCTGTATGATCCATCCTAAGAAAAACTATATTGGGGCCTCATGTGATATAAAGAGAAGCAGCATCTCCATTAGTGCAAAAGAGAAAAACCAACATACCGACCTCTAGAAACAACCCACATACACTGGGTCCTGGGCAGTAATGATTATCATGGATAATACCATTCGGATCCTTTTGTTGGGCACCTATCTACTGAGCGATTGGATTTCGTAATAATTGCACTTAATGATGCCAAGCCATAAATAAATATTAATTTATTAAAAAAACCCACATACACTGGGTCCTGGGCAGTAACCAAAATTCGAGAAACCCAATTCATGACATGAAATATAAGCTAATTACCTCCTGCAGGGAGTGTCAAGGGCGGGTATATGTCGAAGATCAGAACACAGAGCCTGCAAATGGGGAAAATCTGTGCGAGCTTCCACCCAGCCCGCTGCACTTCCGTAGCTTTCTTCCTGTCATAATTTTGCAAAATTAATTTAATTGCATACCCGATTCGTTTTGAAGCTCCATTAGAATTCAGAACCAAATAAATGTTTACCTGGAAAGAGGAAGTTGAAGAGGAAGCCATTGAATACTTTCGTATATAACTGACTCTTGCGGGTCAGGATTATAGATTTTTGGCCGCAATCGATCGCTCTTCTCAATTAAACGTGCGCACCAATGTGGTCACCACCACGTTGGGCCGGAATTGCAACCAGCCTGCCCACGATACCGCCAGCTAAGCCAGCAAGATGTGATGTATTCTTTATTGGAGTTAACGAATCCGGCGCCCCAAACTAAGGCGGAGATTCAGACACCAGGCAACGCTTCTGCCACGTTGCAGACAACTCTTCCACTCATCCACCGTTACCCCATTTGAAACCACCAGGGCGCCCACAACGTTGACACTTTGCATAACCGTTCCACACACTTGGACAAGGTTAATCTTTCAGTTTCATTGGAAATGTTAATCTTGATAGGTGGCAACTAATAAATGGCACAGTAAATTTTTAATCTAGATTTGTAAAAAATTAATTTAAGTACGGTTTAAACACCTGATTTAGATATGCAAGGAAGTTAGTGGGGTAGATTTCATCCATCGATTTAGTGGCGACGACCAGAATATACTGGCATCTTCCAATCCTGACCATCAGATCAAAAAAATTAATTAGCCTAATCACAAAACATGCTCCTTCCGACAGGGGGTTACGCCTATCGGCGTAATTATTGTAGGAATCAAAATTGGTTACAGACATCAACAAATGTATTAAAAAAGAGGTAAGTTCTACTCTGTTTTTTGAGAGTTTACAACTTAGAAAGCAACTGAGGACCCACAAACAAAATATTGAACAGCGATATTAAATCCTAAGAGAAGATGGGGAGAATTGAACTAAGGGCATCCACAAATTTTGTCTGCATAAATTTAGAAGTTCATCGAAAAAACTTGACGACAATTAGTGGATTCGATCAAATCTATGGAGATCGCCTTAAATAATCTTCATCATGATTCAATAAAAGGCTAGTAAAATGAATCCTTCATTTCCTAGATACCCAAAAACCTATGTTCCTAGATGCAGTCGACACAAGTTAAAACCCTGCCCATATGCTCCTAAAAATTATAGCCATTATAGAAATTAAAGGAAGCCTTTAACATGGGGGCTCAACTAACTTCAAAACACAAACCTGAGAGGAGGTATGGTTAAGTGAGACTAACCTAACAACTGACAGGTTAATGTAACTAAAATAAATAGAAACGAGAACATCACAGCAAGGCTAGAGTTATTTTAAAAAGCAAAGAAGTAGCATATACAGAGTACCTAGAGTAACGATTTGATTTATTCAAGGAAGAACACAGCAAACCTTTGCAGCTGTAACAACCTCACGCAAGAGGATCCCACCGTCGATGGCAACAGATCAAAAAACAGATCAAGACGATCCCACCGTCGATGGCAACAGATCAAGAAAGAAAAAACGATGGCTAAGCTTCCTGAATGAACATTGCGTAGAGAGACGATCCCACCGTCGATGGCAGATTAAGCTTCCTGAATGAACATTGCGTAGAGAGAGTCATATCAACATTACGTATATTAGATCACAGAGCTTGCGACCAAGAAAGCAGAAGAGGACACACAATGTACATAAATTTAAGATCGGAGAGACACACAATGTACATAAATTTAAGATCAGAGAGTAAAAGAAGAGTGGGATACATACATCCATTGACAAAGAGCATTGATCTCCATTTTGAAAGGTCTGAACAATTTTGGAGGTGCAGTCCAATCCAACTTCCTCCATTTCACACATACACTCTACGGACAGACTCCCAGATATGCCACTCTCCCACTATGAGCTTCTACAACTACCACCACCACTCCCAGTTCTTCCAACTTCAATAGACGCGCTTCATCGTGTTAAATATAGGCACTGGCAATTCTTGAGAAGGCTCTGTAACAGCTTGAGAATTCTTTGACAATCTTCACAATGTTGTTAGAACTGTCGCGCTTCAGAATGTTGTTACAACTGAGGCGCTTCACGCAGCTTGAAAAGAAATCTCTGTAACAAACTTTAAAATAGGCGCGCTTCACGAAGCTTGAAAATAAGGTTGTGTAACAAACTTTTAATCAAAGCCAGTGGTAGCATGGAAAATATCTTCCTTTAACGGATATAATAGATGCTTCTAGGCTTCCTTAGTTTCCTTTAACGGATAGAATAGATGCTTCCAGGGGCGGACACATCTACTTCAACGGATAGCATAGACACGTTTCACAAAGCATAAAAGAGTTGTGAGGCATACTTTTAATAATATAGTGGTCAAATAGAAGTCATCTTAAAACAATGTGCACTGTGTGCTTTATGCAACTAAATCAAGAGCCATTTTTATTTGCAAAAACTCTTTTAATTAGTACAATTACGTAATAAGATTTAAGACCGTGTAACTGGACGGTCACACATATACATATATATTAATAACATTATCTATTTTCTTTTTATTTTTAATTATAGAGTTTATATGTTTATTTTAAAATTCCACCTTCATCTTATCTTATTATGAGTAATTTTAATAATCAATTTTATATCATTAAATTAAAAGGTTGAATTTTGATATTATAGTTTATAATTAAAGTTATGATTATTTCATTAATAGAAATATAATTATTTATTGTTAGTGTTTAATTTTATTATTAATATTATTATGCAATGTTATATTTTGAAACAAATATCTTATCAATTGGAATCAATGAAAAGTAATTTTTATTTTTAAAATTTATTTATATAAAATTTAGTTTTTTTAAATAGGTTATTATTATTAAATACAATATTATTAAGGAAATAAAGCTTTTGTTTTTAAATATATTATAGTTTTAATTTTTTGAAATGTATATTGTTTTAGAGTGAAAATTTAAAAAATAATTATACTTCTAAATATTTATTTTTTAGAGACTTGATAAATACTAGATTAACTTTAACCTATGCTAACTATTTATTTTCATTTTTTTTACGAGATATACATTATTGACATTAAAATATATAGGAGTATGTAGCTCGTACTTTTCCTACGTGTGATGAATAGTTAGAAAGGG
This sequence comes from Pinus albicaulis, assembly GCA_034641835.2. Lineage (NCBI taxonomy): Eukaryota > Viridiplantae > Streptophyta > Pinopsida > Pinales > Pinaceae > Pinus > Pinus albicaulis. The sequence goes on along the minus strand of CM076580.1, from coordinate 1,383,146,405 downwards.
AGTATGTTTCATGTTATTAGGAGGTTGTTGGAACCACCTAGACGTGAGATCCTCACAACAAGATAGCTACACCAGTATGCATGTACATTTTGGAATATGAGCTCTATAATTTTAATTTAATTGTCAATAATTATTAGGTGGATGGTGGCGATTTTTTCTTCATGGAATATTATAGAATATTTGTAAGAGTCATCATGAATCAAAGGATTGATGGTTGAGATTTATTCAAAAGTAGTTATGCCTTTTCTATCCTTTTAATTAATGTGACTAATCAAATAAAAATTTCATATTCCTATGTGGCATATGAATATGGGTTATGAATTTACCAAAAGTGGTATTAGTAATGCATGATTATATTTATAAATTAAGAATGTCCATGGTAAATCTAGGCAGTAAAAAATATTTTTAATTGTTTTTTGAAATAGATATATGTTTAACTCATATATTACTTCTTTTACAATTAGTAAAATTTATAATAATAATAATTTTAAATAAAGTTAAAATTTGGTTATTTTTATGATTTTTTATAAATCTTGGTAATGTGAGATGTATCAAAACATAAGTGTCATGTCCACAAATTAGACCAATAATTCAAGATGCCTCATGCGCGTGACACCAGCATGTTCCCTCAACAATGACATGACAAACTTGCAAGTGCTTCACCTGCACTATGCCTCTAAGCTTATACTTTTGTTATATATTTAGTTAACAATGTTTACTGGAATATAACATATAACCAAATCGCAACTATGATTGCACTTAACTTCAGTCTTGTATAAACATAACATGCAATCATACTATCGTCATGAAACAATAAAGTTGCACCAACATGTATAAACCACCATATACACGTGATACAAGTGTGGACAAATGCAATGTGTATGGAATGGTCCTCATACAATTACAAAAAATAAAAATCCATAATGTACTCCAGTTTTGAGTGTGGTTTATCAAACCAACCCTCTCACAAATATAAAACATTATGAATCAAATGTGAGCCTTCTCAATACTTGGGCGTGGATTCTCAAGCCATCCTAAAATGAAATAAAATATGTGCATAATTTTTCATTGTTTTCTCGAGTACAACTTCCCAATCCAACCAAAATATCAATTTGAATACATACTCGAGTCACCGTACCTAATAGATTATAACCTAATGTGAGTATTGTACCCAATTATTTATACTCGACCTACAATAACTTGAAACATCTCTCAAATTCATCTACATAAAGAACGTGCTCCTGACCAGTATCCAAACTATACAAAATGGTTCTAAATAGTCTACCTCTCAAGGAAGGGATCAATTGTCTCAAAAGGAACTCTTATTTATCCCTCAATTCATAATGTGGGTTATGTTTCACTCTAATTTTTTACCTTTTGCGAGTGTCAATTGTTTTTCTCTTCTGAATTCCAACCATTATGTAAAAATACCCACTCCAAACACTGGTAGGTGGAAGGTCAATGTTTGTGAACCTTGGCCACACCCCCATTTAATGTATAAATAGGTGCACAAAAGTAGCATCACCTAGGCTGACCTATTACTCCTGTCATTTCCCAACTTTCTTGACTCATAGTGTGATCATCTCATGATGCTAGTGAATAATATGTACCATTTTGAACACACGTTGTGTGCCATGATCGTTGTATCGACCTCTTCCTAGGTTCCTCATGCCACCCCTTATGCCATCACCCCACACTCATCTCGTGACTCATTTAATATCTTAGTCACATCTCATGTCTTTGCCATGTATTTATCCATATAATGTCTGCTTGTGCCTCATTGATCCCATATCAAGGGTGGAAGGTGGAAGCTCAAGTTTTGTGTCTCTTGGTCACATTGTAATCGGAAACTATAATTTTTTTATGTAATAAAACCACCATATAATATGTAAGTAGGTGCACACAGGTAGTGCCACCCATGCGGACCTATGGGTTATGCCATCTCCAACCTTAGTTGAATCATTATGTCATCATCCCGTCATGCCATTGCACCACATGTGTTCACATGCATGCAGTTCATGTGCCACTATTTTCATCTTGTCCTAATATTCAATCCATCATGCCGCATTTGATGTAATTGTTCCAAATTCATCCCATGACTCATCTCATGTTGCAGTCTCATTATGGTCCCATCCCATTTCTCAACCATGTCTTGGTCCATCTCATTTCTTTTTTTGTCTCATGTCTTGATCCCATATCAAGTGTAAGTGCAGTTTTTCCTAGTGTGATTTCCCACCTTCACATGTGTGCTCATAAAAAATGGTGTAAGAGAGGAACCCATGCCTTCTCAACTCAAATTAACATCTCAACTCTCCATTTCATCCCATCATGATAAAAATTACAACTGTTGAAACTGATTTTTCAAATACTATGACAAGAATGCCTCCATGTTCTTTGTTTAAGTTATAGTCAAGGAACATAGGTGGACTCATCATAGGAGTCTGAAATCATTACACACTCACAAAATTTTATCTTCCTCAACAATGAACCCCCTTGGAATCTTATCAATCCCTAAGCGATACATACAGTTAAAGTAAAACTTGTCATGTTTGTGACAATGTATATCATCTACTTGTGAATACTCATATCTAACTACCATGTGCTGGATTAATTATGTATTTAGATAATTAGGTAGCTAATTTTATTTCGATGCCAAATTGACAATAACACATGCTATTCCATATGTTATCACCAAAATAGGACCCTGATAGGCTGCTAATCAGACTACCTCAGTGTAACTATTTCAAACCAATATTTTAGCTAAGGCTTAGCCTTCTCAGCCTAAGAGAGATCTCTTAAGGGTTAATGATATAAGTTATAGATAGATGTCTAACTCTGTGGTTTGTGATTTTGTATGTTAATAGGTTAAAAGATGAAGGCTTGCTACCATTGGGCTATGGAGTCAACAAGTCAGTAGATTCAGTGGCAAGGTTTCTAGACATGGAATCTGAGGCAAATGGGGTTTTCAAACAAATATAATTCACTCAAGAAAATAGGTCAACACAGTAATTCCATTACTAAAGGAAGTGAGAGCATAGGGTTATGAATTCTCAGTAATAGAAATGAAACTTAATGTTAGTGGTTCAAAGATAGTTTACTCACAAAATGTAGAAAAAACACAGTCATCCCATTACTAAAGGAAGTCAGAGCGTAATATTATGAATTCTGAGTAATAGCAATAATATCTACTGCAAATGATTTAAAGTAACATATAAATCAAGAAAACATTAACCCCATGAGAACTCAGATCTATTCAGGAAAACCTCTCTGCATTACTGATTATAGTTCATAGCATAAAGTAGCAGTTGGGCCAAAAAGTCTTCAACCCCTTGCTAATTCGATCTCTTGCTTCATGTATAGATTTTACAATATTGTATTCTATGATACATCATCAAGCAATTCGAATTTCTATTATTTACACCTATTCTATTCATTGAAACAAACTCTTAATTGCAAACTAACAGCTAACTGTCTTTTAGGAGTCCTAATACAAATAGGAGTGAAACTCCTAAAACATGTTTCAACAACCTTATCTAACACTTATATACTTCCTTTGACAGCTAAAAATTCATGAGGTCGAATTTGGATGTTGAGCATTCACTTAAAGTCACCCCGTTCCTGATGATAAAATTGCCCTAGAAATTGGGGAACATGTTTCCCTGTTTTTAGGCTTAGGATCCTTTTGGTTTCTTGAGACATTATGACCACTTCTAACTGACGAATTCGAGGCTAATTTATGTTAGGAACATGATTAAAATATGTCCCAAGTTATCCCTTCATGCCATCTATGAAAAATCTACTTTGAACTTCTCAAAACAGTGAAAATAGATCTACGCTACGAAAGTAGCATAGTTTCATAGCGCTTTTCATAGCGTAGTGTTTTCACTCCTTTATTCAACATATTTCAATATTTTTCTTTCATGATAGCCTTTATCTTTACTTGAAACAATCCCACAAGAAGTTTCAAAACCAAACTCACAAATATTCCTTCAAAATTTGTTATGAAAAATGATGAAAAGACTACTTCAGCAAATTATTCTTGTTTCTTCCGTGAAAATTAGGTCTTCGGACAGAGCCTTTATCTCCTCATCCATGATGTATTTTGAGAAAATGAAGGAGGTTTTTGTATTCCATGTTGTCTAGAATAAAAAAATCTCTTGGGGTTTTGAAATACTTCTCTTGCTGTCCAAAAACTGTCCTTGAAAAACATGTGTAAAACAGGAAAACTCTATTTTCTCAAAATAGGGCTTCAAAGAAACCCTCGCATCTCCCACTTCATAATGAATTTAAATAAACTGAGAGAGGTTTTTGTAGCTATAGATGTTAGGAATAACATCCTCTTTTATTTTTCAAAAATTCGTTTTCAGGTGCCCGAAAGCCTCTTTTGAAATTTACTACTAAAGCCATAAAACCAAATGTTTCTCTTCATGGTGAAAGGCTGCTTCAGCTGTTTCGTAACGCACTATGAAACTGCTGTGTAGGCTCATTTGTTGAAAATTTATTCAAAATTCGTACCTTGGATATGTTAACACTTCATAACAACTGACATTTAGAAAAATATCTATATAGTAACATATCTTCTCCAACTGATCATTAAGCCCTTCAATGTTTTTGAACTTTATGATCATGGATAGATCATTTTCATATGTGTCATGTCCACCAATAATTTCCATAAAACCTTTAATTCTTCCACTAAAAACTAAAAATCCATGTCTTTGACATTCATGATGTCTCTAACTTTATTGTAAAACCTGCTGATCATGACTTAATTGTCCTAAGAACCAAGGAAAATATTTCTTGCCTTTTAGTCTTTATCCTCCATGCTTATCTTCGAACAGCTTGGCTAGAAATGATGATTGTTTCGAATAGGTTACATGTTATAACATTCCCATGGAACCATGTCTTTCCACCTGTACAAAGACTAAGAATTTGAAAAAGTATAAGGAGAGATTGTGTGGCTGCGCTACGAAATGAGCAGTTGTTTTCGTACCGCAGAATCTGTATCTTTGTAAACATCTCTCAACCATCCACTTTCTTTTGCCTTGAGACCTATACTTTCATTTGTGAACCCTTTCCAGCCACCAACAACAACAAAATTCAGAAACCAAGCATTTTTACCTCTCAAAACCTTTATAAAAATGCTCAAAAATGCAGCTATGGCAGTTTTGTAGAATGCTACAAAACTGTTGTGTATGTAATTTTTACATAGTATTTTCACAATCTTCAGATTTTAAAAGTATTTACACCCTTTAATGATTTCCTTGATGTTAATATAACTTAACAATAAAAATGAGTCAACTTCGCAATGTCCTCAAAAACTAATTTCCTTCCCAAAAACAAAACTGTATTAAGGATTTATCACTTATTGATTTTGTTCTACCTCTGCTATAGCTGATCCTTAGACTTTGTCAATTGAATTTCAAGATCTTAAATCTATATTTTTAGCTTCCTGTTAGTAGCCCTCAACTGAATATTCATCATTCGCACAAATCTGGCTTTTTTTTTACCCTTGAATTTCTGTGAAAAATTAGCCTTGCTTGATTTTCTGTTTATCAACCTCGCTTGATACATGAGAGAAGATTTGGTGACTACTTACCATGAGCATAGCATTCGGAAAATGGTATGCATCGTGTGTTTCTTTCATGAGACAATAAAACCAAAAACCAGCCCCTTTCAAATTTGAAAATGACAAACACGAATGACCTCCAACGAATGTAATGATGATTTGAAATGGTTGCATGTATGAGAAATGAATCCTAGCTGACACCTAATGATGAGGAATTAGCGAAATTTGAGTGATTTGACGACTTGACATGACTTGCTACGAATTCCCGATTTCGTAGCATTCCTAATGCAATTTCTGGGTTTTGCGCTACGAAAAGAGCAGTGTTTTCGTAGCGCAAAACAAGTTTTTTACACTGTCTGTGCTACGAAAACGTGGTTTCGTGGCTAATTCAAAAAAAAATTCAAAAAGTTTTAAAACAGGACTTTCTAAACATGACATGAGATACTCAAGGCATGAAATAAGGTTGTTAAAATTTATTTGACAATGAAAATGATACTCTAACCCTATCACTTAACCCTTGAAGCATGAAATGAATTACAACCTATTTAAGACCATGACTAGAGATAAGGCAAACTTTCAAAGTTTATTGATCATGGAGTGGAACTAGAAGACTTCATTTGAACTTGTAATATGACCTATCCTTTAACAATGACTTAAAATGACTTCTAAACCTCCTTGAAATCATGACCAAAAGTAGAGTTGACACAATGATGTTTTGAGAATTTTTGGGTGATAATACCATACAAGTGCAAAGACCCTTGAATTTAAATTTGATATAAACATCCTCCCCATAAGCTCATCCTCTCTACTCATGAAGGAAGTACCCTTAGGTAATTCTCACACATCTAAGATTCACCACCCCGAGTAACTAGCAATGATCCCATATCTAACTGTTTCATTAAGAAGATGAAGTGGAGTAGCCCCGAGGACTACCTCTCCCAACTAAATTGTCTAATATTTTTTCTCTTGGAATTTCTTGTTCTACTCCTCAATGAGCTCAATTAGATATTGTAAAAGCTCATCTTGATCCTAAGATTACTCCTCCATACCTCACTAGAATGTATCTCAACAGAGGAGGATAATTTTTAATCTTACCCTTTCTATCCTCAACAATATACTCCAAATTTAGATCTTGAGGCCATCTATCAATTTTTTATGTATCCCTTAAAGAACCAATCTACCTAACAACTTCTCTATACCGAGGGAGATCTCCTTAGCCATCATCCTAAACTGGTAATGTAATCGTCATATCCTTATCACTATATAGACTATAACCACAATAATCATCATCAACATCATTACCATAATTATTTAATGATGTCCTATCACAACCATCATGCTTCTGAATTGTTACTTATGGTCCTATTGAAAAGATCAAAACCTTATCTGCCAAAGTCTGCATAATCTTCACATACTGCAATGGAATAGACTCAACATGGTGTACCCTTTAATTTTTCTCAATTCTTAAAAATCTATCATCCACACTAATATATTCCATCCTAACATCTCCATCCATATCATCTTTCAATATCCACATTATCACATGATCCTTCCCTGATAAAATGAAAAATATCTCCATATGAGTAACCGATAAAACTAGTTGTAACACACTCCCTACTATCCCTAGCCCTTACTGAGGGTAGAAACAGGTAATTAATTTGACGACCTGAACTCCAATGTCCTGTTATGGAAATAGGGTCTAAATATTTTTTTATCTTTTTCTACATCCTAAAATCCTAAAATGGATGAAATAATTGTGTTCACCTCATCAAGAGCCTTCCAACGACATAAAAATTCCCCTAATTGGGTTTTCATATAAAAATTTATATTCATTCAAATATGGGCCCAATAGAGAGTGCCACGTCACACTAGCCTAACATGTGGCACTGACGTGTTCCCTAGGTGGTTCCCACATCATAGGTGGCGTCGACCCATTCATGTCTATTGTCACATCATAGATTTTCCATGGATAGAAAAACATGAATATATATTAGAATAAAGGGGTTGAAACCCCTTTCAACTATATATAGGTCCTCTATTTGGCACCTCACCTTAGAAATAAAATCCTAGGAGTTATCACTATAGTCCTCTTTATAAATCTATGAAAAAGGCATCAGGGTGATAGGGAGTCCAAGAAATAACTTACAACATCTCTGCAAAACACATGAACCCATTTACGTGCTTTAATTCCCGTTTGAGCAGGCCACTTAGTGTTACATCACCCCGGGAATAAAATCCTAGTGGGTTCCTTTGTTATTCCCCATCAAAACTATAGGGGAAGAAATCTCAAGCTTTAATGGAAGATTCCTTTTTATACTGTCATGTGAAACTATTCTGTTGCATTCTGACTAATTTTATGGGGTCAAGCGCCCTTCACGCACCCCTCCACCTATGCCTTACATTGTTTTCCATTACAAATATGCATGTGGAATTTACGACTGCCACATCACCATGGGAATAAAATACCTGTTGGATTGTGAATAAAACCTTATGTTGTAGAGGTAAATCCCCTCTGTGGGCAGAGGCGATCCCTACTAGCCCAGATCGGGTCTAGCAACAATCACATCACGCTAAGGTGCAATTTCTTAATTGCAATAGACCAAATTGCGAAGAAGGCTTACCTTAATTCCAACGCTGTTGTTCGTAGAGAAGATAACGCTCCCATTTCCTTGCTCCGGCAGATCACAATTCTCTCGCTTGTCGCGATCAAACACCTGCACATACAAGAAACACGATGAACACACAAGTGTAAAACCCAGTATATGCAATTATGTTTCAGTCAGAGAAGACACAACTCATGATCATAATGAAAAATACAAGTGGAACCATAACTAAAGTCACTTATCATTAATTAATACAAAGGAAAATACAACCTGGCTCTGACGCTGAATCTTCCTTCGGCGGGTCGACAGCGGAATACGTCTCGGTAAAGCTCGTCGAGAATCGGACAAGCCTCTCTCTTCGGTCATCAATATCCTTTCTACTGATTTGGCTGTATGAGGACTATCAAGGCTCTTGCAGCATTCTTTAGGCTCTGAAGGCTCTTGGAGACTCAACCATTCAGCCCTTCAGCTATTCAGCCCCTTCATCAATGGAAGATGGCTATATTTATAAAGGAGAGGAGAAGGATGGGATCCCTACAATAGTGGAAGGGAGGCCTTACCCCTTGGGAGGTTCCCCATAAGGTGGAAACAAGAGGCCAAAGGAGGAAGGCCATGGTTATTCAGTCGAAACCACTCCTCATGACTCATCCACGAAGTTGTTGTAATCGAAACTTCACCTCTTTTTTAAAAAAAATTTCCATAAGCAGATTGACACGGGTGCTTAACTAGGATAGAGCACCAACTAGCGTGGGCTCAGTGTTAATTTTCCAAATTGGTGCGAGGACATAACGGGCTACCAGCGCCAAGGCAAAAATAGGTGTTTTTAGGGGTCTGCTCAAGAAATGATCAACAAAAGGAATGTTGTCCTCATGGCAAGGGATGCAATGATGTTATTTGCAAGGCATGACACTGCTTATTGGTCACATAAATGACCCTCAAATGGGAGATATGGGGATTGCAGGGACGGTGAAAAATTACTGTGTAACAGATGCCCCCTAAAGCATGAGGCCCGAGAGAGAGAGAGAGGGGTGAAATTCTTTACGAGAACGTGTCCAACTGAAAACACTGCCATCGGAAAACCTGCATAGAGAAGTACAATAATCCAGATCCAAGGTATGGATGCAACCATCCAGTAAGGATGGATAAATAGACTTAGGTATGGTCGCAGCCATCCAATCATAATAATCCACAAAATCGTAGCCTAGATTCTAACAGACAAAATCCAAGGTCTTGCACTCCGTCTCGACCCGAACAAAGTACAAGTTCAAGCATGTGAATAAGTGAGCTGAAGTCGAACATGCAAGAACATCGCATGATTACCAGCCAATGATGAAAGCTGTTAATAGACTCGAGAGGTACCACCAATAGTGACAATGGTCTTCAAGGTACTATAGGTAGAATCTACGGAATGTGAATAATGAGTTGACATCGAACACCAGTAGAATCACTCGATCAGAGGCCAACAATGAAAACCTCATGTCAAATGTGAAGAACCTGCGATTGAGGCATGTAGGCTCCAAGGTACCAGAAGGGAGTCTCTAGATAAGCTTCCTAGATAATGAGCTGAAGTCGACAAGAAGTGACCTTGATCGAAGGTGGGCCATAGTGTTTCCCACATGATCAAAACGAAACAGAGGAAAATAATGTCTTCGTGAATCAGGATCAAATAAGAATTAGAGGAAGGTTGAAACTTTGCAGAGGTCAACTTCTCTTGAACATATCGGTGGCACGAGAGTGGATTTGGCAGCATTTGACATCAAAAGATTAGAGATCATGATGACAAGGAAAAGAGCAGATGAGAGGTCAAAAGGGATTACCCAAACCCACGGAGCCAAAAAGAGAGTGAGATGAGATGTCCCCAATCCGACACAAATGTAGAAAAGTGCCATGTTCAAGAGAGACATACTGCTGACACGACGATGATACCGGTTCCATTTTCCCCCACCATTTCTGGCGAGTACCTATTTATTTTTACACAAGCTTGAAGAGGATATCATATGCTTGTCATATAAGTTCGTCCTTCGGACGAATCCATCCTAGTACATTTAATGAGCCCTAGGAAGGAGAAACTCGAATATCGTCATTATGACTGAATCCGATGTCATTAGGGTTTAACGAGTCTGAAAAAGGGAGAAATCAACGTATTTTCATGTTTAGAGAGTTTGAAAAGACAACAGAAAAGTAAACTCCAACAATCCCTTTTCGTAAATAGTTCCTCAGATTCGAAAAGGTAGAAAACTATGTCTGAGAAAACCTCCTAGTTGCGATAGGCTAGGGTATTCCTTTTTCGTAAATAATCTATCCCAGCTCGAAAAAGGGGTAACCGTATACTGGGTAGATGTCGTTTCGCAGCCACTTTAACAAGATCAAAATGACAAGCGACTCGGCAATCTTTTCATTTTTAGAGAGTCAGAAAAGAGTTGAAAGATGGCTTCTCCGAGAGGAACGAGTGGTATAAAGGGTAGCTACTGGTTTCGGTAATGGTGGAACTGCTCAGAACAAGTGCAGGTCAAGAGGTTGGCTAATGATACCACTTATCACAGCGGTTCCTCAGGAACGGGTAAAACAAGAAAGTGAAGGCATATGATCAACCAAGCAGATAGTGACGATGGAGTGAGAAAACCAAGGCTCATCTGACAAAAACAGGCTGATAAAATTGCAATCACAAGAGGTAAAATGGGAATGGTTTCATTTTTACACAAGCTTGAAATCAGGAAACTCTGCTGGAAGTTGGTTTCATTTTTACACAAGCTTGAAACAAAGATAAACTATGCTTGAAACCAGTTTCATTTTTACAGAAGCTTGAAACAGAAATAAACTATGCTTGAAAAAGTAAGCATGCCTCTGGCATGGTGATTCAATTCAAGGTACATGCCCCCCAAGCTTCAATCCATATGAAAGGCATATGGAGTGAAGGTTCAAGTTATGAGATCTAAGAAAGACTCGACTGGGATTTTACGAGATCTGATCAAAGACTCGAATTGAACAAGAACATGTTTCATTGTTTTAATGAGGTTGAAATATTAAAAGAACTATCCTCAGATGACCTTGTTTCATTTTTTAAGGAGCTTGACAAAAGACAAGGAAATTTGCTCCGACCGGCTTGTTTCATTTTTTAAGGAGCTTGACACAAGAAAATGAACTCTGCTCCAATGGTCTTGTTTCATTTTTTAAGGAGCTTGACACAAGAAAATGAACTGTGCTCTGATGGACCTCATCATAATGAAGAAGAAGTCATCACTTCCAGGAGTTCCACTCACGATGGAAGGAAAACATCCTAGAAGTCAGGACCCAATGCCCCCAGCACCTGATGCACGACGACACTATCACTGAGCATAGGCACGGGGTAGGTAGCCACATAGTTGACCTACGGTGGGGCAGATACAACGGGTGGATAAAAACTAGGAAGGAATGATGGCGGGCCAGTTGCCACATCAGGACCAAAGAATGAAAGTTGATCAATGGTGACGATCTGTCCTTCATGTGGAAAACAGACCACATGAAAAAGGGAGGAGACAAGCGCTCCCATGGCATAGGTGTAATCACGCACCAAAAGCAGATTGAAATCTAAGGGGCCTGGAACAACCATCACGTCCATATGGACAGTTTTACCTCCCAAAGTAATAGGTAACCTTGAAAGGATCCCTAACAGTTGACTAGTTCTTCTATTAAACGCCAACAAATTCTACGTAACGGGCGCAAGCAGTGGTGAACCGAAAGCTTGCCAAGTAGTTGAGGATATAACACTAACAAACACACCTTTTTCTATAATGGTGCTGGGTACAACCAGACCAAAGGCCTGTACCGTTATCTCAAAAGGCACATAAGATGGAAGGCGGTATCCCATAAATCGATTCTAATCAAAGGAGGCGACCAAACTACTCAGAGGGGCTACCATCGAACCGAGATGGTCTTCCCCTGATGTTATGATTGAAGAAGGAGCATCCTCCACGACCTCCATCTCGAAGGCAGGAGGAGTATCCTCTGGGACCTCCATCACGGGAGGTGGAGGAGCAACTTCTTGAGGTATAGGGTCCGAGGAATCTGAAGAAACAAGAAGAACCTGAAGGGGATGAGATCCACTCTCAACAGAAAATACCTGGTGCACCATAGAAGGGGCCAGCTCAACCGATCCCATGACCAATGGTTGGTCAGGAATGCATTCCTGAATTTCAATTTCCGAGGGAGAGAGATCGACCAAGGATGACTCTTGACCAATCGTAGGATCAGCTGGTGGAGGACGCAAATAAAGTTGTTTATAACCAACCGGAAGGCATGGTACAGAAAGAAACGAGTTGTCCAAAATCATTTTGGCTTCATCCATATATGGACAAAGGTGAATGGCGTGGTGCCCTTCACACAACTTACAGGGATTGGCAAGCTTACCTTGCTTCTTAAGAGCCTTACCAGAAGCAGCCGAAGACGTGCCCCCAAATCGACTCCCGGAAGCCAAAGGTAAAGACAGAAAACCATTGGACCATACTTCGAGCACCTTGGGAATGCCAAGGCAATATCAAAGAAGATGGTTTCCCGTGCACAACATGCAAGGGAACTTGACTTTCCGCGGAGGGTTGGAAGGTTTATCAAGAGGAGATGTTTTAGAAATAGTAGCTGCAACCTTAGCCTCTCTCTTATCATACTTCTTCTTATTTGTCTTCTTTTTCTTCTTCTTAGCCACTTGGTTACTCGAATCCAGACTTTCACCAAGCGAAGTAGAAGAGGAGGACGCAAAAACAAGCGAAGAAGGGGAGAGGTCCACCTTGGAATCAACATGATGTTGCTTAGGCGGAGGAACTGATTGAACAATAGCAAGGACATTCGACACTATAGTGGTTGAGAAAAACCAAACAGGAAACCCGACAGTTAACCCAGGAAGGGACAGCGTTGCCATGTAAGGAGCGCCAACATTTCCAAAATGAGGAAAAGTACCAGGATTCCCATCAGGGGGGTTTCCTTGTTTGGCGAACTCCGGAAAAGTTGCCATCAGAAAATATCTTAGAACAACACCCTAAGGAAACTAACTTTAACTGGGAATATTTAGTGGGCAGTTAATTTTTTTAAAACATTGAAACAAAAATCTACCATTTCATCTATTAAGAGTCGAGAAACAGGCAAAAGGTGACTCTATCGTTTTCAGATTCGAAACAAGCATGAAAGGATAAGTGCTTGATGATTTTTTCAAATTTAAGGAGTCAGTAAAGATCAAAATGACTACTTTGGTAATCTAGGCAAAGGGTGTACCAAATAACTGTGAACTGCAATATACACCTTGGTTTCAAAATGAAAGAGAAATCAAACAAGAACTTGACGTACATGTAGGTAATCTCCCCAAATGTTGTGTCCGGTGTATCATGGGTATAAGGCAGCAGACTCGGCTTCCTATGGATAAAGGATAGCAACCTAGTGGGGTCTCCCTTTATATACACGATGGTAAGGGGAGCACAACTCCATACTAGCGTTGTCTAAAGCCGAAAGGTGAATGACAGCTACTAGGTTTAATGACGTCGGAACACGTCACTAGCCTAGAACTCTAAATATTTTGTTAAGTTTCAATGCTGCCTTAAGGTAAATTTAATAAATTTTAAGGTTGATCTTCAATTATGTCTTGGTTTCAAGGCCCTACCGCATGTCATCTGACAATCTCCTATATGCAGCTATGTGAGAAAAGAAAAATTTCAATTCGATGAATGCTATCTAGTTAAGGGAAGAACTTCGAACAATGATGCAACAAACAGCAGTACTAAAAACGAAATTTTTCCAAACTAGATGGCTTTCGCTATTGAAAAGTAATTTCAAACATCCAATGATGCGGATAATGCAATGTAATCTATGAAAAACCCTCTCTTTCGAAAACTATGCAATTGTAATCTATGCACAATTTCCTCTTCCTTTTCAAATGATAAGAATGCACTCAATGAACTTTTCGATGAAATGAAAATCTACTTAATGTATACTTTAATGAAAGAGAATGCACTCGAAGCGAATTTTAGCTTTCAATCATTAAAAAATGTAATCTAAGTTCAATGATAAATATCAAAAATACTTTTCAATGCAATGTGATCTAATGCATTTTAACAAAAACAAACTTTGAGATGAAAACTAAATAAATGAAAATCCCCTTAATTAAGGATGAATGCAAAAGAGATGTAAACAAACACTAATAATGCAATCATTGTTTCAAACACTTCGTAACGAAATTCCTCAAAAGGTGAAAAAACACAAAGAGGACTTACAAAGCATGAGATCAAAACAAGGCATTCATTCCCTTTTACATCAAGCAATCATAGCAAGAAGACATTCCAAACAATGAGCAATGTAATGTACGCTCATACAGAGGAAAGACTAGAAGGGAAAGACACACTGGTGAAGGATTTAGGGAAAAAATCTCAATTTTCACACACCCTAAAATTGGCACGACTTTGTCACTGACAACTAGCACTAACTGGCGCGACTTGCTCACTGACAACTAGTGCCAATGGAAAATTGGCACGGGTTGCTAATTGAAAACAAGCACCAATGCCTAAAAATGAAAAAACAAAGAATTTCTCCCAACCAAGACCAGACTCACCACTTGAAGCAGAATCTAAAAAAAACCCAGAAGAAAAGTACTGACCAAAAGAATTTTCCGAACAAGGGTAAACCCTAGCACCTACAGGAGATGGTGCGACTGTCTAGTTGTAATTTTCTCCAGACAGGGGATGGCGCGAGTGATGAACTGAAAACCTGCGCCAATTGGTGTAATTTTTAGGCTGGAAACCGCGCCAATCAAGACAACCATGAAAAGATGAAAATTCGGAAAAGCAGAGGTCAGATCTGATCCTCTGGCGGCTGAACAGGGTTTTACACTAGAAAAAAGCGAACGAAAAGAGTTGATCAAGAAGACTAAGACCAAAATCAACTGAAAGGACAAGAAAAAATCCAATCAATGTCTCCCCAGCGGAGTCGCCAATTTGTTGTAGAGGTAAATCCCCTCTGCGGGCAGAGGCGATCCCTACTAGCCCAGATCGGGTCTAGTAACAATCGCATCATGCTAAGGTGCAAGTTCCTAATCACAATAGACCAAATTGAGAATAATTCATACCTTAAGTCCAACGCTGTTGTTCATAGAGAAGATAGCACTCATGTTTCCTTGGTCCGGTAGATCACAATTCTCCCGCTTGTTCTGATCAAACACCTGCACATACAAGAAACATGATGAACACACAAGCGTAAAACTCAATATATGCAATTATGTATCAGTTAGAGAAGACACAACTCATGATCATAATGAACAATACGAGTGGAACCATAACCAAAGTTTCTTATCATTAATTAATACAAAGGAAAATAAAACTTGGCTCTGACGCTGAATCTTCCTTTAGCTGGTCGACAGCGGAATACGTCTCAGTAAAGCTCGTCGAGAATGGGACAAGCCTCTCTCTTCGGTCGTCAATCTCCTTGCTACTGATTTGGCTCTATGAGGACTATTAAGGCTATTACAACATTATTTAGGCTCTGAAGGCTCTTGGAGACTCAACCATTCAGCCCTTCAGCTATTCAGCCCCTTCATCAATGGAAGATGGCTATATTTATAGAGGAGAGGAGGAGGCTGGGATCCCTAAAATAGTGGAGGGGAGGCCTTATCCCTCGGGAGGTTCCCCATAAGGTGGAAACAAGAGGCCAAAGGAGGAAGGCCGTGGTTATTCAGTCGAAACCACTCCTCATGACTCATCCACGAAGTTTTTGTAATCAAAACTTCGCCTCTTTTTTTAAAAAAATTTCCATAAGCAGATTGGCATGGGTGCTTAACTGGGATAGAGCACAAACTAGCATGAGCTCAGTGTTAATTTTCCACATTGGCGCGAGGACATAACGGGCTACCAGCGCCAAGGCAAAAACTGGTGTTTTTAGGGGTCTACTGAGGAGATGATCAACAAAAGGAATGTTGTCCTCATGGCAAGGGATGCAACGATGTTATTTGCAAGGCATGAAACTACTTATTTGTCACATAAATGACCCTCCAATGGACGAGATGGGGATTGTAGGGATGGTGACAAATTACTGTGTAACACCTTAAGAAGTCATAGGGATAGAGGCACCCTAGTGATGTCATTAAATTTTGTATTTAGGGTGTTGTGAAACCCTTCACATGGATCCTCTTATAAATTTCCACGTGTCACCCATTTGTATGCCAATTGGCCCCATAGAAACCTCAGATCTATGTGATGCATGCCCTTTGCTTGAGGTTTCCAGAAATATATGTCACCACCACACATAACACACTAGCCATGGGTCCCATCCAGCTATTAACACGACCTAAATGACTAGCCCAACTCTCGATAGGGAGGTCCTACCTAATATTACAACCCGAATTGAATTCCCACGGGGTCCAAACTAGTAGGCCCTTCTCTCCTTCAGCTAATGAAATTACAATTCTTGTGACCTACATAATTATGTTTTGGGATTTTATTAGTGCTTGTTCCTAGTGCTATATCACACATGGCCTATTACGACTATAGGGACTATCTGACGGCGGTGATGGTGCAGGCGTTAAGGAGAGCCTTTCAAATTTATCAACAATGATTTCTAACTCTGGAGGATTTGGATTCAATTCTTCACTTCCATTTTCATTCATCAACTTTGAAAATTTTGATTAATGAAATCCACCAAAAATTCCACAATATGATCTTTGGCTTTAAATAAAGTGCTTCTAAATCATTTTAAAAGCTCTTTAAATTAATCTCTTATAACCCAATTTTCATTTCAAACAATACTGGCTCATACCTGAAGTTTCAAATGTGTTAAAATTCCAACACTGTCTCATACTTGTCACAACACTGAACTGATAGAAATGCAATTTCTGAAATACTGAACTTTAATATGCCAAAGCTCTGCGTTGTTGGCTGTAAAACTACTTTTTAAAGGCTTAACTTTCTGGTTGCTTTGAAGTCGAATTACACAGACTTTAATTCGATTCACCTAGAAATTCATCGCTCTGCATCAAAGCTTGAAATCGGCTTCTATACATCGACTTATGAAAACTATACATAAACATAAATTGATTCCAACAATCAAAACGAATTGCTTCCTTTCAAACATACTTCTCTCTATGCTAAAGATTGTGTTTCAGCAACATTAACAAACAAAACGAATTGATCTCTATGCTAAAGATTGTGTTTCAGCAACATTAACAAACAAAACAGATTACTCTCTATGCTGAAGATTGTGTTTTAGCAACATCATAGATTCTTCATTGGTAACTTTTAAAACTAGAATCACATTGATTCTTGCCAATTGAACCAGAACGCTTATACAATTTCTTATTTATATCAAAATTTATCTCTGATATTAAAGAATTACTTCACACTAAAAAAAATGTGTTTTATCTTAACAGAGAGGACGCAGGAATATAAGCATCTGCAAACATAAAAAAAACGTATTCATAGGATCTGCATTGCACTCAAATTGATATCGAACTGTATAATTCAAGAATTTAAAAATAATCAAGTCTTCTTGTAACAAAGACCACAGAAGTTTGATCACCCTCAACGCATACAGAAATATCACACCAATAAAATTTCGAAGATAAAAGATCTCCGGGGATTGCCAGTATGATCCAATAATTCAGAACTTTGCAATCTTTATTAACTGCAATCCTTACAATAATTCCTCACGGCCAACTCCGAATTTCTCCATTACAAAGATTCTAATTAAAAGTTTTAGTACAAAACAGAGACCTCCTCAATTTAGGATCAGATTTCCTAAATTGAGACAAAATCGTACTTACCCAATATCCTCCTAAAATCTATCAAATGCAGCTAGATATGCTCAACAGGATCACACCTATTCAAACCACTTATCTCTAAATACTCTCCTAATTTATTACAAAAATAATAATATCAATTTATTTAAGGAATTGAATTCTGTCATTAACATGGAATTTCACCCATTAGTGAATGAATTTTAACTCAGCTAGCCACAACATGTGAACAAGATTTCACATTGCTGGCTAGAATCTAATGCCCCTGCATCAGACTCCCAAGGAAAAAATTCTTCATGGGCTCCTGTCCATGAGCTCCTTCACAGAACTGCCCAGCTTCTGCAACATAGATTCTGTCATCCAAGTATCATCTTCAATTGGCTGATCTTTCCACTTGATCAAATACTGGAAATACTCTCGTCCTATGGTTCTCTTAAACACCTTCTTGTCTAAGATCATCTCTGGTTGTAATGGTTGCGTTGTAGGTAACTATTTTACCTAATCAATCTACTCTTTGTCTTTTGATCTTTCATCTGTTCCACCATATTCATACCTGTACAAATTTGCAACATTAAATATTGGAGATATTCCAATATCAGATGGTAATTCAATTTCATAGGCATTAGCAGAAAATTTTCTCAGTATTCTGCATGGTCCTATTTTTTTAAACTTTAGCTTGTTATACTCTCTTTTTGGAAATCTGTCTTTCCTCAAATGAGCCAAAACTAAATCACCAACTTCAAATTGAACTTCTCTTCTGCTCAAATCTGCTCTGATTTTGTACTTGATACTGTTGTCTTGTAGCTGTTGCTTCACCTACTCGTGAATTTCTTGAATCTCTGAAGAAAATTCTTCACCTTCAGCGCTTCTCAATTCTGCTTTTCCCAAATTTCTTAATTCAGAAACTCCTCTTGGGTGCATCCCATAAAAAATATGGAATGGACTTTGTCCTGTACTTCTGTTTGGTGAATCATTGTATGCATATTCTACCTGTGGTAAGATATGATCCCATTGCTTAGGATGTTCTCCGGAAAGAATTCTCAAAAGATTACCTAAACTTCTGTTTACTACCTCAGTCTGCCCATCAGTCTGAGGATGATAAGCTGAGCTGAAACTCAGATTAGTACAAATCTTCTTCCACAATGTCCTCCAAAAATGACCAAAAAACCTGGTATCTCTATTAGAAACAATGCTTTTAGGCAACCCATGTAATCTAACAATTTCTTTGAAAAACAAATTAGCAACATGAGTAGCATCACTGGTTTTATAACATGGAATAAAATGTGCCATCTTTGAAAATCTGTCAACAACAACAAAAATTGTATCATTCCCTCTCTATGTCTTAGGCAGTCCTAAAACAAAATCCATACTTACCATATCTCAAGGTTTGTCTGGAATAGGCAATGGAATGTACAAACCTGCATTCTGGCTTCTACCTTTGGCATACTAACAAATTTTACAATTTTTCACATACTTTTCCACTTCAGATCTCATTTTTGGCCAATAATAAAAATGACTCAGCTGCTCATAAGTTTTATCAGTACCAAAACGTCCAACAAGTCCACCACTATGCTTCTCTGTAATGAGATTTTCTCTCATGGAACAATTTAGTATACATAATTGATTTCTCTTGAACAACAAACCTTCTTGCAAGAAATAATCCAACCACTGACTTCTATCAGTCAAAACAGGATTCAAACATGCTTCAAATGCTTCCTCGAAATCCAAATCTGTTTTATACAATTCTTTAAGAAAATCAAAACCTACCACTTCAATTTGACTTTCTTGGACAAGAATGTTCTTCCTACTCAAGGCATCAGCTACCTTGTTTGCCTGGCCACTTATGTGTTTTAAAACAAAGTTGAAACTTTGAAGATATTCAACCCATTTAGCATGCTTTTTATTTAACTTAGGCTACTGCATAATCTATTGCAAAGCATGATTATCTGAATATAGTACAAATTATTTAGACATTAAATAATGTCTCCACTTTTTCAATGATTGTACTATTGCATAAAACTCTTTGTCATAAGAAGATTATTTTCTCCTTGTGTCATTCAACTTCTCACTGAAATATGCTACAGGCCTATCTTCTTGACTTAAGACAACTCCAATAGCTTCTCCACTGGCATCACACTTTACTTGAAATGTTTTAGTAAAATTAGGCAACACTAATATAGTTTTCTCTGTTAATTTCTGTTTTAAAAATTGAAAATTATTTTCAGCTTCAGCAGTCCACTTGAATGGTTTTTTTTCCTTTTTTATGGTTTCAATGATTGGTGCATTAATCTTGCTAAAATTCCTTATGAATTTTCTGTAAAAACTAGCAAGTCCATGGAAACTTCTTACCTCAAAGACACTTTTTGGTGAAGGCCACTCCACAATTTCTCTGACCTTTTCTGGATCCATCTTTAATCCTTCAGCAGAAACAACAAAACCCAGATACACCAGCTCTTCCTTCATGAATGAACACTTCTTCAGATTTATTAGCAACTTCTCTTGATGTAATTTCTTCAAGACATAGTTAAGATGCCTTAAATGTTCTTCTTTTGTTTTGCTGTAAATTAGTATGTCATCCAGATATACTATTGCAAATTTGCCAATAAATTCTCTTAACACTTCATTCATGAGCCTCATAAAAGTACTGGGTGCATTTGATAAGCCAAAAGGCATTACCATCCACTCATACAATCCCTCATTTGTCTTAAAGGTTGTTTTCCATTCATCACCTTCCCTTATCCTAATCTGATGATACCCACTTTTCAAATCAAGTTTTGAAAAATATCTCGCTCCACTCAAACAGTCCATTAAATCTTCAATTCTAGGCAAAGGAAATCTATACCTGATTGTTATTTTGTTGATTGCTCTTGAATCGGTTCACATTCTCCAGCCTCCATATTTCTTCAGGCTCAACACTGTAGGTACTGCACAAGGACTCAAACTTTCTCGAGCCAAACCTTTGTCAACCAATTCCTGCACTTGCTTTCTGATTTCTTCATTTTCTGCTGGAGTCATTCTGTAAGCTGCTTTGTTCGGCAGATTTGATCCTGGAATCAAATCTATCTGATGGCTGATTTTTCTTACAGGTGGTAACTCATTAGGAAAATCATCGACAATTATATCACAATAATTGTCCAACATTTCTTGAATTTCAATTGGTAAATCAGAAATTTTTGTAGAGGTAAGTATTACTTTAGGCTTGCAAACTAAAGAAAAAATTACCGCTTCTTCTTCAATCTGCTGCAAGTATTCCTTCCCACTCAGCAATAAAGCCTTTGGATCAGACTTTTTTCTTGATGCTTCTCCTTCTTCCATTGGCAGCGATGTTTGATACATACCATCCTTGAAGAACTTGTAAGTATTTCACTTACCATCATGCACTGCTCCTCTGTCATACTGCCAAGGTCTACCCAAAAATATATGACACACATCCATAGGCATCACATCATGCATTACCTTATCTTTGTAGCTGCCCATCTGCAACTCTATCTCACACTGTTCTTTCACAATCAGCTGATGGCCCCTCTGAAGCCATGACACCTTGTAGGGTGTTGGATGTTCCCTTGTATTCAACTTCAATTTCTCTATCACCTCTGTCGAGACCAGATTTTCTGTACTGCCACTATCAATGACTAGTTGATAGCATTTCCCTTGAAATTTGCATACACTTCTGAACAAATTTTTCCTCTGTGCTGGTTCAACAACCTCCTTTGCTCACTTCAGCAAAAATTAGTTAACAACCAAAGATTCTCCCTTCTCTCGCACAATTTCTCTCTCAACTTCAGGCATCTTTGCGGCTTCTTCAGTCTGAGAAACAATTGAATTTCTTTGGCTTGTACCCACATTTTCTTTCTCTGGGCACTCAAAGGCTCTATGTCCCAATTTGTTACATCGGTAACATCTTACCTCTCTTCCTCTGCTTCTGCCTCCTCTTCCTCTGTGGGAATTTCTTCTGCCACTTGAATCACCATCTGTCTGTGCATGCTGAGGTGAGCTGCTGCCAGCTCCATCCTTTGGTGCTGTAGATCTCCCTCTACCACCTTGACTTCCATTTCCTCGGAAATTACCTCTTCCTTTGGAAGACTGCTTTCTTAGCAGTTTCTCTTCAGCTTTCAAGGCCATTTGATAAGCCTCTTCAACTGACTTAGGATACAAAATATTGATTTCATCTTGGATCTCCAATCTGAGACCATTTACATACCTGGCAATCTTCTCTGTTGTGTCCTGGATTTGTCCAGCTCTTATGCTCACTTTGTAGAATTCTTCAGTGTACTCTTTCACAGTCATTAGTCTTTGTCTAAGATTCTGCATTTGTCTAAACAATGTAAGCTGATAATCACTAGGAAAGAATTTACCTCTCAGTTTGGCCACCATTCTGCTCCAACTTTTGATTGTTTGTTTGCTGGCTCTCCTTCTCTCTGCTTGCACTCCATCCCACCAAAGTGTTGCATGTCCCTTTAATCTTGTGACTGCAAATTTGACTCTCCTGTCTTTAGCCATATCTTCATAATCAAAGCATTTATTCATCTCATTGATCCAGTCTATCAACTCTTCTAGATTCAATCCTCCTGCAAAAGTTGATACTTCAAGTCTAGGCTTGTATGTAGATCCTAAAACTGTCTTAAAGAATATCATCTCAGGAGTAAGATCAACATCTCCTCCTTCTTCTTCAGCTTCAGGTTCACTGACATCTTCAGGATCCCTTGGTTGTCCTACTTCAATTGCTTCCAATCTGGCTTGGATCTGTTGCATAATCTCTAGTACTTATGCATTAGCAACTGGCCTACCTCTTCTTCTACCAACAAAACCTCTACCAATTCGGACAGCCATGGTGGATTCCTTCTTCTGACTATGGGAAGTCTGCTCAATTTCTGGCAAATGCTTTGAATTTGGCTCTGATACCACTAATGATGCCGGTGATGGTGCAGGCGTTAAGGAGAGCCTTTCAAATTTATCAACAATGATTTCTAACTCCGGAGGAGTTGGATTCAATTCTTCACTTCCATTTTCATTCATCAAATTTGAAAAATTTGATTAATGAAATCCACCAAAAATTCCACAATATGATATTTGGCTTTAAATAAAGTGCTTCTAAATCATTTTAAAAGCTCTTTAAATTAATCTCTTATAACCCAATTTTCATTTCAAACAATATTGGCTCATACCTGAAGTTTCCAATGCGTTAAAATTCCAACGCTGTCTCATACCTGTCACAACACTGAACTGATAGAACTGCAATTTCTGAAACACTGAACTTTAATATGCCAGAGCTCTACGTTGTTGGCTGTAAAACTGCTTTTTCAAGGCTTAACTTTCTGGTTACTTTGAAGTCGAATTACATAGACTTTAATTCAATTCACCCAGAAATTCATCGCTCTACATCAAAGCTTGAAATCGGCTTCTATACATCGTCTTATCAAAACTATACATAAACAGAAATTGATTCCAACAATCAAAACGAATTGCTTCCTTTCAAACATACTTCTCTCTATGCTGAAGATTGTGTTTCAGTAACATTAACTAACAAAAAAAATTGCTCTCTATGCTGAAGATTGTGTTTCAGAAACATTAAAAAACAAAACGAATTACTCTCTATGCTGAAGATTGTGTTTCAGCAACATCATAGATTCTTCATTGGTAACTTTTAAAACTAGAATCACATTGATTCTTGCCAATCAAACCAGAATGCTTATACAATTTCTTATTTCTATCCAAATTGATCTCTGATATTAAAGAATTACTTCACACTAAAAAAAATGTGTTTTATCTTAACAGAGAGGACACAGGAATATAAGCATCAAAAAACATAAAAAAAAAAGTATTCATAGGATCTGTGTTGCACTCAAATTGATATCGAACTATATAATTCAAGAATTTAAAAAGAATCAAGTCCTATTCTAACAGAGACCACAGAAGTTCGATCGCCCTCAACTCGTACAGAAATATCACACCAATAAAATTTCGAAGATAAAAGATCTCCAGGGATTGCCAGTATGATCCAATAATTCAGAACTTTGCAATCTCTATTAACTCCAATCCTTACAATAATTCCTCACGGCCAACTCCGAATTTATCCATTACAAAGATTCTAATTTATAGTTTTATTAAAAAACAGAGACCTCCTCAATTTAGGATCAGATTTCCTAAATTGAGACAAAATCCTACTTGCCCAATATCCTCCTAAAATCTATCAACTGCAGCTAGATATGCTCAACAGGCTCACACCTATTCAAACCACTTATCTCTAAATACTCTCCTAATTTATTACAATAATAATAATATCAATTTATTTAAGGAATTCAATTCTCTCATTAACATTAAATTTCACCCATCAATGAATGAATTTTAACTCAGCTAGCCACAACATGTGAACAAGCTTTCACATTGCTTGCTAGAATCTAATGCCCCTGCATCACTATCCCTTAATGACTTGAGGCTCATACCACACTCTTTTCCATATGAGTACATTTTTATATGTATGGTGGTAAATATATTTATAAATATCCCTCTTGAGCTTCTATTGTGTGCACATAGACAATGTTGTGTTATCCTTCCTCTCCTTATAGAGGCTTTTTCCAGTCTTGAATATATATATATATATATATATATATATATATATATATATATATATATATATATATATATATATATATATATATATATATATATATATACGGGTATATATGCTATCCTTCGTGAGCTTGGCACTAATAAAAAAAGGCGTGACAGAAAATATCTTAACTACACAATTAAGTTGTGAAAGGATTTATCAATTCATTCATACTAATTCCCATTTGAGAAAATTCAATATCATAACAGTTCAAGAATACACATGCCTCTTAGGATAATAATGAAATGAAATCAAGTTATGAATGCATGAGAGAATCCATTCAATTAACAAATAATCTTACAAGAAGTCAATATTCCTCAAACATGTAGGAAACCACATAGTATAGTAAATCACACACATTCACCAACACATTAAATAAGTACCAATACATGCCTTAATTGAACAAATTAAACATATTCTAAATATTAAAGTGCAATACCTTCAATATCACTTATCTTGTAAAATGTGTTGAGCAACTCAAATTGGGACTTTGAATCTCCACCCAACAATAGACAAACTACAACTAAGCCTTTGTTCTAATAGTCACCCCAATTCATATTTCAATACTTCAAGATGTGTGCTTAATGGATTGAACAAATGTTTCCATCTGAAACAGGGACTCTATATAACCATCTACCTCCACATTCCAAATTCTACATGCACTCAATTTATCACAAGGAATCCAAAGGAACACTCTTAAGAGATACTCTTCCACCTCCATATGCTTAATGGAATGATTTGTCTACTCCTTGCATTCTATTAGAAGCATAGGTGTAATATCCCAAATGGGAAAACTCAGGAATACATGCTAAAATAACGCATTTTTCAGAAATGTCTGCAATGAAAGTTAAATGCAGCTCATGGATCACTTAGATATGATATTATAGTGACTAGATCTGAACGGAAATTAGAAAAAAATCACTATTTCATATTTAAACAGGCCTCCCATGCCATAAATAGCTCAAAAGCATGCAAAAATAGGGACTACAACCATGTATGAAAGCTGGAATACCATGACAACATTCTTTTATTACCTCTACAATAGAATTAGGTTGTACAATAGATCTAGAGCAATTATGTGGACAAAATTTTAGATCTATAGGATATCCATATACTATACAAGCTCTTCTATCAATCTCGCTTGGGGTTTTCAGCAAAACACCATGTACAAAGTGTAGTTTTGAGATCTAAGTCTGTAGATCTATGGAAATATTCAGATCTAGAAAGTGGATATGATCTAATATAAAAAATTAAATGATCTCTTCCAACAGATATCCAAAGTGAAGGGCATATCCCCAACACTCAGAAAATCAGCTCTCCAAATGGTGCACTGAATCACCCGACAACAGGTCCTTCAGGAATAATGTACATCTGGACTTATTTTGCAATGTAGGGGATAAAATACTATTTTATTGTAGCAAAGATATGGAAATGAAGCTAAAATCTTCCAATATTTTCCTCTCAATGGAGTAGAACCCTCCTCCAATGAAAATAAGCACTGAAATGGCCTAGATCTGAAGATCTAGTCTCCACTCGCTATAGCTTACTGAAACAGTAAAACCCTGAACATGATATGCATTGTCAAAGGAAGATTAAGCTTGGCCTAAATCCAGATAGTGGACAATATGGTGCAGGACTCCTCCAAGAGCTACTCAATGGAAGAGGTGGGATTCTGATCAGGAACACCCTGTGATAAACAACACTCTATCTCAGCTAAAAAGCCAGAGAAAGAAATATTTCTAAATAGACCATATCATAAAATCATAATCATAAGATAACCCCATATGGGTGCATCCTAATCCTTATAAACAATGATATCATTCTCACCTTTGGTCCCACTCATTAGGGTTTCCATCTTCATGCAATGAATCTCCCTACAAAACTGCACTGTCCCATCATCAATACCGCTCTTCCATAACAACGCTGATTGGTTTGGTCAATATTGACTGGATCTCCATGCAATGTCTTCTTCCACACTCAAGGTGGCTTTATTCCAACTATCTAAATAGATTCATATTCCCACTGAGTTATCTTCATTAATGCTTTGCAACCTCCATACTAGCTTAGTTGACTTGGTCAAACTTGACTTTGTCCTCATGCATTTAGCCTTGTTCACATATGAAGATGTTTTTATCCAACTGTGAATATGATCCCTTTACCATTAAGAGGTTTTTTATTGCTTCAAGAAATATTTATGGGTCTCCTTACCTATTTATTCATCTAACTATGTGTTTGGAGAAAAATTAATATTCCAATTAACTGCATGCTAATTTAGGAATATTACAGTATTCCCCTCCCAAATGTTTCTTGTTCTCAAGAAACTGCAAGGATAGAACTAAAGAGCCTACCCTCTTCCTCTTGTAGTATCCTCAAGTGATAAGTTCTTCCAAATAGAAAGATGCTTTCTCAACAATATGTCCTCAAGTTGTTCCTCCCATTTGCAAAAGTATGTCTTTGGTGAAAATTCCAAATGGCTTTCAACATGAAAAAGTAGGATATACATGGAAACAAATATTTGTGGTTTAGATGCATTCTTGAGGAATGGAATAAAAAATATATTGGGAATCATCATCCCCATATGAAACCTCCATCCCCAAGCTATCATCCAAAAAAAGTGAGTCACCCTCCAACATGGTAAATCATGAAACATCTACTTTGCCTTAGGCTCCTGCAAAGAAGGTGGGCTGCATAGTTGAATATGTGGGACTGAAATGTCCATCCCATGTTGCTTCTCTCTCCACTTATGGTATGTATGGGGCTGCTGTTGATCTTGGGCTAAAATGTCACGATCTCTAACAATGACCAAAGTCACCCCACCAAACAAAACATCCATGAAGTGCCTCTCCCAAGAACTCAAGTTCTCCAAATGGCTCCTCCCACATGAAGACAAGAGGTGTAGTGTGGAAATCATGGTTTTCCCATTGTTTCTCTTGAAACATGTAACGTATAAAGTATGGAGAATCATACTCCCAATGGGAACCTTCAACTGTTGTGCCATCCTCTTAAAAAAGCTTCCCATAAGAATAAGAACATCATCCATAGATGGAAGAAAAAATAGATAAAAACAAGTTGCCATATGACAACTAGGAGGTGGATCATTGTTCCATATGTGGAACCAACACAGTACATCCCTTACCTACCTCAATACAAATTATAACAAGTGCATTTTCAGCCACTTGTTTGCTACCAAAATCATCCTACAAGATGAAATCATGAAAGTAACATTTAGTGGCAATGGTGCACACCAAAAATCACGTGGCATCCCCCAAAAACCACAAATAGCATGGCAAACATAAATGCTAAAAATGGCCTCAAGTACATCCCAATAAAATATACAAGAAGGAAAGACCCTCCTTGGTACAATATGCTACTAAAAATAAATAAAAGAGTACAAATCATAAAGCACAAATATACATCCCCTATCATGTACTTTGGTCAGTCAGCTGAAATGGATCAATTGAGAGCTCTCCCTCACTCCAAGTGAGTAGGGAAGTAGTTGTGAAAACCTCTCCTTCATCATCTAGGCTATGAATCTCCCCATAGGCTAATATAAATCATATTGGATGCCCTCCCAAGTGAACTCCTCCAGTAAGGAATGATATGCATCAAGGTGCATGGAAAGAAAGTCCACAAGTGTTGCATGTATATCTCTCTTCTTATGATTGAAAATCCAAGTCAGGAAGATCATATCATGGTAATAGATGTCTCCATCCACTAATCCATCACTCTCATCTCCCACATCCCTCCCTAGTGCATCGTATGTGAAGTTATCCTAGGAACACTCCATCCAAAAACCCAAGCTCCCAAGTTCCAACATTGTTGGCCTTTGTAATAAGGCTCTTGTCACCTCATAGCTTCATCCTTTGACATCCCACATGTCAAAGTCATCATCAAACATAATGCTACTATATGTGAGATATTCCTCCCAAAGTGGAAACACCTCCTGATCCTCCAAGGATAAAGATTAGTCCCTTTGCACCATGATAGTGCCATCTCCTACTCCTGCAACATTATGCAGAGTATGGGATAAGATCATTCCATAATTTCTTAATAACAACCAAAGCAACAATAGCTCCAGTTTCCTCCACACCATCTTCATATAAGTCATGGAGCAACAACATGAGAGTTGATATGAAAGATATCACATCATTCCAATACACCCAAACTCCTTGCTTTCATATGATGTAATTTCCATGACAAATTCCATCCATCCACATACAATTTGAAATAGAATGCGTCATAGCATGACCAAACTCTTTCAAGAGTAACCAACGCAGTCTTTCTTCCTATTTCCTGGTCTCATAAATCTACAAGTGGTTTTCCAACCTCTTGCTCACCAACATCACCCATCCAACCAATGGTGAGTTTCTATCATCATGTCCAAAAGTGGCATCCCTCCAATGGAGAATACCATCCTCCCAAATCATATTTCTGTCTTTTCATTTCATGGGAAATTGAAATGCAATCTCTTGGATATCTCCAAATGAAGACCACTCATCAATGACCAAGTTGACACCATAAGGATCCAAATAGGTGGTAGGAAAAAACCTCCCATCATGATGTGAGAGCTCCATCAAGAAATATCAATTACAATCATGAGATATGTTATCCATCATTAGATTTCCCCCAACAAATATCTGCCCATCCTTTGTCATACATATGGGAAGGTCATTGAAATTATCCAATAATGGTTGGGCCCCCAACTCATAAGTACTGCTCAATGACAACGTTGTTGATCTCCATAATGGTGAAACTGCTACCTCAAGATCATGTCCAATGTTGAACAGATAGTTATGCAATGTATTGTTCAAGAAAATTCTCATCCCATCCTCCAAAAATTTACATTCCAACCTCAAGGGTTGTGTGCAATTCAACAATGATACATTAGGATGACTGTATACGTCCTCCTTGAATAAATTAAGGCTACTCAGCACAGTAAAAGTTCGTTGCTCCAAATCAACAGTATATTTTGACCCTTGGTCATGCAATGGTACATTCCTATCATCCTCCATATGATGTATTGAAATGACAATAAATGGAAACATCTGCATACCTTGGTACATATTGGGAACATATTGTACTTATACAAGGGTTCCTCCTTTCAATATGATGGCTTCCCCAACTACTGATGATCATGGCTGCTCCTCTATGGCTTCATCAACACTGGTACAAGTCTCCTCCTCCTGATGCATCTCCAGAATAGTGCATCGAACTCTAGGTATCAAGAGATCAAGACTACTTTGCAAAGGTGCAAGTATCTTTTCTCCTGATGTAAGTGCTCCTGCCGTAAGTGGTGGTGAAGGCCTCTTCTCCTCTGATTTCTTCTTGTCAAACTTCTTGATCAACCTTTGAGTAAAGTCTGAAAATGCAGTCACTCTTGCATAACTCAAATAGCTGAACTACCAAATGCTTGCTTCACCTTCAAGGTGCAGTGTCACAATCTCAACAACTTCTTTCTATACTACTGGATGTATCTGGAAAAAACCATCCAATCTCTTTCGCCAAGCCCTTGTTGTGCATGAGGTTGACCCATCAAAAGTACACAATAGAAAACTATTTCCCTTATGCCTTCTATGGCTACAAGGTATCATTTCTTCATTGAGCTGAATGAACCATGGGACAGTTAGATTCTCCATGATAGCTCTAGGTTGACACTTAAATTTTGCAAGGTATTCACTTAGAATATAATGATCTAAGTTTCCTTCATCTATATGCCTCTTTCATTTAAAATAAAATGTCCAAGTATGTTTACTTGGAGCTCTATCCAATACCGGATCTTATTTTTGCTGATAGGAAGTACATGGACCTTCCTCATCTTGAAACCCTAAGGTGATTTCACTTTCTTTCTCCAATCTTCTTTGCTTGACCTCCTTGGTGAGGTCCTTCTTAGATATAAAAAGAGATGAGATGAAACTCATTACTCCCATAATTTTTATCTCTTTCTTCTTCTATAGCATCTTCACTTGAAACTCACAAGATGAGCCAATCATCATGCTTTGATACCACTATAATATCCCAAATGGGAAAAATCAGCAATACATGCTAAAATAACACATTTTTCAGAAATGTATAGAATGAAATTTAAATGCAGCTCATGGATCACTTAGATTTGAT
This sequence comes from Pinus albicaulis, assembly GCA_034641835.2. Classification (NCBI taxonomy): domain Eukaryota; kingdom Viridiplantae; phylum Streptophyta; class Pinopsida; order Pinales; family Pinaceae; genus Pinus; species Pinus albicaulis. Next base: position 1,383,115,773 of record CM076580.1, on the reverse strand, counting down.
ATTATAGTGACTAGATCTGAAAGGAAATCATAAACAAATCACTATTTCATACTTAAACAGGCCTCCCATGTCATAAACAACTCAAAACAATGCAAAAATAGGTACTGCAACCATGTATGAAAGTTGGAATACCATGACATCATTATTTTATTACCTTTACAAGAACAGTAAATTGTAAAATAGATCTAGAGCAAGTATGTGGACAAAAATTTAGATCTATAGCAGATCCATGCACTATACAAGCTCTTCTATCAATCCCCCTTGGGGTTTTCAACAAAACACCATGTAGAAAGTGTATTTGAGATCTAAGTTTGTAGATCTATGGAAATATTCAAATCTAGAAAAAATATCTAATCTGATATAACAATGAAATGATATCCCCCAATAGATCTCCAAAGTGAAGGGCGGATCCCCAACACTCAGAAAATCAGCTCTCCAAATGGTGCACTGAATCACCCTGTAGCATCTACTTTAGGAATAAAGTATATCTAAACTTATTCTGCAATGTAGGGGACAAAATAATGTTGGCCTGCAACTAATATATGGAAATGAAGCTCAACTCTTCCAATACTATCCTATCAATGGAGTAGAACCCTCCTCTAATGAAAAGAAGCGTTGAAATGGCCTAGATCTGAAGATCTAGCCTCCATTTGTTGCAGCTTAATGAAATAGTCAAAACCTCAATAGGATCAGCACTGTCAAAGGAAGATGAAGCTTTGCCTAAAGCCATATAGTGGACAATATGGTGCAATACTCCTCCAAGAGCTACTCAATGGAAGAGGTGTTATTCCTGATCAGGAACACTCTGTGTTAAACAACAATTTATCTCAGTTTAACAACCATAGAAAGAAATATGTCTAAATAGACCATATCATAAAATCATAATCATAGGCTAACCCCATATGGATACCATCATCCTCCTTAGAAACAATGTGACCCTTCTCACCTTTGGTCCCACTCATTAGGGTTTCCATCTTCATGCAATGAATCTCCCTCTAAAACTGCACTGTCCCATCATCAATACCACTCCTCCATAACAATGTTGATCGATTTGGTCAATATTGACTGGATCTCCATGCAATGTCCTATTCCACACTCAAGGTGTCTTTATTCCAACTATCTAAATAGATTCATACTCCCACTGAGTTATCTTCATTAATGTTTTACATCCTCCTTACTAGCTTAGTTGACTTGGTTAAACTTGACATTATCCACATGCATTTAGCCTTATTCACACATGAAGGTGTTTTTATCTAACCGTGAATATGATCCCTTTCCCATTAAGGGGGTTTTTATTGCTGCAAGAAAGATATATGGGTCTCCCTACCTATTTATTCATATAACTATGTGTTTGGATCAAAATTAATATTCTAATTAGCTGCATGCTAATTTAGTAATATTACAATAGGGATATCACTATTTCTTCCCCTACACTAGTGCCTAAAGTGTGATGAATGATGTTGTCTCCACTCCATTATACTCCAAGAATAACTCCTCAAGAGTTCCTTCTTGGTGGCTCTTTTCGACTACCATACTACAACCATTTTTTGTTGCATGGCAAAGACTCGAGTCACTTTTTATCTCTAAGCTCGACAATAGTGGTTATGTTTTGTTCCCAACACTCTTTGCAATGCCTTATTCAATTTGCCTACTGGGGATTATGGGCATGTTGTCCTGGTATCACAGCTGATGTATTTCATTAATATTCTTTCCTCCTACCTTTTGAATTCATACAAGGAAGTATAGTCCTTTTCCATACTTTAATTTTGTAACAGATCTGACCTGCAAATTTAATAAAATGAAACATATTCCCAATATTTTCCAATAATCCCAAAATAATGAAAGAACAAAATATAGAATCTTCAAATATTTATTAATCAAAACCCTTAAGGTAGGGCAACACATATACTCCTTAAGGAAGGAGATCACTCCGTAAGACATATTCTTATCAATACAATAGTCCTTGGCATCCCTCAATGGAGAGTCTCAAACCTCTATATAAGCTTCATACATAAAATACTATGGGTAGATATCATGATCGTGTGTACACTATTATTAACATTATCAATAGAAAAATCTTAGATGGAGGATCCCCTTTTTTCCTAAATCTATGGAGACATGTGTTATTCCTTAATCTTCATCATATTTAGTATAATAAACTAATTCAAAAATAAAGAGGCCATGAACTTGAACTATTTAGATCTCTCTCAGAAGCATAATGTGTAGTATTAATAAAGTGAGAAATGGGATTGATATCATTTGTTGATGGTAGAGCTTTGAGATGAGGTTTCACACCACCATAGGAAAGGTAATAAGCATATGTATATGATATATGGAGCTGATTTCTCTTTTCCCAAAACTTTCAATAGCCCAATCTTCCACCAAAATTACTTTTTAATGTCATTCAACCCTTGGAAGCTTGTGAAGGTATCTGGACATATCAAAAATATGTAGTTGTCTTTGATAATGTCTACAATTATTGGCATAAGATAAGTAAAGAAGTTGTGAAATACCATAGCAATGTGGAAACATTACAATTTCAATATCATTGAAATATCCCGGACCATGTGATTCACTCATGCAAAATTTTAGCGAATGATATTGGTCAAATTATACAAGCCACTTGTTCATGCAACTAACTCCTACATTTCTTACTGAAAATGGGATATTATTTTTTACTACTGGGAAAGTCAAACATGTCACAAGAACATATTTTATAATTTATTTTCATGGCCACGACCTTTCATAATCAAGAAACACATATCTGGGAAAATTAAAATTAAATTTATTAGTTACCAACTTTAGAATATATGATAGAAAACATTTATAATATGGTGTAATTGTTTTAACCAACCAAGTTAGATATTTCATTCTAAGCATTTCCAAGAGTACTCAATGGTAACTATAAAATATAAAAATGTGTTAATGAACTCAATGTACTTTTTTACAGAGGGGAAAAGACGATGCAACCTACAATGCATTTTATTCTAGATTCTTAGATTCAGGTTACGGGAAATTATCCAACACCGAGAGAATAATAAATATCCTCACTCCTTGGATGAATCATTTTCCATATCCTTTTCCAAATAATCCCATGAAGGTTTTAGTGGCTCTAGATTATAAAAGAATTGAATCAATTTTGAAAGCATCTACCACTTTATTTAAAAAAAAGGTATTGAGATGGCATGAGTAGTTGCAATGTTGGTGCCTAAATTTTAGGGGATGTGTTATAGTGGAATCATGGGCTATCACTACCCATTATTTTCTTTCCATTCATTTACTATATACTTGAGAATTTCTGTCACAAAAATAGCCAGTGAATGAAAGCGATTATATTGGTCCATTGAAGTTGCTTAGTCAGAGCAAAAATAAGATTTTTCAATTGAAATATGAGAAGATAAATTATTCCATGGAAGGCCCACTACAAAGTTATGTTCCAAAAGGATGAAAAGGGTATTAGGGATGATAGCATCCTCATTTTCTAGGCATGGATATGTAAAAAAATTTAGAATTCATTTCATGGGAAAAATATATGTTAATGTAATATTGCAAATTATGGTTAGGAATCTTGGAAGTTTTGTGATTCTCCCTCTTGGCATAAATCATGATTGATTATAGATTCAACGTTACTTTAATTTTTCCCAAAATTTCCTCAAGCATTGTCCTCATTTTGTTTCTTATAGTGATACCTGATGTGTGCAGTGTGAAATAAAAGGGAAATATAACGTAACATTATACAACTCAACATTAAAACGACATTCAAGGAGCACCCTCATTTTGTTGCCTTAATTATCACTTGATGGACCTAGCCAGAAATAAAAGAGCGTGCACGTCTGTAGGGAATTAACTCTTGTTTTTTGTTTGCATGCCTCATTTGACACTTCATTTTATGATACACACCCATGCATTAGGTGATCGCTCCTAATTTAACACTCCTAAATTGGCCTGGATATCTTCACTTGAAATATAGGTGTGAAATACATAGAAAATTTCTATTTTTCAAACTCCTCTGCTAATACTTCAACTCCAGAATTTTCTTACTTGGAAGAAATCTCGCAGATTTTTCGTACGTTGGAATTTTGAGAAAATTCCTCTACATGCTCCCACTTTTCCAACTCGTTCTAGAGAAAAATATCAATTACACCGATGGATGGTGAGTAATTGTAGTACATTATAATGGTGAGAGTGCCTTTCAAAATGCAATGGAAAGAAAGAAAAATGAAAGATGTGGAATTCCATACATTCATTGAGTCTATTAGTTCTTTGGATAACCTTATGATCTTTCTTTCCGAAACCAACAAAACGAATTATTCACGAACCCTTGGAGGAGGAGTCACTTGCACTCTCTACCAATGTTGCATGAATTATACTCATATAATACTTGTATTTCTATTGTCTTAGAAACCTGTATAATATTTTGGAATGACCTTTGTAAGCCTTGTATAAGACTCATAAATCGTTATCTTCCCTCCATTTTCCCTTTCCCTCTACCTTATCTCCAACAAGAAAGAAAAAAATAGTATTTTGAGGGTCTTCAAGGGTCTTGTGTGTTAAATGTGATTTTAATGCAGAAGGATGAGTTTAACATGGGTCTTCATGGGTACTGGCAACAACTACAAGTTCTATGTGAGTAACATGTCTCACTATAAGACCCATCAAGACCCGCAGGTAGTCACAGGTCTTATAAGGGTCATGCTTCATGGCTCTCTACATGCATTTCCTTTTTTCTCAAACACCCCACTCTGCAAACATGATTTTTTCACCTCCATCAGCATACTAGTGATTGAAATAACAAGTTAGGAGCTTTCCTATTTCCATCAAATTATTACCTATCCTCGTCTTTTGTGGTGCATGAAGAGTAATATGTTCAATTTGCAAAGACAAAATTGCAGGAGCAGTGAGGAGGAATGGATTTCATGGATATTCATCATATTCATAAAATCCATGCCCAAATGCAAGTTGTGGGGAGAAATAAGGATCAATAAAATCAAGTGAGTATTGTTTTTTTTTATGGAATGTCCACCGACATCATTAGAAATCCCACACGAAAATTAATTTCTGAAATATATTTTTCTTGTCTACAAGTTTTTTTGTTGGTTCGTACATAATACTAGTTCATTTTTAACTATTGTGAACATTATTAAAATTCATATCCATTTTGTAAAATAGATTGTGGTTCTAAGTAGAAAATTTTATTTCACACATGTAATCCAATCTCACCTCTAGTGGTTATACCAGGAGAACTCATGCTAGACAAAGTTTTCCCTGGGTCCATCCTAGTTTGGCTACTAATAATATTTTATACTTCCCATATTGTAGACAGTGACCACCTATCTTTGAAAAAGGTACAACACGTTTTCAAATTTTGGAATTCGGTGGATGTTAGACAACACCAAGGCATGTTTTTGACCCTCTTTATGTTTCCAATATATTCGTGCAATGTGAATAAGTTCAATGCTAAGGGTTCAATAGTAAATTTATGAATCTTATTGCATTTTTCTAGTCTTAAATTTTAATTTTTTTATATGTTTTATTTTTTTTTTCATTTTAAATATTTTAAATTCAATTAAATTTTTTCCTTCATATCTATAAAGTATTGAATCCATAATTTTATCCACTGTCATGCATGTGAATGAAAAGTACCCAACACAATAATCAACATTCATATATTCGTTAGAGCAGTTCGTCCCTCATTTGTAACATCATCTAATACTTGCATAGCCATCAAAAATGGGACCAAAAAAAACTCATCTAATACCTACATAGCCATAAAAAAATGGAGTAGCATAAACAAAAAAGAGCTTATGTTGGAGGGCTATAGCTTAGTTATAACATTGAATAAATTGGATCAGGTGTTGATTCCCATACCAAAAAATTTCAAGTATTTTATTTGTTTCCATTACAGAAGACTAGAAAGGTGTTATGATATAGTAATCATGGTGGAAAAGGTGTATTTCCATGCGTTTATATCTTAAACTATGTGTCAATAAATGTGGAGAGATTCATATATGATTTTTTTAAAATCCCCATGCTTAAAAAGGCTAGAGTGAAGATGGATTTTTATATTTTTTATGTTTTTAATTAACCAAGTTGTAAAAATATGATATAGGTGAGCATCTGTTGTTATTTCTAGAGAGATGCTACTATTGGCTACATTAGATGATAGCATTTGCAGAATTAGAATTTGATTTTATGTCTCTTGAGCTTCGAGTTTATGGTCGTTTTTATCAACACTATAAACCAGAGAAAGTTGTAATTTATGACCTTGTTGAAGACATGGTTGGTATATTAGATGTCTTGGATATTGAAAATGAAACTATATGTTTTGACTTACAATGAAATCCAGAGAAGATCTACTCCTCGGTTGGTGAAAATGTTCATTGTAACACTGCTTTTATTTTGTATAAGTTTTGATTGAGGAACAATGTTTCTAGATTCAACCTTCGAATTAGTTCACAGATGAATTAATGTCAATTAAAATGTTATCGGAACATTGAATATATTTTATTTCAATGCAAGGATGGTCATTCGACTACTATGATGAGAATAATATAATATGTTATCCACCCAAAATTGTTAGGAGTTGCCCAATAATAAGAATATGAAGAATATTCCAACTATGAATTAGATCAAGAATTTTATAAATTTGCTAGGAAGTTGGAAAGGGGATTTGGAAAATATAAAGGAAAACTCCCCTTCAAATATTTTGATTGTGGAAGGGTTGGAAAATTTCCATCAAGAATATTTAATTGTTTCCCTTAACCATTATTTTTTGAAGTTTTGGTTATGATTTGTGTGGATAATTCCTCTACTCTTTAAGGAACGTTTGTGTATTACTAAAATTTGTGGGAGAGAAAAAAAAACACAATCCCCAGTGTCCACATCCTTAATATATAAGCTATTATTCTAAAAACGAAGAAGAGAACCACCCAAATGTAGTCGAGCACCATTAGATTGAGGACACAGTTATTTTTGTTTCCCCATCACTTCATTCATGCATTGTGAGTAGTCACTGGCATTCAAATAATTCTAATTTCTATCATGGAAAAAATTTGCATCAAATACCTATTATATATATGGGATGCTTGAAACCAAGAAGTTAGTGTGAATTTCTGCCATGATATAAATGTGAAGGCATAAATGGGGGTTTTCTTTTATTGTTTATACACTTCTTAATAAAGTGAGTTCCAATATTTAGTTTTTATATCAAACAAAGCATTGGCAGGGGCTTCAAATAAATTGGATAGGAGACTAAAATCAAGAAGTTCTCACATATTTATTCATCAAACATGGTATTAGTTTTCAATGTTGATTTCCTTCATATGTAAATAATACATTTTGTTTCTTTTCCAGTTTTTGAAACAAAAAAATCAAGTTGATAGATAGGAAACTATGCTTGATCTTGAGGAAAGAACAATAATTGGCTTGGAATCGCTAAAGGAAACATGAAAGAATGGAAAAGGAATTTGTAGAGGATGCACTTTTATTCACATAGGAGCGACTGCTTGAAAATTATAGTTCACACCAACCATCTCACCTGATGTTCTCACCAGAAAATGCATCGCTCACTCAGGTAAGGATCGTGCCAAATACTATGAAGATACAGAATGTTGATGAAAGAATTATGCCATAACATAAATGGGATGGAGGTAAGAGGTTAAGGAATAAATGATTTGTGTGTTTCAAGGTAGTATAATGAGTCACCATGTGGGATAAGATATGATCACCATAGGGGGCAAGGCTATTCTACCAAAAATATGACTTCGTAAGAGCCTTTCTTAGTATCTAGATGGACTTTTGAAATTTCCATTTGATCATTATACTATTACGACATGCATAGTCTTTTAACCATTCCTTTTTTATGGCCCTTGAAGCTCACACATAATATGTGGTTTCCTTATTTTTTCTATTCCTCTATATTTCAACACTTTTGTATCATTTTCTCATGCAAATAAGGAACATGCAAAATACAATGAATATATGGACTATTAATTGAAGAATATTTCCATCAAGTTAGACGGATGGAGAGAAGAGGGAAAGGAAGAAACATTTTCTGGTTTGGAAAAACTAACATTCAAGGGGGTGGCTCCTAATATATGCATATAAAATGACCATATAGAGTCTAAGTAAAAAAATTTCATAGTTATATGGCATATCATACACATATTGCAAAATCTTGTATGTCATGTTGTTTCTTTGGTAGAAAAAACCACGATTATGGTAACCATTGGTGTAATTGTTATGACATTTAATAATTTGGGTAAGAACAAGATAATCATAGGAAATATTCATAAATATCATTTTGACCCTTCATTGAGTGCTCTTTCCTCCTGACCAACTCGGTAGAAAATCCATTTTTTTTGGAAGAATTACAATATGGAAATGTTACATCTCATAATGCTACTATAGATCATTGTTGCTGATAATGTTTTGTGGAAAAATAATTGAGGTTCTAGAAAGAAAATTATTGGAAATTAAAAAAAAAAATATTAGATGATAGAACTTCTAGGAAATATTACAAAAGATATCAAATGATAGAAATTCTAGGAAAATATTGAAACTGAAGAAATGTAGACATGAAGATCTCAAAATATTGAAAAAATCAACTACCTGAAAAATCAAGAGAAATATAATACATTAGCAACAATGGTATAGATTTTCCACTAAAAAATGAAGTTCATCTCTTTGCCTGAAAAGAGGAAAATTCTGTGATTTATTCCATGGTCTTTGATGATTACTTGTAATGAACTATAAATCCAATTTCATATTATGTTTTCATGTTGTTTAATTGAATTCTTATTATGTTTTCATGCTCTCTAAATAAATTTTTATAAAGTTTTCTATTTAGATAGGTGAGCATTTACTCAGGCTCATTTGTGACTTACAAGGTGGAGAATTCCAAACAAATCTTTTAACTTTAATATCAAAATAAAATTCCTTGTGTTTGCACAAGTTTTTTTGGAACACAAAAATGGATCACAAAGATGTGTATTAATGAAAAATAAAATTCCAACATGGTGTTAGATTGTTGGTTTGCTAGTTTGTGGATTTGATACCTTATTTAGATAAGTTATTTTTTATTCAGTTAAAAATAGGGGTTGCATGATTATAGACATTACAAAGATTATGCCATTATGTGTCAAGCATTATTTTAAATCAATGTTTATCTATTCAATTTCAACGAATTCCATAAATTCTCATATAATTCTTTAAATGGATTTAGATCAATGGAAAAACAATTTTCTTATAAGTAGTAGGCTGGTGGTTTGTTTCCATTTTACCCTAACTCGAATCAATTAATTACATTGTATTTTATTTTAAATTAAATACCTTTTATATTTATCTATTTCAATGGTGAGATATTTTTCTCGTAATATTGTATTGTCATTAAATATAATTTTTTATTGTCTCTAGAGAGACAATATTTGGGATTAAAGACATAGTGTCTCTATAAAAACAATATTATTTAATCTCAACTATTGTATCTAGAGAGACAAAAAAGAAATTGTTTCCTAAGAGAGAATACTTCTTGTGGTATATATTTTCTTCATAGAAACAATATTTTAGGAAAATAATTTGAGATACTCGCTTACAAACAATCTTTAAGAAAATTCAAAATTTTTCTTTTGCCTCAGGTTAAAATTTTTTAACAAAAATCTATCTCAAATATTTCCTTAAAACCCCTTTATGTGTTGTAGTGCATATTGTCTTTATAGAGAATTTTTTAAGACAATAGTTTGAGACACCTGCTTAAAGACAATTTACAAGTTTTTTGTCTCAAGTTAAGACAATTTTCTCAAAAATTGTCTTAAATATTGTCTTAAAACACCCCTATGTGTAGTATTGTGTCATTGGTTATTGGTTATCATTGTTGTAGTTAAAAAATTTTAAAATTATTATCTGTGGTATCTAGTATGCACATAAATTTGTGTTACTGCTCTGTTGATATGGAATTCTCTCTAGATTATAGGGATTAGTTGATTAAAAGGACACATCTTGAATTTACAGAATGTCTATACTCGATGTGTATTCAAGCTGTTGAGTACATTGAATTTTTACAAATTTAGTATATTTCCTCGATTCTGTTCCTCTTATGGGTTATAGGTATGGCGCATTTATGTTTTTATTTTGCTCAGAAAAATTGCTATAATCATATAATTTTTTTATACTTGGTGAATATATTTATTTTAATATGATGTATGACCGTAATTTGCAAAAATTCAGAATTGAATCAGAATATAACTTAAGAATTTAAGTAAACTAAAGGATTAACATATGGTTTGTTCTTGGGTGAATTTTTTTTCTTGATATTTAGTTTCACTATTTGTTTGACAGAGAATATTTGGGTTTTGGAATTTTGTTCTGGTAATAGAACTCGTAGATTACACAATATATATTGTGTTTACTATCTCTCTTTTTTATGATCCATTGTTGAGCTATTATATAGCTGATAATTGTCTGAGGAATTATTTATTTCCTACATGTTGTTACTATTCATTAATTGATATTTTTATTCAAATTTGAATGTAATATTCTCACTTGACATCCCTTTGTACTCGAAGATAAATTGCTAGTCTCTGTACTGAATGTGTTGTGTCACCTGGTTGGGATTAAAACTTAACCATTCCAGCATCGACTTTGAATTGAGTTGAAGGAACCTCATTGAAAATTAGTAGTGTGGTTTCATTTTATACTTTTTCCACTACACTCAATAACTATTGTGATAATTGAATTTGAGAAATATAATCGCTATTTATCATTCAACTTATACTAATAGTTTTCTTACTTGCTAACAAATTTCCTTACTTTTTCCACCCAGTTCCTGTCTTTAAGCTATAAGAACATTTCACTTCTCACCACTATTACCATAAACCCCATACTCATTCAAATGTTGATATGGGGGATAGTATAATATTGAGATCATTTAAACCAAATCACTTCTATACAAACATTCAATAATAAGTTGGAACTCCAATAACCCTAATATGTTCTAAAGATCAAATAATCCCATGGTCACCTAGTAAATGTCTAAGGCAGGTTTATACACCAACAATGTGTTTACATGTATATAGTTTAATAAAATCATTTTTCCAACAAACATTGTTTCCCATTTCCTCTTAATGAATATCCATTTTAGCTCAATTTCATAAATTTATGTAGTGAGATCTATAGATATAAAACACACCATAAATTGCACATGTTAATTCAGATCATGCTTGGAAAAATCACCCAATCATAACTATCTTTTTATCATAATATTCACATGCATGATATGTAGAGGAAGAAGTAATATATATATATATATATATATATATATATATATATATATATATATATATATATATATATATATATATAATTTTGATAAGTGGTTGTCATTGATGTTAACCCAAACAGCATCAGGGGCTACCCCAATCTTGCATGGGAATTTTGACCTACCAAATTTCTATATTCCAAGTTAGGGATACTTTTTAAAGTTTCTTCTTGTTGAGATATTTCCATTGATATATGGCACACCACATAATTCTTCATAGTTTGAGAGATATTCTTGTTTGAAGTTATTAACCCCAGTTAGTGGGCTAAAACCCCATGGGGTTGTGGCACGGGTCATTGAAAAGTCAATAATTAATAATTTTTAAGCTCCTAAAATCCCTCCCACATTAATTTTTTCAATTTGCTCTCAACCTAAGAATTTATATAAATTGTGATCCTCATATCCTCCTCATGTGGGGATTTCGCTACTTGGAACAGGTCATCGTTGAATTTGCGTTATAAAGTTTTTTATACGAAGGTTCAGAAGCTGAAATTTTTGTAAGGTAAATCCAAACTCCTGAGGAAGATCTTGTAAAAATTTCAGAGCATGGTGTGCTATATTTTCAGAGATATGATCTTTGTAAGTTAGGGTTTTTGCAGGCTTCTGAACTTCATCTCGAAGAGGTGACCTTGGTAAAATCATCATAAATATCTCTCTAAATATTGGATTGGAATTCTATAAAAATTGGAGGATATTGCACGGAATTTAGTTTTCTCTGTATCATATTAAAAGTTGAATGAAGAAACAATGACACGTGGCACGTCGTAAAATTTTGCTCTACCGAACCAATCCATAATTAGGTCATTGTGAGAGATTGGGCATAACTTTGCCTTGGAGAATCAAAATTGGGTCAGACCTGTGGAATTGGAAATAATACTCAGATGGCTACTACAAGACCGAAAATCACATATTGGGGATCTAAAATAACAGAGATACACCACATTTAACATCGAGCTCCTAGAAGGCAAGAAAAAGCTAGATCATGTGTTTTCAAGGGCTGCAAAGGACCAAAATTTCTAAGGAAGTAAAGTGAATCAAGGTGCAATAGAGGTAAGATCCATTTAAGTGTATTCTATATATGGATGTTCATCTCTTAATTGCATTAGGTTCTTTCTATTCTAGTTTGTTTTTTGTTTAGCACTAACATATATTGCTCTGTTGGATGAGGTAAGTTTTCTATTATCATGTCATGGGTATTTCCTTGAAGACTTTTTGAAGGTATTATATACTCATCAAGATAATACTCAATGCATGATCTAATTTTCTAAAGAGAGAGAAGGTGTAGGTTGACAAGAGAAACAATCAGGGTGCATAACAACATCAAGAATTTCACCACATGAAGTCTTCACGTGGGCAGCACTGCATACAGTCATTGTAAAGATATCATTATACTGATTCATTGTAAAATAATCATTGTAAAATTTTTACAAGTGTCTATCTGCTAAAAGTTGAAAAGGTAGTGTCAGGAGGCCTAGGATCATCATTAGGTGGTTGTGTCATAGCTGAGGTTATGGTCTACTGTGTCTTCTTCTTCCACTTAATTCTATATCATTGTAAAGTGGACCATTTTCTCTGGTATGGGAGTCCATTATTCTTTTATTATTATATAGGGTGGTAGGATGGTGCTAGGTTGGTGCATGAAGTCACCAACGGGTTAAATCTTGTGAAAAATTCAGGGTGGTAGGGTGGTGCTAGGGTGAGTTGTAGCACATTGGGTGTTGGGGCATCCGTTCAGTTGAATACTAAAGAATCTCGGGTGTTGGAGCATCCATCTAGTGGGAGCTAGAGAATAATGGTTTTCTATATTCTATGAAGTTGGAGCTTTATTTTCAATTGGAGTTGAATATTAAAGAATTATTAGAAAATCATTCAAGTGGTTTTCATCCCAGAGGGGGTTTCCACCCTAAAATATGTATCCAATTATGTTCCTTTTTTTTACTACTACCATGGTATGAAGATTAAATAGTTATCTGAAAGATTAGTAATAATACTAATTAAAAGGAAAACTGGTTCACCCCCCCCTCTCAGTATTTCCAACAATTGGTATCAGATCTTGGTTCCTTCAATAGCAGTTTAACAGCTAGAAGGAGGTCATGGAGCATACCATGAATGGTGTACCTCTGTTCAATGAAAATAATTATGCACTCAGGAAAGGAATAATGGAGGTCTATCTGTTAGCGTAAGGTTACAAAGTATGGGACACTGTTCAAAATGGATTTACACCAAGTGCGGATAAAAAAGGTAAGAAGAATTTGGTAAATGATGCAGAAGAGAAGAATATTATTATCAATGGACTTATTGAACCTGCTTATCATAAGGTGTTGGATTGTAAAACAACCAAAAATGTATGGGAAAATCTTGAGAATATATATGTAGGTGAATTAAATGTCGAAGATGCAAAGCTTCAAATCGATAGAGAAGAATTTGAGCATCTCAGAATGAAAGAAGATGGCAACATTGCTGCATACTTCCAACATGTTGATGAAATAACCAATACTTTGGAAGGATTGGGAGAGCCAGTTGACAAGAAGAATATTATATGAAAGATTCTTAGAACATCACCAGGGAGATTCAACCAAAAGGTATCAACCTTAGAATACAATGAAAATATGGAAAAACTCAGCAAAGAGGAATTACATGGAGTTCTCATAGCATATGAAATGAAACTTGATGAAGAAGAGGGTACTTCGCATCTAGAAACTGCATTCGTTACATCTAAGAAAACCAATAAGGACAGACAACCTTCAAAGGAAAATACCTGTACTTTCAAGTGTGAAGAAAAGGGAGATGATAAATAAGGTCTTTCAGATGAAAAATCTGCTTACCTTATGAGAAAACTAAAAATTGTTATGGGAAAATTCAAAGGTAAACTTCCATTGATATGTTTCGGTTGTGGTGAGTTTGGTCATTTCACAACAAAATGTCTGAAAAAAAGTGATGGAATGTGAAAAGGAAAGAAAGGCTTTAAGAAATTCAATAATAAATGAAAAAATAAAGGATTCAAAAGGAACTTTCTCTCTAAATAAGATAGCTTATCATATGATGAAGACAGTGACAACGCAGAAGAAGCCAATGATATAGTATTGTTTATGACCAAGCACAATAAAGAAGAGGTATCAAACAATGAATAAGAAGGGTTTACCATAGAATAATTTTCTAAGGAGGAAATTAGGATTAGAAAAGAGCTCAAGGCTTAGAAGATCTGTTCTAATACTCTTGAAGAACAAGTTCAAGGTCTCAAAATTCAAGTTGAAGAAAACAAATGTATTGAAGATTCACTTCAAAATAAGTTGGAAGAAAGAAACCAAGAAAGGGGAGCATTAGAAACCAAATTAGTCTCACTACGTTATGAAGCGAAGAAGGGAAAAACTATCCAAAATTATGCCAACAACTCAAGAGCATTGGAAGAAATCATCAACAATCAGTGATCTTACAATGAAAAAACTGACCTCAGTTACAAAGGAGAAGAAGCAGGACCTTCTACAACAAAATAGAATAAACCTATGAGATATTACACACATGTAGAATTCATTCAACGAGATTCACAAGAAAAAACTTGGAAGACGATTCCTCGACGAAGATTTCCATCCATGTACTAACATATTTTTCATGGCTATTTTTATTCATGTGGAAAATTTGGTCATAAGGCTGTAGAATGTCAAACGTACCCTAGGAACCAATACAATTCCAACAGCTCCTTTAAATATGAACCTTTGAGGGCTCAATAGAGCATCAATAGATTTGAACATTTAAGAAATAATATGTAATGCTACAGATGTCAGAACTTTGGACACATAGCCAAAGACTAGAGACTTGAAAATCCTCTAGAAGAATCTTCGAAGCAACAAAATTAACGAACATGGAAGAAGAAGAAGACTGATAATTGTGCACTTGCTCTCAAGGCTAAAAAAAAAAAAACATGTGTGGTATGTTGATAGTGGTTGCTCAACACATATGACCAGAGATAGAATTAAATTTATATCTATGAAAGAGAATAAGGATGGAACCGTATCGTTTGGAAATGATGGATCTTCAAATGTTATAGGATCAGGTACCGTCACTCTCTAAAGCAAAGATGTTATAGCCAATAATGTTCTATTGGTTGAAAACATGAATCACAATCTGCCTAGTGTTGGAAAAATGTGTGATCAAGGACACAAAAAGCTATTCAAATCTACAAAATCTGAAATCAGGAAAGGCAGGTATGGTAAAATTTTGGCTACCACAAGTGGAGCTCCAAATGACATATGTGTTCTGGAGATGCAACTAAAGTATGTCTACTAGCTAAAGAATATGAAATATGGTTATGGCACAAACAAATGGGTCACATAAAATTTGAGAATATTGTCAAGATAAGCAAAAAGGAAGTAGTATGAGAAATGTCGAAAATATCAAAACCTTCCAAGTGCGGCATGTTGGCACGACAAGCAAACAAAAGTCCAATTTAAAAAAAAAAACACTTTGTATCACATCCGTTGGAATTTATACATACTGATCTATGTGGTACTGTGAGAACAAATGGATTAGATGGAGAATTATATTTCATGTTAATGATAGATGACTATACCAATATGACAACCGTTAGTTTCCTAAAGAAAAAAGCTGAAGAATTTGAGTGCTTTAAGATCTACAAGGAGTTGGTCGAAAATGAAACTGATTTGAAAATAAAGTGTCTAAGATCAAATACTGGCAAAGCATTCACTTCCAAATTATTTCAGCAATACTCTGATGAAAATGGAATAAAAATACAATTTTCAATAGCACGAACACCTCAACAAAATGGAGTTGCTGAAAGAAAGAACAAAACCATACAGGAAATCGGTAGAACAATGTTGAGGGACTCAAAATTGGATGAAAAATTTTGGGTTCAAGCAATTGATACGATAGTCTTCATTATCAACCAAAGTCTTCTCAGAAATAATTGCAACAAGACCCCATATGAATTATGGAAAGAAAAACTGGCTAATGTAAAATATTTTAAAATCCTCAGAAGAAAATGTTATATCAAAAGAGAAGATCAAAACTTGGGTAAGTTTGAATCACGTGTTGATGAAGGTATCTTTGTTGGTTACTCACACAAAATAAAGGCCCGTAAATGCTATAATATAAGATTAAAAAAGATAGTGGAGAGCATAAATGTTACATTTGACGAAGATGGTGTTCTAATGAATAATGATGACTATCTAGAATCTTTGAAAATTGAGACAGAGGCTAAAGAAGACGCAAATAAAATTCTAGAACAAGAAGCAACTATCAACCATGAAGAAGTAAATAATGATCATCAAGATATATCAGAACAAAAACAAGAATCTCCTCCAAAGAGAACAAAATAATGGATTCAAAAGAACCATCCATCAAATCAAATCATTGGTGAAAAAAATGAAGTTAGACAACTTCGTTCATCACAACAATCTCACATTGCTTTTCTAGCAACCTTTCAACCTAGTAGTTTTGAGGAAGCCAACCAGAATGAACATTGGGTAGTATATATGGATGAATAATTGGATCAAATTGAGAAGAATAAAACCTCGGAATTAGTTCCATTACCAAAATATAAAAATGTCATTAGGACTAAATGGGTGTTTAGGAGAAAATTGAATGAAGATGGACAGGTTAACAGAAACAAATCAAGATTAGTTTGCAACGGCTATGCACAAGTAGAAGGAATTGATTTGGACAAAACATTTACACAAGTTTCCAAAATGGAAGCCATCTGGATGTTTCTCACCTATGCATGTTCAAGAAAAATAAAAGTCTAACATATGGATGTCAAGTCAACATTCCTGAATGGCAGATTAGAAGAAGAATTTTACATCAAAAAACTTGAAGGTTTTCTACAATCAGAAAAGGAAGACTATGTTTGTATGTTAAAGAAGACTCTATATGGTCTAAAGCAGGCTCCTAGAGCATGGTATGCTCATCTTGATGGATATATACGTCAACAAGGGTTCAATAAAGGTACTTCTTATAGTGATATTTATGTACAAATATATAAAGATAATTGAGCAATTGTTGAGGTATATGTGGATTATAATATTTGGTAGCAATGATGATCGATTAAGTAAGAAATTTGCTACAAATATGCGTGAGTGATCTAGATTTATGAAGTAACACAATAAAATATAGAAATAGAAATAAACATAGATATGAAGTGGAAATAATACTTCATTTCATTAATATCAAATAACTGAAATATGTTTACAGACATAATGGAAATAAACTAGCTAGCGCGATGGTAGCTTATCTCCAAGAAGAGATGTGACAGCTACATGCCTCTAAAATTTGTTACAATGAGGCTCGAAGGCATATTTATTATTGAGAAATAATGAAAATCCCTAAACATCCAAAAACCTAACCGTAGGAGATGAAGCGCCACAACTATGGGCCCTGTTTGGGTAAATTTGTGTTTCAACTTCCGGGGGACATAACTTTGGCATACAATCTCTAGTTGATGTGCATCATATCACGTTAGAAAGATATATTCGATGAGTAAAACTTTAGGTGTGAGAAAAATCAATCCATGAACCCATGTTGCTCCTGATTTTCCTAAAAAACATTTTTTAAGGCCTCAAAACAGCTCCGGAAGTTCAGGACCCAAAAAACTACTAAAAATAGTAAGTTGTGCCGAAACTAAAAAAATGAAATAGTTGATGGTGCGGATCCAAATGGAATAGGTCGGTGGCCATCGGTATCCCCTTGGATCATTCCTCCCTCCTCAGAAAGAAATTTTCCCCATTGCGTTAAGTTCCTCCATGAGAGGAAAATTCTGCTGAACTTGCTATTGGATTTGTCTAGGATATCATGGACCTGTTGGTGGACGTGATGGATGTGTTCAATAAATTTTGTTTACTCAAACAGTACATGTGTGGATTTTTTCTATGTAATCACATGAGTTATGGAAATCTGAAGCAGCGTTGCGCTAGGGGTAACACTAATGGATTTCTTGTCCGGACAGTGTAGAGGAACCTCTGTGGGCGAGGAGAAAATGTCTTTGTATTCCTCCACTCCTTTTTCCATCTGCTATTGTTGTGCAGGGGAGCCATTTTTTGAGGTTGTGACAAAAAAAATCTTCTTTCCTTGTGGGCGAATGGTAATGAAAATAAATTTCCTTGTTTGGGAAACAATCTTACTGCGTTGTTTTGCAGTAGTCAAAGAAATGGTAGGAGGCGGTATTACTAAAGTAATAACTTGTATAGGTATCCTGTACAAGTTATTTCCCAAAGTAATAATGATAGCACAAGGCCTAGATTCATACACAACATGTTTCCTCCACAAGTATGGTTGGCCCAATAATACATCAACAACATTAGGAGGAGAAAAATCACACAATACCTCATCCGTGAATGGCTTTATGTTGTATGGAAGACGAAACTATTGGCGGATGTGCAGATCTCTCCTTGGTTGAAGCCACCCAATCGTATACGGAAGTGGGTGTGCTCTAGTCAATAGGCCAACCCGCTTCATGACCTCTACTGAAATGAGGTTATTTTGTCTTTTGCTATCAATAAGAAATTACAGTGTAGAACCCTTCACCCACATCTTCGAATGGAAGAGGCGCTCACCCTCCTCTGGATCCTCGAGATCCTCCCTCTATATATTGGTGGTGGAAACAATGGTTTTGGGGTCTGCATCAATTATCTACTTCCCCTTTTCATCTCTCTGGTCTGGTTCTGGCTTAGGATCAGAACATTCACATGGTTCGGGTGCCTTTAGATTGGCCACTAGTAAATGTTTGGCCCAACACTCTGTTGTGCTGTGAGTGGGGTTGTTATGGAATTCACACCACTTTTGCGTGTCCTTCTTTGGATTTTTGGTGGGTTTATAAGTGGCTCCCCTTTGGCTCTTCCCCTTTTTTTAAGGTTCAGGGGTGCCTTTCCCTGGATTCAGATTCGTTGATCCAAAATATCTCTTCTTCTTCTTAAATTTCTGCTCAATCTTAGTAGCATAGCGATATTCCATGCCAAGCGAGGTAATGTCGAGGAACTCCATTTCCTCCTAAATGTGCCTCTGTAGACAGTTGTAGTGCTTGAGAACCAAATATATCTATAAAAATTTATTATCCAACTTTGTGCGCAACATATGGAACAAATTTGTCAGTTCGAGTGCATCTTGATCCCTTTTCTACCACGACGTGGTACATTGGATGTACTTTTCCTCATGGCTCCCCAAGGGGTAATATTGTTCCTTTATGCCATCTCAAAAAACATTCCAAGTCGGTGCGGACGAGAATAGAGAGGGTTCCCCCTCATATTTGTTCTCAAAATAGGTTTCCCACCAATATTTGACATGGGGGTAGCTTTAAGAAGTGCAAAAAAATATTTTCTTGGTCAGAGAAATTGTGGACCGAGAAATACCATTCTAGCAAATTCAACCATCAATCTACAGTTTCTGCATCTATATGGCCTTCAAATACAGTAATTCCAAAGTTTACCTGTACCTTGAAGGGTGCGGCTCCTCCAGAGTGGTTTTTGGATGTATATGTGCTGTAGGTGGGCATCCGTTGAAGGATCTGAGCAAAGTTATCCATCGTCACGTTCCTTTGTTTCTCGAGGGCTTCATCGAGAAATATTTTTATAGGATCTCCTACTCCCTCATCTTTCCTTTCTTCTGCCATGGGAGGTCGTCGAGGTTTGCGAGGCTGATATTGCAAGGTTTTAACTAGATCGAGCCCTAACTCCTTATTCCCTGACCTCATTGGGGACATGCAAAGAAAAATAGAGAAAGAGAAGACCACTCTGATACCACTGATCTAGATTTATGCAGGGAATGTAATAAAATAAAGAAATAGAAAGAAACACAAATATGCAGTGGAAATAATACTTCATTTCATTAATATTAAATAACGAAAATATGTTTACAGAAAGAATGGAAATAAACTAGCTACGACGATGGTAGCTTATCTCCGAGAAGGGATGTGGCAGATACATGACTCTAAACTTTGTTACAATGAGGCTCGAAGGCCTATTTATTTTTGAGAAACAATGTAAAACCATAAATATCCAAAACCTAGCCGTAGGAGATGAAGCACCAAAACTATGGGCCCGTTCGGGTAAATTGGTGTTTCAACTTCCTGGGGACGTAACTTTGGCATATGATCTTTGTTTGACATGCATCATATCTCGTTAGAAATATCTATCTGAGGAGTACAACATTTTGTGCGAGAAACATTAGTCCATGTACGCATGTTTCTCTTGGATTTCCAAAAAAACATCGTTTAGGGCCTCAAAATGGCTCCAGAAGTTCAAGACCTGAAAAACTGCTAAAAATAGTAAGTTGTGCCGAAACAGAAAAACTAAAAGACCTGATGGTGTGGGTCCAAATGGAATAGGTTGGTGGCCACCAATATCCACCTAGATCAGTGAGTTTGATATGTCTTTACTTGGTGAGTTGACATACTTCTTAGGGCTTCAAATATCTCAACAAGAGAAAGGAATATTTATATGTCAAGCCAAGTACATCAAGGAAATGCTCAAGTAATTCAAAATGGAATATTGCAAGCCCATCCTTACTTTGATGGTAAGAGCTTCCAAACTGAGCATAGATGACTCATCTAAGGATGTGGATATGAGGTTGTACAAATCTATGATTAATATTCTTCTATATGTAACAACCTCCCAGCCAGATGTTATGAAAGCAGTTGGCCAAGTAGAAATATTCCAAGCAACACCAAAAGAATCACATATTATTGTCCTCAAAGGAATTCTTTGATATCTAAAGGGCACAACAAAATATGGCTTGTGGTATTCCAAGGGTAACAATCTCACTATTCAAGCCTTTATAGATGTAGAATAGGCAGGATGCAGTGATTATTGTAAGAGTACTAGTGGAGCAACATTATATCTAGGTGGTTATCTTATATCATGGTTAAGCAAAAGAAAACCTCGATCTCATTATCTACGAAAGAACCATAATACATTGTAGTGACAACTTGTTGTACTCAAGTCCTTTGGATGAAAAAAACATTGCAAGATCTTCAAGTACAATTCAGTGAGCCTATTCCCATATTCAATGATAATACTAGTGTCATCAACATCTCCAAGAATATTTTCATGCATTCAAAAACAAATAAAATTCTGAAAAAATATAATTTTGTTAGAGAACAAGTCACTGAAAATAATATCAAACTTGAATATGTTGTTAGAAAAGAACAAATCGATGATATCTTGACTAAACCTTTACCTCGTGAAGCATTTGAATATATTCACTAGAAGCTTGGGATTGTCCGAACTTCTCATTAGATTTTCCTTATTCAGAATATAAAGAGGGAGTGGAAGTTTGTACAAGTCCACAGGATGGTTGTGTGTTAGGGGGTGTTACCCTTTTCCATTGATGTCAAAGGGGGAGGTCATGTTCTAGGAAGAGGTGTCATGATCGCAGGGGGAGTACTTATTTTTCCATCAAGGCCAAAGGGGGAGATTTTTGATAAGTGGTTGTCATCGATGTCAACCCAAGTAGCACCTGGGGCTACCCTGATCTTGCATGGGAATTTTTATCTACAAAATTAGTATATTCTGAGTCAAAGATATAATTTATGGTTTCTTGTTATCAATATGTTTCCATTGATATATGACACACCACGTAATTCTTCACAGTTCTAGAGATATTTTTTTTTGAATTTAGTAACCCATGGTAGTGGGCTAAAACCCCATGTGGTTATGACATGGGTAATTGAAAAGTAAAATATTAATCATTTTTAAGCTCCTAAAATCCCTCCAATGTTAACTTGTTCAATTCCATCTCAACCTAAGAATTTATATAAATTTTGATTCTCATATCCTTTTCATGTGGGGATTTTGCAACTTGGAACAGGTCATTGTGGAATTTGAGCTATAAATTTATTTATATGAAGGTTCAGAAGCTGAAATTTTTATGAGGCGAAGCCAAAATCTTGAGGAATCTCTGGTAAAAAATTCAGAGTATGGTGTGTAATATTTTGGACATACGATCTGTGGAAGTTAGGGGTTTTGCAGGCTTTTGAACTTCATCTCAAAGAGGTGACCTTGGCAAAATCATCATAACTCTCTCTCTGAATATTAGATTGGAATTTTGTAAAAAGTGGTAGATTAGACATAGATTTTTGTTTCCTGGCTATGAATTTCAGAGCCGAATTAAGAAACATTGACACGTGGCATGCCATACAAGTTCTCTCTACTGAACCATTCCATAATTAAGTCATTGTGAGAGATCAGGCATAACTTTGCTTGAAGAATCCAAATTGGGTCAGACATGTGGCATTGGAAATAAGACTCAGAGGACTATTACAAGATCAAAAATCACATATTGGGGATCTAAAATAACAAAGATACACTAGATTCAATATCAAGCTCCTAGAAGGCAAGAAAAATCTAGATCATGTGTTGTCAAGGGATGCAAATGACCGGACTTTCTAGGGCAGAAAAGCAAAGCAAGGTGCATTAGAGGTAAGCTGTAGGTAAGTATATTCAATATTTGCATGTTCATCTCTTAATTTCATTAGTTTATTTGTATTATAATTTGTTTTTTTGTTTAGAACTGACATATGCTCTCTAGGATGAGGTAATTTTTGCTATTATCATGTCATGGGTATTTCCTTAAATACTTTTTGCAGGTATTATATATTCATCAAGATAATAATCAATGCATGATCAATTTTTCTAAAGAGTGAGAAAGTGTAGCATGACAAGAGTTTCAATCAAAGCGCATAACATCAACAAGAAGTTCACCACATGAAGTGCTCACATGGGCAGCACTACATATAGTCATTGTAAATGTATCACTGTACTAAGTCATTGTAAAAGCATCATTGAAAAAATTGTAGAAGTGTCTATCTTCCAAGAGTTGAAGAGGTAGTGTCGGGAGGTCTAGGATCATCATTAGGTGGTTGTGTCATAGTTAGGGTTATGGTCTAGTGTATCTTCTTCTTCTACATCATTCTATATCATTGTAAAGTGGACAATTTTCCCTAGTACGAGAGTCCATTATTCTTTTATTCTTCTATAGGGTGGCAGGGTGGTGCTAGGCGGGTGCATGAAGTCACCAACAGGTTCAATCTTTTGAAAACTTTAGGATGGTATGGTGGTGCTAGGGTGAGTTGTAGCTCATTAGGTGTTGGGGCATCCGTTCAGTTGACTAATGAAGAATCTTGGGTGTTGGAGCATCCATCTAGTGTGAGCTAGAGAAGAATTATTTTCTAGGTTATAGGAATTTGGAGCTTTATTTTCAATTGGAGTTGAATATTAAATAACTATTAGAAAATCATTCAGGTGGTTTTCATCCTAGACGGGCTTTCCACCTTAAAAACTGTGTGCAATTGTGTTCCTTTTGTTTACCGCTATCATTGTACAAACGTTGATAATAATTGAAGATTAAATAATGCTCTAAAATATTATTAATAATACTAATTGAAAGGAATACTGACTCCCTCCCACCTCCCCTCAGTATTTCCAACAGTATAACGCTAGAGTTAATTTTATAATTAACGAGATTTATCCATAAAAAATTCACATGAATTATATTTCCATTATGCAGAAATAACTTTCATTTTCACAGATTTCACACTTAGTTGAACTAAGCATCGTAAATTTTCCCTGTGTATCTTAGTATTATACATGCTTAAAAATTACATACCATTTCATGTATCACAAAGGTAAGCTAGAGAAATTAATACTCTCACCAGAATATTTGTGCAAGTACACTATTGAGATTATTACACATTTTCTACCCAACCTAGAACTAGTTTCCCCCTAGTTCACCCCCGAATATTTGTGCAAGTACACTCTTGAGATTATGACACATTTGCTACCCAACCTAGAAATGGTTCTCCCCCAGTTCACCCTAGAGCTGAGATTTCTTACTAGAGTGATCAACCTCCTGGAATCCACACTCCCTGGTTGATCCCCTTAATAAGTATTTATTACATTTCCTCCATAATAAGGTTTAATTTAGCGATGTCCCTCTTTTGTGGATATTTTTATCCACTTCTCTAGGATTTTCCATGAAATCCCGCCTTTCTCTCCCACGGTGCCTTTATGCTTTTCTAAGCCTAGCATATTTCCCCAACTAAGAGAATTAATGGATAATTCTCTGCTATCCATTAAGCTTATGTATAATTTATCTAGAATTTGTTTCATGAAATAAGTATCCAATCTCATTTACCTATGAGATTATATTCTTTTGTTTTGGAAATAATATCATTTCTAGGTTTCTCATTCCCAATTAAATACACTTTATTTATTTATTTATTAACAATTATTCATTAACATCATCGTTATTATATTTCCATGAATTTTTAGAAAATATAACAAGGTAACAGTAATGGAGGGGTATTACACATTAACATCATACATAAAATGGCTCAAGAAATCATAAAATTCCACTGGAAAGGTGGAAAAACAAATTCCAAAAAATATCATTTAATTAATTGGAATATTTCTTACCTTCCCAAGAAACTGGGAAGGTTAGGAATTAAATATCCCAAGTTCAAGAAAATTACAATGGAAGGTAAATTATCTTGATTCCTTATAAATGGAAACCAATATTGGTAGAAATAGGTTTTTCTTTACAAATATTTTACTAGTGACCGACACTCTTGCACTCTTTAGCCCCTCCAAAATTGAGGTATTCTCAAATATGGAGAATCATAGAAGTATTTATTCCATTAATCAAATTTAAATTTACTTGGATCTTGGAAAATGGAAAGAAAATTATCCTTTCAAATGACAACATTTTTCAGGGTCCTTTGAATGGTTGGATAACACTTTGAAAGAGATAGAGAAGCAAGGTGATACTATTTCCATCTTGCAGACTCCGGCCCCACAGGATAGAAACTCCAAAAGAGCCAGAGAAGAAGGGCCCTATACGGCTGAAACTACCACTGAAACTAAATTTAAACTAATGTACAGGAATAAGCCCAAATTAAATCCTGTAAATGAATAAGTGGAGACTATTGAAGTGATTGGCATAGATACAGTGGTAAAGGACAATGCACCTCCAAAAGTTTCAGAGGAAACTCATCAGCCTTCAACATCTAACATTCAGATTATTTAGAAACAACATAGTGTTGAAGTGTCTTCATCCAACAACCAGCAGAGAAAGAGCAGGATATCATGCAAAAGTATAAAGAAATCAAGATCAGGAATGAGGCATTAAAGGCTAATACATATAACCAATATTGGAAGCAGTCACCTAGAGAGCAAAGCAGATTGCTTTCAGCATTTGAATACAAGACTAGAAAGATGCAGATGACTTTCTTACAACCCACAGTGAAACATCCTAAGTCATCAACAGATTATAAAAAGGCATCATATGAAGTTCAAGAAAAATATCTTAATCCTATAGATTAGATAGAATTCTACAAGCAAGCTGGTGAAATGTTATATTATACCATGAAAAACAAAGCCATGACTGTACAGATGCTGCAAAATAATATAGAGCACATTAGAGGTGAGCTAAAGATAGAAAAAAAATCCTCACAAGCTAAAGATAACAAAATTAAATCTCTAGAAGACTTGGTTATTGAAGTAGGATATGATCCTAAAAATGTCAAAGTTGTAGAAGAACTCATTAAGGAAAAGAATGCAGACATTCTTGCATTAAAGAAACAACTCAAGTTGCCTCCTACTGAACATCCATAGGTCAAAGAAGTATTACAGGATGTAAGCCAAAAAGATGAGATGATGAACCTCATTCTTCAGTAACTTCCCAACTGAAAGAAATGGAAAATGAGATGCATAAGTTAGTGCAGGAGAAAAAGGCCAGCTGAGAAGAAATCCATGTCACTATTATTCCTACAGTCACTACAGCTGTGCCTTCTACTTTAGCAGAATCATTGGTCGCATCAGTTGCATTAGCTATAACACTTCCTATTTCATTAGAAGCTAAGTCAGCAACAGAGTCATCTACAGTAGCAGTACAACCTAATGATGAAGTAGGTAAAATAGTTAAAGCAATGCAGGAAAATATCCATCCAGACTAATGAAATCAATAGAATTAAAGAGCAACTGAAAAGTGTAGAGGATGAAAAGAAACTAGTTCAGATCATGCACAAGAAAGAAGCGTAGAAGACAAACAGATTGAATGAGAAATTACAAAAGCTAGAGAAAGAACTAACATTGAAAGAACCACTTGCTCAGGCCAAGCAACAACTATGGGCTAATATCATTGAATTTTTCAATGATATTTGGCCATCCATTTGGGTTATTTATGAGCAGAAAGATCTTATCAAAGCAGCAAGTGAAGCCATCTAGAAAATAAAGGTTGAACTTGGCAAAAAGCCAGGAGAGGCCAATGAAATCATTAAGTTTCTTAATTCCAAGAATAAGCAGGAATTAGAGGAAATTGGCATTAGTGATAGAAAAAAAACAATTCTTGAAGTTAGGAAGTTAATTTCCAAAAGAAAATTAATGGTTCAACTTGAAGAAAAATGTCAGAACATGGAACTTTCCATAACCAGATTCATGGTGAAGTTCGACATATTAAGGCAGAATGGCCTACCAAATCATCTAGTTATCACTGATAGATTGATGAAACATGATGATTATGATAAGAAAATCAAAGAAGTGGCAAAGGAACATGCCAACAATTCAACCATGCAAGGAATTCCAACAGGGAAAGTACTCCACAAAAGTTTTGAGAACCTCTTTTACCTACAACATGAGGTAAAACATTTATTCATTAACAAGACTACTTTTGCAAAGTACACAGAAGCAGATGAAATATTCAGAAGGATGGTAAAAATAAAGTTACGTAATGTAGAAGATTGGGAAAAGTTGACTGACTTACTTTGAAAGGTAAAACAGTAAAACAACAGTCAAAAGGTGAATGTAAAACACAACAGTTAAAGAGTATCAGAGTTTAAAGTGTATCAGGTAAAAGACAGTTTTAAAGTTAAAACATAGATGAAAAAAAAAAGTTAACAGAAGCCAGCATAAAGGACATTCAACAACCTAAATTAGACAGCTAGCGTTGAGCAACAGTCAAAGATAAATCAGCAAAAGATCAAAGACAACAGACAACAAAATCAATAAAAGCAGGGACAACTTGCATTAGTTAGATAGCTGTCTCTATCTTCTTGCTTGAAGATATTTATTTTTCCTTGAACACTTCCTAAGACACTTTTAGGATATTTTGTATTAGTTTTTTGTATAAATACTTCACATTTCGAAGTATTGAGGGTGGATTGTGGATTGCTAAAAATTTCTATAGATGTAGTAATCTGAACGAGAGGGTTCTTTGTACCATTTTCAAGTAAAAAAACTGGATTGAGAAATAAAGGCATTATATTACATGATTCATGTGTTGGGCCACTTCAGTGAAGTACTCTCAATTGTTTTTTGTTATTATCTGAAGTTTTCACATACTTGCATGTTTTCTAAATCTAAATGTATAACAGGAATATTATTTCATAATTTGTTTAAAAACACTCTGTCTTGAATTGTTATTTCATTTTCATGTTTTCTACTGATATCCAGATTAGGGAATTCTTCATTTCTCCCTAGTTTCGATTGACCTTTGTCATTTCCCTCATTATTCGGATCTGAGAATCCTTAATTTCTCTCTCATCCCGATTGAAACCATTTTCATCATCCAGCCTAAAGATCTGAAGTTACTTAGCTATCTTGCCCTGTGAATACTTCTTTTTAGAACCTTGATTCCGCTATGTTGCTTGATACATTGACTCCATTAGCCCAATGGTACGAAGACCTACATCTATCCATATGAAATAGTGATTCCACCACCAAACCAAACCCAAAATCAAAACCCAATTAATCTTACATAACTAGCCTAAAATCAATTAAAATCAACAAAGATAAATCATAAAGAGAGAGCCCTCTCCTAGCCTTAGGAAGACTAAATAATAAAGCTTAAAAGTAGGTTTGTGGTTACCTCTAATATTATTTAAACCAAAAAGATTAACAACCCTGAGAATTATTGAAGTGATAACATTTACTAGACTTTGAATTTGATTTATATTTTGAGCACTCTTTCTTTATAATTAAATCAGAAATTTCAATTTATGATAGTGTAATAGATCCTAATTTCATTCAATTTATTGAAACAAAGAAGGAGAATGTTTCACTTGATTCAGACCAACAAGTTCTATAACCATTTGATAAACTTGAGGCTTTGACTGCAACTTTGATTAAGGATACTGATGAAGCCTATTTTCAACATTCTGTTGAATTGACTGCTTTATTTGCTTATACTCTTAAGCCTTCTACCATTCATTCAGTGTCTTTAAATTCATCTTTATTTAGTACCACCTCATCTATTATTTCCACTATACTTCATTCCATTGAATCATTCATCCCTAAGCTTCCTCTTCAACCTAGAGTTTTATTTCCATCTCCAAATACTTCAAGTTCACCTTCTAGCAATGCTGCTACATTTTCTAGTACTTCAACCTCATTTCCAAGTACATATTCTAGTGTCCCAAGCTCATCTTCAAGTGCTTCAACCTCATCACCAAGCACCACAAATTTACCTCCTAGCCAAGCTATAATCTTAGCCATGGCAGCCATATATGCCCCATTGGTCTTACCAGCTCAATTACATGCCATGCCCCAAGATTACCAAAGAAAAATATTTCAATTTGATGGTACTGGTCAATACACTGCACAACAACATGTTAACAAAATGACTGATTACTTTGAATTGCATGAAATAGATGAAGCTGATGTTCAAATGAGACTGTTTGCCCAAAATTTAGCTGGAGATGTAAAGAAATGGTTTAAAGCTTTACCTGCTAATCATATTGTTTATTTAGAAGCTTTCCATAGATTGTTTATCAATATATGGGAGAAAAAGAAGAATCCTTTGCAAATTTTATCTAAATATGAAAACATTAGAAGAGCTCCTAATGAACCAGTTCAGGACTATTGTACTAGATTCAATAGTATCTATAATGCTATTCAAGCAAACATTAAACCCCCACCAGATCTAACTTTAATCAAATTTGCTGATGGTTTTGATATGAATATGTCATACCAATTGAGAGAAAGAAACCCAGAAACATGAGAACAAATGCAAAGTAATGCAGTTAGTGTAAAAGCAAATTTGTTAGCTAAGAAAGCCAGAATGAAAAATGAAAGAAGAGTAACTGTAAAGGATGAACCGTCTACATCAAACAGTAAGATAGATAGCTTAGAAAAAACTATGGAAAAACTGATGGATAGATTAGAAAATATGGAAAGAAAACCACAATGTGATAATAAAAAACATGGTCCTCAAATAATAAATCCAAACTTTAGAAAGAATCCCAACACTGGTAAATTTAGAGAATCAACACCTGATCAACAAATAAGACCACCTTTCCAAGAGAACTATGTTGAAAGTTCTCACCAAAATGAAGAAGATGAAGACACTCAGATTAACTTAATGGGAATACATGATGATAATACTATTTTTCTTACACAAGAAGAACATGAATTATACATGCTACAATTGTTACAGTTAGAGAATGGAGAGTCTTTTGATTATAAACAAGGTTATGAATTTTCCATTGTTGTAGTTCACAAGCAATATAACATTAGGAGTAAGAAAAATGTAGAAGCCCCTACTAAGAAAACTGCCCAAACTTAGACCAAGAAAATAGTAGAAGCTCCTGCAACCAAAGTACTACAAATTCTCCCTAGAGAAACCTAGCAAAACTCTAGTTCAACTCAGAAAAATTCAAGTCCTAATCAGAAAATTTCTAGTCCAAAAATTGCACCCAGTCCTAAAATTGTATATATTATAGATAGTACCATTAAAACATCAGCTGATCCTCAAAAATCTATTGTTGTTAAAACAACAGTTTATGCTAAAATGTCCGCTGCTGATAAAAAATCAGTTGATCCTAAACACCTGTTGCTGATAAAAAATTAGTTGATCCCAAAACAACTGCTAAAAATTCAAAAGCTGCCAAATTTACAACTACAACTCAAACTGTTCCACAAAAGAAGATTGAAAATAGCAAAACAATGGAAACACAAACATAAAATCCAACTGTAGATAAATAAGAGAAAAACACTCAAACTGCAATTAGTAAATAAGAAATCACTTAGGTTGGAAAAACACAAGTACCATTCAACATCCAAACTGAGATATCCAAATTGAAAATATCAATTCCTTTAACAGCGTTGGTAAAACATGATTTATACAAATCACAGATCACTGAAACATTGAACATAAATGGAGGAGAAGACTCTGTTAATTTGAATGATGACCAACCAGAACTACTATTTGGCCCTGAGGTAAATGGAAAACATCAAGAAGGTGGTGTTCCTCCTTTCTACATTAGCTTGAGTATTCATGATCAAATCTTACATAATGCTATGCTAGATTGAGGAGCCTCTCACAATTTAATTCCAAAAGATATTATGGAAACATTGAATATAGATATAACTAGACCATACACAGATATTTTCTCATTTTATTCTAGCAAAGTTAAATGTCTTGGCCTAATAAAATATTTTTGTGTCACTTTAGTCCAATACCCATGTAAAAGTATAGTCATGGATATTATAGTTGCTGATATCCCTCCAAAGTATGGAATGCTATTATCTCTCTCATGGGGAGCAAAATTGCAGGGATATCTATCGTTAGACATGTCTTATGCCACAATTTCAGTATTTGGTCAACCCAAAATCTTTACAGAGAGACTTTAATGAAGTACATAGTCAGCAGTGCAGAACAACCATAGAACTATCCTATTTACTCTGTACATTCTAATATGGATTCTTTCATTTTATGTAATTCAAATTCTGGCATAGATAAAAACACAACATTAAAACAGAAAAATAAATAAGTGGACAATGATAATATATTTCATGAATCAATGTGGCACTTAGAATTTCATGGCTCAGTGAACATATTAGGAGTAGGAGCAGGATTTTGGATTCATAACATGGAAAATAATCATTCAAAAGGTCATGCCTTTAGATTAAACTTTAAATGTACAAACAACATGGCAGAGTATGAAGCTCTAATATGAGGACTACAGATAGTTGTAAAACTAAGAGGAAAAATAGTTTCAATCATGGGAGATTTAGAATTAATCATAAAACAAATCAGAGGAGAGTATTCTGTGTATAATCCTAGACTAACCCAATACAGAGAAACAATTTTAGATCCGATTAAAGAGTTGCTTGAAATTGATTTTGTTGTTATTCCAAGGAACCAAAACATGCAGGCACAAAGTCTAGCTACTTTCGCTAGCACCTGCAAATTTCATTTTCAGCCTAATCACCAGTATACAACAGAGGTAAGACACGGGCCTACTATACCAGACAACTTGAAATATTGGCACATATTTTCACAAGATGCTCAAACTTATAACTTTATGAATGCTGAGGGAGAATTCCAAAAATGTAACATAGATACTGATTGTATAGTAGATGAAATATAGATAGTGAGATAGATGTAAATAATTTAGATTTGATTGAACCCACTAAATTCACTCAAGTAGAAATAAATAAATTAGAAATTGTAGAAATAGAAGAAATAGAAAATGATGATTCTGAGATTTTAAATCTTAAAAAAAACTTTTTGACTACCCCATTAGAATATCTTTTTGATTCAAATGATGTAGCAAGAAAACAGAAAATGGAACCATTAAAATCAGACATAGAAAAATGTAATATAGGAATAGAACAGAAACCTAAGCTTATAAAACTCTCCAAAGCATTACCTCAAGAAGAAAAGCTGAAATACATAGCTTTGTTTAAAGAATTTCAATATGTGTTTGCATGGAATTATGAAGACCTTAAATATTATGACACCAGCATCATTCAACATAAAATACATATCAAAGAAGATCATAAACCATTTAAATAGAAGCTTAGGAGAATAAATCTAGTTCTTATGCCTTTGATTGAAAAAGAAGTAAAAAGGATGTATGAAGCACAAATTATTGCACCTATCAGATATTCTAATTGGGTTTCAAACTTAGTTCCCACTAGGAAGAAAATAGGGGAAATCAGACTTTGTGTTGATTTCCGGAACTTAAACAAAGTGTCCCTAAAAGATAACTATCATCTCCCCAAAATGGACCATATTTTATAGAGGGTGGTAGGATCATCCAGGATTTCATTGCTTGATGGATTATCTACGTATAATCAAATCTTAGTTCAACCAGAAGACCAACCAAAGGCAAAATTTACCACTCCCTGGGGTACTTTCATGTATTTTAAAATGCCTTTTGGATTGATGAATGCAGGAGCTACTTTCTAGAGAGCTATGGACATAGCTTTTTCCAAAAAAGATCATGATTTTCTTGTCATTTATCTAGATGATATAAGAGTATTCTCTAAAACAGACAATGAACATCTAGATCATTTGAGACAAGTGTTTATTAAATGCAAAAAAATTGGTATTTCTTTGAATCCCAAAAAGACACTCTTTGGGCTTGAATAAGGTAATATCTTAGGACACATAATATCAAAAGAGGTAATTAGGATAAATCCATCTAGAATAGAGGCAATTTTGAACGTAAGTCATCCTAGAAACATCAAGGAACTGCAGGCATTCTTAAGTAAAATTAATTTTCTCTGAAGATTCATTTAAAATTTAGCAGAATTAATTAGAGAATTAAATAACATGTTAAAAATAGATTCATCACTTAAAT
Organism: Pinus albicaulis; assembly: GCA_034641835.2. Classification (NCBI taxonomy): domain Eukaryota; kingdom Viridiplantae; phylum Streptophyta; class Pinopsida; order Pinales; family Pinaceae; genus Pinus; species Pinus albicaulis. Next base: position 1,383,082,876 of record CM076580.1, on the reverse strand, counting down.
GGACAGTAGAGGCCAAAAAATCCTTTGAATCAATCAAACAAGCCCTTACAAGAATAACAGTCCTAATAAGTCCTGATTTCAAAAAAGATTTTATTATTTTTTCTTTTGCTTCAGAACATACCATTGCAGCAATCTTGCTGCAAAAGAATTATCAGGGTTATGAACAACCCATTTCTTTTTTCAGCAAATCCCTAAGAGATGCAACACTAAAGTACAACATAATGGAAAAACAAGCATTTGCTTTAGTGAAGGCTATTAAAGATTCCAGAGTGTATATTTTATACTCACACATTATTGCATATGTCCCAAATTTAGTAGTAAAGGATATTCTGACTCAGAATGGGCCTGATGGTAGGAGAGGCAAATGGATTGCCACTATTTTGGAATATGACATGGAAATAAAGCCTACTAAACTCATTAAAGGCCAAGGTTTAGCCAAAATCATGGTTGAATCGAACTGTTAGGCCTTAGACATAAATTTTATTGCTCAATTAGATGACCAGGAAGAGATGGTGACTCCATAGATCAGTGAAGCTTTCTTAGATTCACCTTGGTATGCAGATATCATATTTGTCTTACTAAACTTACAAGCTCCTCCTGGTTTGTTTAGAACAAAAGGTAGATTTTAAAAGTTAAAGGCAATGAAATATTGTATCATAGATAATGTTTTGTTTTCGAAATATTATGGTGGCATTTTATTAAATTGTTTACTGAAAGATGAAGATGATAAAGTTATGGAAGAGTTTCATGCAGGTGGTTGTGGAGGAAACCTTTACTGGAAATCAACTGCTGATAAAATCTTGAGGGCAGGTTTTTACTGGCCCACTCTTTTTGCAGATTTTAGTAAGTATGTGACCTCTTGTCACAAATTCCGGATCTTTGAAAGGAAGAAAAAACTATTACCTTTACCCATAAAACCCATCTCCACAGAAATTCCATTTCAACAATGGGGTCTAGAATTCATTGGTGAAATTCACCCACCCTCCTCAGCCCAACATAAATGGATTTTGACAGCCACTAATTATTTCACCAAGTGAATAGAAGCCATCCCTTCTAGAAAAGCCACTGATTATGTCATCATCTCATTCCTTGAAAACAATATACTTTCTAGATTTGGATGCCCACAAAATCTCATTACTGATAATGCATTTTCTTTCAAATCTAAGAAAATGATTAACTTCTGTAACAAATACCACATCAACCTTGGCCATTCCATTTCCTATTACCCTCAAGGTAATGGACTTGCAGAATCCTCAAACAAAAGGCTGGTTAATATCATCAAGAATCTATTATAAGACAACAAAAATACCTGTAACAAAAGGTTAGTTAATGCCTTATGTGTAGACAGACTCACCACAAAGAATTCCATTTGTACATCTCCTTATCAACTAGTATATTTTTTTTCCATGCTCTTTAGGAGTGCCAATGATGAAGATGATCCAAGAACTGCAGGTAGAATCAAATGATATCCAGAGAATGATAAATCAGACTATACATTGGCAGCAAACCAGGGAGGAAGTCTATGTCAAATCACAAGTTATCCAAGATAAAATCAAAAATATATTTGACAAGAAAACAAAAGAAGATGATTTTTACGTAGGTGATAAAGTACTTAAATAGGATTCTAGAAGAGAAGATAAAGGTAAACATGGTAAATTTGATTTTCTATGGAAAGGTCCCTATATCATTTATGGTTACAGAGGTAACAATGCATTCTTTTTGAAGGAGTTAGATGGATCAGATCTGCCAAGTGGACCAGTCAATGGTAGGATGCTGAAGCATTACTTTGCTCCAGATTAACCATTAGTTCACTTTATTTACTTTTCTCATTGTACATAACATTGCAAAACATAGAATGGATTGGATGTTTTTCTTACAAAGTTGAAGACTAAAGAGAAGGCCCTAAGCTTTGAAAGAAAAAATATCATAAAACCCATTTTCCTTAGTTAAAAAAGCATATTACCTTTGGAAAAGTAAAAATCCCTTTACTAATTTCCCTTTTTTCAAAACACCCCCTAAAATACACTTATCCTAAGTTTTAAATATTTTTAATAAAGTCGGGCCCCACTGCTAAATATCACCCCGATTTTATTTTAATCCATCCTTATTGTATTTTATAGCCCACAAACATAAATCATTCCCTCATATATATTATAAATCCCCATTTCATACTAATCTGTTTAATGTATATAGTTAAACTCATTCATATATCATTATATATTAACTCCCACTAAATAGTTTAACCCAACCCTGCATATTAACCCGCTTCCCATTATAAAAATACCGGGTCCCACTTTCCTCTAACCTGATTGGTTATATATCAAACCCACTTTTATATAATCTCGACCAATGTATGTATTATAACACATCGCATAACATTTAACATGGACCCCACCTCCTATCAAAATCCCCGACCATCCCGCCTATTCGCCCAACTGTCAGATATACATTGATCAGATTTTGTGGCCAATAGCTTCTATCGCATTCCCGATTTCCTGACATTTAACACCATCGAGGGATTGCGAAATAAGAATTTCAAAGCCCTGCTCCTATGCTACGTGGTAGCCCTCGATTGTATCGCGCTCCTTAGAATAATACCATTTACCAGCTTTTGCCAATGCAAAAACCACCAAGTGGTTTTCTGCCCGTTGCGATGATACCACTGTCATTTGAATTTAACACCACGCAATTAAGATCTACCACTATTGGTTAAAAAAGCTATAAGACCGCCCTTTCAAGCCTTTTTCACTGTTATTATGTTTAAGGTTTGCGGAAAAGAGCTACTGTCGACCTATTCCAAAGCAAAAAATTACTCTGCTGACCTGTTTTTAAGCCCTTTTACACCAGAATTCAAGACTCTTTGCTGCTACAGCCAGTGCATAACATGTTTAGAGAAGTATAAAGACCATTGAAGCCTTAGAAAGCCTGTGCTGCCCCTAGAGAACCTTTCTGCATACCAAAGCTTCATTTTCCAGGTATTCCTGAAATACCAAGACCTGTTCTTAAGTAATCAAGTAATAATTTAAGCAATTGAACTAGTTTGGACCTTTGCAGACCATATAAAGCCACTGTTGCATCTCAAACCCTTTCTGCAGACTAATATCATCCTTTCATAGTATTCCTGAGGGCCTGAGCATATTTCTTAAGCTAAATAGTAATTAATTGAATAAAATAAATAAATCCATGGCTTCCCAAGGTATTGTAACAGTCAATCCCCTACAACCTCCAGTTATTTATGTGGAACATATCCCCCTTGCAGACAGAGACTTCAAAATTAGTGACCCTGTTACCGATTTCAAACTCCTTGAGCTCCACTACTGGAGCCATGATAAGTCAATTGACCAAGCTGATGATGTTTACCTTTGGGAGTCAAATTTTCCCAAGTATATTGTCCCACAGACCTTCCAGTGTCCAGAGGTTATCGAACTTTTTCAAACTAGTTATTTTCCCGATCAAAGAGCCTTAGCGACCCTTGGTAAAGTTATTTTATTCACCATCACAACTAAATCAATAAACAAAATGCTACAAATCCGGCTTAGGCCTAATGAATCTCCACTGCCTATTGAGATCCTCACTGAATTGTATTTAAAGCTAGACTTTCCCAAGAGGTTCCAGATATTCTAAACATTCATTCCCTCATCAGTAGAAACTCCCAAGACCAACCCTCCTTATCCAACTGCTATATTTTCTGAGAGAAACAGACATATTATCACCATGCTATCATTTATTTTGGGTTATTTCACTGATGTGCATGCGGATGCTTCAGTCCTAGTTTTCTGTCTATTTTTTCCCCTGATCAGCCTCCTGCTTCTATATCCAATTTTTCCCAGTACCTCTCTGATACAATCCATGAACAACTGGTTAAATTACTAGAGGGGGGAGTGTTCGAGTGTTCATCTGTTTTGTTCCATATGTTCCTATACTTTCAATTTGAAATATTTGCAATCAACCTTCAAAAAGAAGATGTTGAAGGTAATCCTTAGTCAGTAATCTTTTGGACTTCATTAATCAAGAAAGATTCTATAGAGTTCACATACAAAGACTTAATTGACTCTTTCATGTATCCAATTGTCAACATGCTAAACAACAACATTCAACCAAGAGTAAGTGATGAGATAAAAAAGGTCTTGCAGTTATCAGAACACAATAGGATAGGAGATTGGTATCTTTATCAAAACCACACTAACATTAGAGTATATGGATCTCAACTCACTTCATATAAACTGCCCAAATACCTCCCAATGAGGTTATTTTCACTTGAATATATCAGGAAGATCCTTAACTCTGATGAAGTGAATTTCTTGTCAGCCAAGAAGAAGAAAAAAAATTAAAATAAAAAAACCAGATTGGTCCCTTCATCTGTAATAACGAGACTGCTGGTCAACATGCAGAAAAGTGTCTTCGGGAATTCAGGTTCAATGAAAGCTTCAAATGGAATTATGATCCTTTATGAGTTATCAACAAGCTAAGGAATCAAATTTAATTTAACTTCTTTTGTCTATGAGTCCAAGCAAGACATTGAGAAATACTCCAATCAGTATGAATGGTTGGAGAACAATTTGAAAGAGGCAGAGAAGTAAGGCAATACTAGTTCCATCTTGCAGACTCTAGCCCCCCAAGATAGAAAATCCAAGATAATCAGAGAAGAAGGATCATATTCAACACAAACCACCACTGAAACAAAATTCAAATTGATGTATAGGAAGAATCCCAAATTAAATCCTGTAAATGAGAAAGTTGAGACTATTGAAATCATTGATATAAACACAGTGGTAAAAGAGAATGCACCTCCAACAGTTTCAGAGGAAACTCACCAGCCTTCAACATCTAACACTCAAATCATTCAAAAGAATCATAGTGTTGAAGTGTTGTCATCAAGTAAGCCAGTAGATAAAGAACAAGATATCATTTAGAAGTACAAGGAAATCAAACTCAGGAATGAGGCATTAAAAACATACACGTATGCCCAATACTAGAAGCAGACACCTAGTGACCAAAGCAGGTTGCTTTTTGCATTTGATTACAAGACCAAGAAGATGCAGATGACTTTATTACAACCCACAGTGAAGCATCCTAAGTCATCGACAGATTATAAGAAGACATCATATGAGTTTCAAGCCAAAGATCTTCATCCTATAGACCAAATAGAATTTCATAAGCAAGTTGGTGAAATTTTATTTTCTACCATGACCAATAAAGCCACGAGTGTTCAAAAGCTGCAAAATAATCTAGAAAACATCAGAGGATAGTTAAATTTAGAAAAGGATTCCTCACAAGCCAAAGAAAACAAAATTAAATCACTGGAAGAACTGGTCATGGAGGTAGGATATGATCCCAAAAATATCAAAGTTGTAGAAGAAATCATCAAGAAAAAGTATGTATACATTGATGCATTAAAGAAACATGATAAATTTCCTCCTACTGAACATCCACAGGCAAAAGAAGTTCTGGAGAATGAAGGCCAAAAATATGAAATGATGAACCTCATCCTTTAGTTGACATCTCAAGTGAAGGAGATGGAGAATGAGTTGGATAAGTTAGTAGAGGAGAAAAAGGCCAACATGGAAGAAATCCATGTCACTGCTATTCCTAAAGTTAAAAAAACAGTTCCTTCTACTTTAGCAGCTTCTGTGGCCATAACAGTTCCATTAGCTACATCATTTCCTACTACATCAGCAACTACATTAGCTACAGATTCAAAAACAACATCAAATCATCCTAGTGATGAAGCAGGTAAACTAGTTAAAGCAACGCAAGACATTTCCATACAGACTAATGAAATAAATAGAATAAAAGAACAAATCAAAATTCTAGAGGATGAGAAGAAACTAGTTCAAATCATGCATAAAAATGAAGTACAGAAGTCAAATAGATTGACTGGGAAAGTACAAAAGTTAGAGAAAGAGCTGCCATTGAAAGAACCACTTGCCCAAGCCAAGAAACAGTTGTGGGCCAATATCATTGACTCTGTCAATGATGTTTGGCCATCCATTCAAGTTATTTATGAGCAGAAGGATCTAATCAAGGTAGAAAGTGAAGCCATTTAGAAAGTAAAGGAAGAACTTGGTAAAAATCTAGAAGAGGCCAATGAAATCATTAAGTTTCTTAATTCCAAGAACAAACAGGATTTAGAAGAAATTGGAATTAGTGATAGGGCTGAAACAATCCTTGAGATCATAAAGGTAATTTCTAAAAGTAACTTGATCACACAACTTGAAGATAAGTTTTAGAACATGGAGCTTGCCATAACCAGATTCATGGTTAAATTTGATATTTTGAGGCTGAAAGGCTTTCCCAATCCTTTGGTTATAAATGACAGATTGATGAAACATAAGGATCATGATAAGAAAATCAGAGAAGTGGCAAAGTAATAGGCCAACAATTCCTCCAGGAAGGGAATGCCTACAGGAAAAGTGCTTTATCAGAGTTTTGAGAATCTCTTTTACCTCCAGCATGAGGTAAAACATCTATTCATTAACAAGCCTACTTTTGCAAAATATATAGAGGCTAATGAGATTTTCAAAAGAATGGTAAAAATAAAATTACTAGATGCAGAAGCTTGGGAAAAGCTATGTGATTTACTTTGAAAGTGAAAAGGTAAAACAGATCAGTCAGGATAAAGGTAAAACAGAGCAGTCAAAGTGTAGATAGAGTAGGTATTTTAAAGTGAAAAACAACAGTAATAGTCAAAGTGAAAACATAGACAGTTTAAAGAGTATCAGATGAAAGATATAATTTGAAGTCAAAATAGATATGACAAAGCAGAGTTAAAGGCAGCTTGCGTAAAGGACACTCAACACCATAAGAAGACAACCAACGTTGAGCAACCGTCAGAGAGAAAGCAACAAAAATATCATCAAGAAAACAACAAATCCAAATAAAGAGGGACAACTAGCACTTAGTCTCATAGCTGTCTCTATCTTCTTGCATGAAGATATTTATTTTTCCTTGAATAATTCCTAAATCAGTTTTAGGATATTTTGTAATAGTTTTTGTATAAATACTTTACAATTCACAGTATTGAGGGTGGATTATGGATTGCTAAACATTTATATAGTTGTATTGTTCTGAAACCTGAGGGTTTGTTGTACCATTTTCAAGTCAGCAGACTGGATTGAGCAATAAAGGCATTATATTATAGGATTCATGTGTTGAGCCACTTCAGTGAAGTACTTTCAATTGTTCTTTGTTATTCTCTTAATTTTTTCACATACTTGCATGTTTTCTGAATCTAAATGTATAACAAGAATTTTATCTCAGAACTTGTTTAAATACACTCTATCTTGAACTGTTATTTCATTTTCATGTTTTCTACTGATATCCAGATTAGGGAATTCTTCATTTCTCCCTAGTTTTTATTGACCTCTTTCATTTCCTTCATTATCCAAATCTAAGAATTTTTAATTGCTCTCCCTTCCCGATTGAAACCATTTCATCATCGAGCCTAAAGATCTGAATCAGCTCAGCTATCTTGCCCTTTGAACACTTCCTTTAGACCTTGATTCTGCTTTGTTTCTTGATACATTGACTCCATTAGCCCAATAGAAAACAAATGCATCTATCCATCTGAATCTGTAATTCCACCACCAAATCAAACCATAACCAAAAACCAATCAATCTTACATAACTAGCCTAAAATCAACTAAAAAAAACAAATATAAATCATAAAGAGAGAGCCCTCTCTGAGCATTAGGAAGGCTAGATCCTAATCTTAAAAGTAGGTTTGTGGTTACCTATAATATTCCCTAAACAAAAAGATTAACAACCTTAGGAATTATTGGAATGATAACAAGTATCTATTCCCGTGTTATTCCTAAAATAACTAATAACTTTGACATTTTGTCCTTAGGCCTTGGATAGAAGATATCATTGTTAATAAATAATACTTCTCAAGCTAAACCCATGACCTTAACTACTCAAAGAAGTTACAAGACTTATTAAAATAAAATTTACCCTAATAACTCTAAGACACAAAACAAACAATTGGACTCAAAATTTTTGGATTTTGTTTAAAAATGATTAAAACTTTGACACATTTTAACCCTCCAGGACCTTCAACCACAGGTTAGGAGACAAGAGAGGATGAAAGACACAACTTACAATGATGTCCATACTTTGAAAAAATGTAGTGCTAACAAAACCCATGGAGGTCATTGGGTTGAAGAGATGCACTAAAAAAGTCAAATAGGAAAATAAAAACTTACTTTTATTGAATATTTCAGCATGGTCCTTGAAACGTCAATCCTTGAACTACCATTCCTTCCCAAGTTGAACACCACCATGACATGACTTCGGTCATTGCAAGATAATGCAAATGGTTTATCCCTCACTTCAAATATAAGCATTGCCTTGTCACAACAATTCTTCCTCTATATATTAATACACAGCCTTCTTGTGAATTTCCTTGACTTTGGCATCTAGGGCATAGAAAATCCAATCCTCCAAGAAAATACTTCATAGTGTATATATTCAAGATAGTTTGGAAAGCACTGGAAAAAGGAATTATAGACACACTGTCACCAAAACTATTGATATTGCATTCAATCTTGATGATATCCTTGAATTTCCCTTCAACCCATCTTTTTATTTTAATTTATTTTTCCCAATATCAATCCTAAGAACCTTCCCAAACCCTTTTTCCTCAAAGGGTGTCTTGATGCCCTTATTGGATGTTTGTAAGTTTTTCTTTTCTAACATTGTTTTTTGTTCATCCCTATTATTTTCCATCATAATGATGTGTAGTACATTCTTATTCTTATACTTAATAAGGACTTATGTATCCTCTGAGATGGTTTCTCCAAAACCTTAATAAGCTCAAACCAATCGATCCTAGGGTGGTTTTCCATGTTAATTTTGTTTTATGGAGATCCCTTTCATTTTACTCTGCTCTGAGCCTTTTTTTGAACAATATAGATCCTCAAGAAGATATTCCTCTACATCAGGCCTACAATAAGATGTTGAATGTGGACTTCAAGTTACAATGGGAAAACACTACTCGATTGTATCCTTTCAAGAAAAGAGCAAAAATTGGTGCCTCCTCTTAAAACCCTAATTTCAACCCCAATAAACAAAAAATACCACCAAAATAATATTGCAAAAATAAAAAATGCAAATTACAAGAGTAAAACTTTGCTCACCTGAAAACTTGATGAAAAATGCAGAAAAATATGCTCTTGTGCTAGATAACACCATGGTTTATTTCCAAAACTACCTTTGCACCTATACCTTCCATTTTTTCAACATAAAAAAGAATAGGGATGTGCACTCACCTGTAGAGATGACCACCAATTACGTTTTCTAGGAAATAACAGGATAGAAATGATTGATCCTCGAAGTAGAAAACACGCAGGAGCCACCTGATAATGAAGCATATGACATAACTACTTGATAGGTGGATCGTTACCAACACATAATATAGGACATGGGAAATTGGACCATGGTACCTATTTATATGTTGTGGATAAACACGGAGCTCTAGAGGAACTTCCCATAATACACAACGATTATGTTTGTCATATCATGAGGACTTGATACAATTGGAAGCTAGCAATTGCAGGTTGACAGGTGGTATAGACACATGAAATGAGGTCTGTCCTTGAACTGTCATTCTTTCCCAAGTTGAACACCACCACGACATGACTCCAGTCATTGGGAGACAACACAAATGGCTTATACCTCACTTCAAAGATAAGAATTTCCCTATAACGAGCATTATTCCTATATATAGAAATACACAAGCTTCTTGGGAATTTCCTTGAACTTGACATTAGGGGCATAATAAAAAAAATTCCTTCAAAACGTATATATTCAAGAGGGTTTGGAAGGCACTCAGAAGAGGAAGCATATGCACACCCTTGCCAAAACTATTGATATTGCACTCAATCTTGAAGATATTATTAAACTTCCCTTCAACCGTTCTTTTAATTGAATGCCTTTAAGAACCTTCCGAAACCCTTTTTCTTCAAAAAATTTCTTGATGCCCTTATTGGCTATTGACACATTTTTATCTTCATCCTTGTTATTTTCCATCACAAATATGTGTAGGAATTTCTTATTTATACACTCAATAAGGGATTCTCTGTCCTTTTAAGGTTTCTCCAAAACCTTAATCAGCTCAAACCAATTGATCCCAGGGTGTTTTTCCATGTAAATCTAGTTTTTAGAGACCCCTTTCCTCTGCTCTATCTTCATCCTTCTTATTTTCCATCACAAATATGTGTAGGAAGTTCTTATTTATCCACTCAATAAGGGATTCTATGTCCTTTTATGGTTTCTCCAAAACCTTAATCAGCTCAAACCAATTTATCCCAGGTTGGTTTTCTACATAAATCTAGTTTTTTAGAGACTCCTTTCCTCTGCTCTTGGAAATTTATGGAACAATATAGATGCCCAAGAAGATATCGTTCTATGGCACCGTAAGAACAATATTTTGAATATGGGCTTCCAATTTATAGTGGGAAAAATATGCTCCACTATTTTCTTTAAAAGAAAAAAAAAACAACAACAAAAATTGGCACTTCCTCTTAAAACCCTAATTTCAACCCTAACAAACAAAAAATACCACCAAAATAAGATTGTAGAAATTAGACATAAAATAATATTGTAAAAATTAGACATATTATATGGGAATCTACACAAACCTAGTATGGGTTGTTATAAATTATCCTATTGTCACTTATGGGTTGTCAAATGTTGATTCTAGTTTCAGTGCCTTGTTGGAGTTGGAAAGAAGAGAAGTATATAATAAGAATTTTCCTTTTTTTGGGGTCTTGTTTTACCTTTTTTGTTGAATAATTCTTGTCCCACCAAACACATAGTTGGATAACATAATCTAGATGGGGCCTACTTGTAGGGCCTCAGTGGGAGGGGACACACCATATGCTAGATTAGACGAGGAAGGTGAGTGGTTGGATAAACTCTCTTGGAGTGGGAACATCATATTTCTGTCTTTCCTCTTCTCGTTGCCTTGAAGAATTAAAATCTCCAGTGAATGACCTAAGTATTTCTGTCCTTCCTTCAAACACCAAAGAAAGGGTTTCCTCTATGTTCTTTAACAAAATATATTTCGTGGGCTGGCAACAAGGATAGGTTGATTGGATTGCACATCCTGACCAGTAAAGAAGTATTTAAATTTGAGTGTGTGTTAAGTGTGAGAGGGGGTTGTTCATGTTTTATTAACTAATACTTGAGGGATATATAAGTTAGATGGGAAATTTCACATTGAGCTTGGTCAATGGGCTATAGTAGCTTAGATTGTGCGCAATCAAGTGTATTTGAACTTGGTGCTTGTAACTACATTATTCTGATTGGTAATTGATCGATTAATCAAAAGAGGCATCTCTAGGCATCCAACCATTATATTTAGACAAGTAGGGTAAACCAATTGATTGGATTTATTTCCAACGTGTTTCCATCCATAGAATATCATTAGTAGAAAGACCTAGGTAACCACACTGGTACAATAATAAAGTCACAATGTTCACCCAAGGCAGTAGGCAATACAATCGTGAGTTTTCACTTCTTTAAAACTTCACTACTGCTTGTTTCTCATATGTTTTAAACTTTGTATCCATCATTTATTTCAAATTACATGAGTAAAACTATGCTCATCTAAAAACTTGATGAAAAATGCAAAAAAATTGCTCTTGTGCTAGATACCACCATGGTTTTTTTCGAAAGGTACCTTTGCAACCATCACCTTCACTTTGTTAACATAAAAATAAATAAGGATATGCACTCACTTGTAAATATGACCACCAATCACTCTTTCTAGGAAAAATGACTGATCCTCAAAGTAGAAAACATGCAAAATCCACCCGATGAAGCCTAGAACTAAACTACCAAATAGGTGGCACGCTACCAACACATAGATGACATGATTGGAAAAGTGGTACCTGTTTATATGTTTTGGATAGAAAAATAAGGGATCTAGAGGAACTTCCTCTTATACATAGTGATTATGTCTGTCATATCATGAGGACTTGCTACAATTGGTAGCTGGAAGTTGGAGGTTAACATGTGGTATAGAGTCGTGGTATTGTATTTTGGAATTTGAGGTTTAAGTGGGTGAGGATTGCTTCAAATAATTGCAGTGTATTATAATGGAAATGATAATTTTCATCTCACTCTATTGCTTTTTCTTTTTCTGATACTTGTAGTGATCGCGTCTATAACATCAAACTTATATGCCCATAATGTAGCACGCCTGAGTTTTCCTCTCGTTTTCATATCAAAACCTGTTGTTGTCAATACACCCTTTCTTTATGTAGGATAACATCTAGTTTGGCCACTACCGGTTCTATGTGAAGGTTAGTAAAAATACCATTGTTGATATAACAACCTTATTTTTCTTTTGTTTTCAGGGTGATTTTAATTTTCTTGACCTCCATATATCATATTTTTGAGTCGTATCCTCAACACTTTCCTCTTTTGTTTCCGGAAAAAAAATGTTCTGCAAAATGAAGGTGATTGATATCTTCCATGCTTCCATTGCATCGAATGTAATCTGTTTGAGTCTCGAATAGGGGTCCCTTATTAAGCAAGGCATCCAGATAAGGTTGCTAGAGAGATAGGGAAGCAGAGCTTTCAAGAAAGTGATATTCTTCCCGAACATAGGAATAGAGCGCCCTAGAAAAAGCATTGAGCATGGAAAAAGCAACATGGATCAGAGTTCTAGAGGTATTGAATCGAGCCCCAAAGGAATCGAATAGAAGCATATAAGGTCCACACACCGCTAGAGTAGTATTTCTATAAGTTTCTTTAGTTGTAGTGCTATTAATCAATCCACAATTGTTCTGTACCTGCATCCTCCTCCAACACCAAATCCGAAAAAAAAACTCAAGTCGCATATCGTGAAGACTTGCTACAATTGGCCACTAGTAGTCTGAGATTGAGGGGGGTATAAACATGTGGCAAGATAAGTGGAGATTGATAGGTGATATAAAAACATGGCAAGATATGAGTGGGTATTGACAGACGAAGAAAGTCCGAAATGAACCGTCCCCTTAAAGAACGCCTTCGGCATAATAATAAATATTGGAGATTTACATTTTTTTTTTGAAAAAATAATTTTCAAAAGGGTCTTTAGAGAGGGTAAATCTGATTGAATATACAATGGAAGGATCTAATGTAGGAGTTATTGGTTTACTCATTATTGGTTAGGTCAATTCTAATTAGTGTTTTTAATGGAGCTCTCAAGAACAATAACATGGTCATATATACAGAGAATTTTCCAATGACTATTGGAGTACAAGGAAATAGAGCATCATAATGTATTGTGACATTTTCATGGGTCACTATTATAATTCAAATAGAGATATGAAACCATGGATTCAAATGCACACCAAGCATCTTATGTGTCAGAAAAGAAATTATTCAAAGACAAAAATATTAGTGTGCATTTCTAGGACGAAAATTCAACCTTGAACCTTGGTGGTGGTGGTTTCATCATTTTGTATCAAAAAATTTTTTGGGTCACTAATATAATTTAGTTAAATATTGAAAAATCAATGGTTCAGGTGAGATCCATATTCCAAAGTGTATTATAGGGTCATCACCTCAACAGTTTGCAAAAGTCGTGACTCATTGGCTCCCAATGATAGGCTTTATTTTCCACAACACCATAATTTAATAAGTTCAATTGATACCAATACCATATTAAATTATGAATCCTTTGGGTTTGTGATCGAATTGGTGCCCTAGCCCGAAGCTCCACGCTACTGCCCTCGCTCCTGCTTGTTGCTTCCACCTCTGGCTCCATGGCCCCTCCGAGGTCCATCCTAGAGGAGGCTTCCCCTTCAGATTATGCCCTAGGCTTCACGAACCTCATTGCTTCCCTATACCCCCCTCGAAAATGACCTCCGATCTCAAAATTCGTGAAGAAGATGGAGGGAATACAAGAATTTTCTCTGCCTCAGATGATTCCTCGAATGGCCGCTCTCTCCCTCGCAGAGAAAGGGCTCATACGGCATTTCACAGGCCTATGGCCATCACCCAAGACTATGTATAAATGGGTAGAATGTAGCTGGCTGGATAAAACGCAAGGGAAAATCTCCATTAGATTCTGTGGAAGAGGTTTTTTTACCTTCCATTTTGAAACAAAGGAATACAAAGATCTGATCTTCAGAAATGGATCATACTTTATGGATACCAGGGGGCTTTATCTGAATAAATGGATCCCAAATTTGGACCTAGAGCTAGATGTTCCAGATGCAGTCCCTGTATGGGTTCGACTCCCCCATCTTCCTTTGCATTGATGGGGGACGATTTTGTTAGAGCAATCAGGAATGCAGTCGGAAATTTCATAGACATAAGTGCACCGAAGGACAACATGCAACATGCGCTATGATCTGCGTTGAGGTCAATCTTGGGAAAGGACTTATGGAGGAAATTAAGCTAAAGGTGGCTAACTGGACGCATATCCAAGAACTGGATTATGAACAACTTCCCTTCAAATGCAAGGTATGCCATGAATACGTTCATTTTTCAAATAGATGTCCAAAAACGATTGAGATTTCTAATTCTAAACCTTAATGGGAAGTCATCAAAATAAATAAATCCTCCTCTAACTATAAATCTGCTACTCCTTCAACATCCCATCCCTCCTCCTTGACCACTGGGCACAACAACCCCTCCCCTCTTGATCCTCCTCTGATCCCCTCTCAGCCTCCTCGTGAACCTTCTTTTATATCCTCTAACCCCTTCTCTAGCTTGGCCTCTCTTGTTGAGAACCCCCCTCTCCTCCTCTCCTCCCCTTCCCCTTCTGATCTCATTCCCCCATATTCCCCTTCCAAATTTGGCCCTTCCCCCTCTGCATCTGAACCCTCATCCGCTCGAGTAATCACCAGAAATGCAACAAAGGACTTGGGACCTATCTTGCAAATAACTAAAAATTCTGGACCAGGTAGGAAAACCACCAAACACCACAGGGAAGAGGTAGCCCAGAAGGACATAGCTCTGGGAATGCAACAACCAATAAAGACCTTTATAGAAGGGTGCAATAGCAAATAACCAAATCAACAAACCACAGGAGGGAAGTCGGGGTCCTTACCGTAAACCCTTAAGTAATTAAAGTCCTCACATGGAACTATAGGGGATTAGGGCACCCCTCTAAAATCAATGCCCTAAAATACCTCATCAATCAAGAACATCCATACATTATCCTTATTCAAGAAACCAAACAAGAAGAAATCTATATGGAGGCAATCATCAACGGACACAAAAACTATGCTGGCACAACGGTAGAATCGAGAGGCGCATCTGAAGGAATCACTATAAGCTGGAATAAAAATATATCGAGACATCAACCAAGCTTAAAGAGGCATCACTCGATAAAGGTCAAGCTGCACAATGAGCAAAGAGATATCATGATAACAGTCTATAACATTTATGGCCCCAACCACTATCGTGACAAACAAGTGTGCTAGTAATCACTCCAAACTGACATGGAAGATGAAGGCAACAACAATATTATTATAGAAGGCGATCTAAAGTTGGTAATGCACCCAAAGGAAAAAAGAGGGGGCGTCTTCTCTCCCGATCCTTCAAGAGATATTTTGGAAAACATCATGATTGACCACAAATTGGTGGACATCGCTCCCATGAACCGCAACTTCACATGGAACAACCGTAGGCTTGGCCTAGGAAAAATCATGGAAATATTGGATCGTTTTATAGTGGCAGTCTCTCTCATCTCCCTCTTAAACATAGCCACCTCCACTATCCTTCCATGCTCGACCTCGAACCAGTACCCCATCACTCTTTTCCTTGCAAAGAAACCTAACCTTGGGCCTCTCCCCTTCCGTTGCAACCTTCTTTGGTGTGAATTTCAGGACGCAAGAACAATAGTGCAAGGTACATGGCGTACTCAGGTAGATGGTTCTCCCTTGTTTATATGGGAGACGAAATTGAAATTTGTCTGCACAATCCTCAAAGGTTGGGCTTGTTAGTATCCTATAAATCATAGGATCTCAAGGTGATTGGATATTTCATCTTCCTTGAAATTTCATATTGAAATTTTTTTTCAATATTCAAAATATTTCCAATAAAAACATGAAAAAGAAATAAAAGTGGGTGTTAAAAATAGAGAAAAAGAGAAAAATAAAAAAGAAAGAAAGCCCCAAAGAAGAAATAATACTGAAAGTGTTGCAAATTAAAATGCCACTACTCATTAGATAGGTTCGTTCAATCATACAGTTTAATCATGATTGAACAATTTTCAATTTCTATTGATAGGTTAGAAAATAAATATTTTCCAAACTGTTTAATCTTGGCATATCAGTAGATAGGTAGAAATGAATTGACTCAACAGTTTAATCTGAGTCAATGGAAGAAATAAGGACAGATGTTAAGTTAGAAGTTCAAAAGAAAAAGATGTTTTAGGGTCTGCAAGTCCAAATGCACCCTGCAAAAGAATAAAAAACATTAGATCTATAGTTTGGGTAGGTACATCTGCTGAAGAGTAAAAATGGAAGAAACATGCAATTTTTCCTAGAAAGTACAGTCTACAGGTCTCATGTTTTCTATGGTTTAAGGAGAAAAATCAAAGGAAAAAGGGCTCTTATTCTAAAGTTTTGTTAAGGGATGTATTCCAAAATTTGGGAATTAAGCTCTTTTCAAAACATTTTGGCATATTTTGTGTCATTATTTTATCCTAAGTCCCGAAAAAATTATATTCCACCCTTATCCTAAGCCCCGAAAACCTATATTCTCCCTATCCTAAGTCCTAAACCATATCCCTCCATACATTAAATCAACTCGACCCCACTATCACATCACACGTCCCATCTCACTAAGTGATATTCATCTTCCTGTCATCTGCGCACTCTCCCTATCCATCCTACGACCCACATGGATTTTTGGCCCGTTCTCAGCCTCCGAACGTTAATGTCGGTGGGGGGGGGTCCGAAATAAACGGTATTCAATACCACCACCGATGCTATGTGTCACGCTCAGGGCATTTCGCACCCCCCCGTCCCTTACCACTTACCTCCGGGACCCCCCTCCAAAAAATGGTTTCCAATGCATTCTAAACCAATGCTGTCTTTGATCGTTGAACTGATTGTTGCCCTATGCTGTTGCACCACGACGTTGCCTACATGTCCCCTCCATCCTGTCAAATCCACTCCCGCCAAATATCCGTTGTGCATTAAATTGGTTGGGTCATTGTCCAACGGGCTTGCACCAAATCAAATGGTCACCCAATCACCTGTTAAAACAAGAATTCATCACAGATTGCAAATTTTTCCATGCTCATGCTATTCCACTGTCACATGTGATAGAGTTGTAGGAAATTAGCAGAAAAAACTAGTGAAGAAAGCTTCAGTTCGTCAATATATAACTCAAATTGCTTTGTCAGATTGAATCATAGTTCCCCTATATTTTCTCCCTTCCCTGTTTTGATCTGCAACTGTTCCCTCTTCTTTCATTCCTATTCTTCTTTTTACAGTGAAAGAAACAGTGAAATTTATCACAGTTTACAGAATGCCTCCAAATCCAAACCAATGATCATTCAATCCTATGGTCTACCCTCAGCTGGACCTAGATCACATGGCATTCGCAGACAGAGATTTCAAAATCCATGAGATAGAGTCTGACTTTGATTTATTCGATGTCTACTACTGGCTTCAGGACAAATTTCTTGATGAATTTGATGATATAGGCCTATGGGAAACCAAGCTGCCATACAATATTTTCCCCAAAACCCATAGCTGCCCAGATTTCATTAGAAAGTGTCAGGCCTGTTATGACATTAACCAGAGATCTGTGGTGACTCCAGCAGGAGAGGTATTATTTTCTATTGATGCCCAATCTATCCAAAAGATGATGTAGGCCCCCATTGTTGAGAACACCATCCCTTTATCTTATGAAGTTATTGACCAGAGCAGTGAAAAATATCAATAGACAAATATTACAATCAGGGATTCACCAAGGTCTTCTCCAGTAGGTGGCCATACCATTTTCTCAACATCTTCTGCCACTATTCCATTTCAGTAGTAGAGTTTGCAGACTCCTACATCTACTGCCACTACAGGTCAAAAAGAGGATAATATCTATGAAACATTCAAAGACATCAAAAGAAGGAATGACATACTTAAAACCAACACCCACAATCAATTTTGGAAATAGACAAGTAGTTCATAGAGAAGGCATTCATCAACCTTTGACTCTGAGAAGGGAAGAATGAAGATGGATTTCTTGGAAGCACGGATCCCTCAACCTAAAACAACAACTGACTACAAGAAAACTTCTTTTGAATTTGATGTGAAGATTATCCATCCAATAGATCAGATGGATATGCATAAGCAGAATGGAGAAATGATCTCCTCCACGCTGACCAGTCCAACCATGAGCCTATAGAAGTTGCAGGTTTCATTTTCCAATGCACAATCACAACTCAAAATGAAAAATATTTCCTCCATGGCCAAAGATACAAGAATTAAATCCTTGGAGGATTTAGTAATAAAAATTGGGTATGACCCAAAAAACCTAGCAGTGGTAGAAGAAGTTGTAAAAAAGAGGAATGCAAATATAGCTGCTTTAAGGAAGCAACTTAAAATGCCAGCAAAAAAATATCCTCTAACAAAGGATATAGAGGAAAATGAGACATAAAAGGCCGAAATGATGCAACTAATCAATGAAGAAGGTGAACTAAAAATAAAATGGAAAATGAGATGGAGAAATGATAAAAGAGAAATAAAAAGAAGTAAGAGAGGTAGTAAAGGAAGCATCCAAAGCCATGATTCCATTACAAGCAATCCCTCTCGCTGTCATAGATTCAGAAACATCTATAGCTAGAGGTACATCAAGTGGAGGCACTGAGCAGTTAGCTAAGGCCATGGAAAATATGTCTTTGCAGACAACATAAATCAAAAAGTTGCAAGACCAAGTCACTACCTTAAAAGACCAGATGAAGAGGAATAATTCAACACATGCTACAGAGTTGCAGATCAACAAGAAATTGACATAGAGTCTACAGAAGTCTCTTCAAGAGTCTTAAATTTGGAATATGGTAGGAAGAGTCAAATAAATCATTTGGTTGAATATAATTGACTCCATGAATGAGATATGGCCATCCATCTAGATAACCTTTGAGCAGAGAGATCTAATTGATCTCGTAAGGGTTGCAATAAATAAGGCAAATGAGGAACTTGGAGATAAGCTTGCAACTGCTAACAATATCATCAAATTTATAAATTCCAAAAGAAGTTTTGAGTTGTAACCCCTTGCAGTAGAATACAGGACAACAACCATACTTGAGGTCATGAAAGTGATGAACAAGAAGATTTTAGTTACACAGGTTGAAGAGAAATGTCATCAGCTTCAGATTGGATTAAGCAGATTCTTTAACAGGATCAAACCTCTGAAAAAAAAGGATTACGTTCCTTGTTTGTGATAAATGACAAGCTTATGGCTAAGCTAGATTATGTAAAGAAGCTCATTGACATCTCCAAGGATGCATCCAAGCATGCTAATATGAAGAACATGATGACAAGGAGGAATTTCTATGAAGTTATCAGCAATGACATTTTTATAGAGCAGGAAATCAAGCACATATTTTAGCTGAAGCCAACATTCATGAAGTACACAGAAACTGATGAAATATATGGAAAGTTGATCAGAATCAAAATTATGAATCCAGAGGAATGGGAGAAATTATGTGACTTTCAGGAAGGGTGACAACTCAACATGACAGCGGAATAGCCAACTCAGCTCATCATTCAATTCAGCAAACCTAATGTATAAGTACAACACATCAGCCTCGGATTTTCTAGCACATTAATCCACTACAACACTCAATAACGGCTTTATGGAGACTTTGGTCATCTATCAAAATTGTTTTAACGTGTCCATGCAGTGGTCGCAATTGTCAATAATCAGTTATCATTGTAATAAATAAGCAAATTTCCTCTGTTGATATGGAAATCAATAGGAATTAGTTTAAATGTAGCATTTTTATTCAGTATTAGGGGTTGGACCCTAGATTGTAAGCATTTTTCATTGGAGCATTTGTAATTTTGGAGTTGGAGCATCAATATAAATACCATTTTGCAAGATTCATGTGTTTTATTGTCCTGGTGATGTTTTTCCTTTACTATGTTAAATGTTTCCCACTGTTTCTTTTGTCAATGTTTCATTTTCTAATTATAAAACAGAAATTTGAAGATTAAGATTTGTTGCATAGAGCACCTTAAGTCTGGCTGAGTTTACAAGTTAATTTTTTTTCCTCTGATGTCTGGTTTAAGAATACTTAACTACTTTTAAACCACTATTGAAATCACTTTTCTCCATTTCATATTTCACTTTGTTATAAAGAACCAATATATACATCTAGCTTGCCTTGCAATTGCTCTAGAAAATTGATGCATACACCCAGCCTGTTTTACTCCATAGCCCAATGGAAATAGTTTAAAGAAATCCTTTAATCCAATAAAAAACAACTCTCATACTCAATTTAACTAGCCTAATATCAGAAAACTTAGCTAAATCATATAGAGAGATCTCTCTTTGAGTCTAGGGGGGCTAGATCCTAGCCTCCAAAGTGGTTTGATGTTGTCATTTATAGTTTAGTCTTGCTAATATTATAAATTATAGAGCGATAACATAGTGGCAACCACACTGGGGACTCTAATTGAAAAATACTCTTTTCATTCGAATTTAGAAACCCAGTTAAAAGCATTGTATGATAAAATTACTCTTTAAGGTTGGTTTCTTTCAGTTTTAAATAATCATTTTGTATGTGATTTTGATCTAAATTCTGGCTCCTAAAATAATATCTACTAGATCCCATCCTGATCCAAATCCTCCTCCTATAGTAGACAATCCTGAGAAGATTTTGAGAAAGACTCCTATAAGTGAAAGTCAAACCAGTAGCAGAGTTCTCCGTAGATCTAACTCCCTACCTGAAAAATTTGTCACTTTGCAAGACATTCAATTTGATTTACATTTTGAACAAGGTCTATTCAGAACCAAATCTAAGAATTGGATTGACCATACAATCTTTGATCCATCTATCCTACATCAAAGTCCAGTGAGAGAATTCCACTCCCAACTTCAATCTGATATCCAACTTCTCTAGTATTTTGATACTCTCCAAGATTTGGTGACATATTTTACCTCAACTGTTGATGGTGCCTTCCTCCAAAAATCTGTAGAGTTAAATGCATTAACCATAACAACTTCTTCAATTACATCTCAAACATTCCATCATATATCAATTAGTCTTACTGTCTCCACAATCCATACCACTACTTGTGTTAATCCCCATACTCAAATTGTTACACAAACATCTTCTCCCACTACCTCTACCCATCCTACTTCATCCACTGTTCACCTCCCTCCACAACCTCCACCACTCATGGCAGTTAGGTATGCTCCATTGGTGTTTCCAGCACCTTTACCCTCTATGCCCCAGGATTACCAATCTAAGATTCCACAATTTGACGGGACTGGTCGTGTGACTGCCCAACAACATGTAGATAAAATGAACGATTGTTTTTACCTACAAGAAATTGATGAAGACTGATCCAGGTGGATATTGGTGGTCACCCACCTATTCCACTTGGGACCCCACCATTGCCTCTTTCAGTTTTTCAGTTTTGACACAACTTACTATTTTTAGCATTTTTTTGGGTCCTGAACTTTCAGAGCCGTTTTGAGGCCCTAAATGACGTTTTTTGGGAAAACGGAGAGCAACATGGGTCCATGGACCAATGTTTCTCATTCAAAATTTTTCATCCTCGGATAGATATTTCTAACGAGATATGGTACGCGTCAAACAGAGATCGTATGCCAAAGTTACGCCCTTTGGATGTTGAAACACCAATTTACCCAAACGGGGCCCATAGTTTTGGCGCTTCATCTCCTAGGGTTAGGGTTTTGGCTATTTAGGATTTTCCATTGTTTCTAAATAATAAATAGGCCCTCAAGCCTCATTGTAACTAGTTCAGAGGCTTGTAGCCACCACATCTCTTCTCAGAGATAGCTACCAGCGCCCTAGCTAGTTTTATTTCCATTCTGTCTGTAAGCAAATTTCAGTTCTTTGATATTAATGAAATGAAGTGTTATTTCCACTGCATCTTTGTGTTTATGGTTATATGTATATTCTGTTGTGTTCCTGCGTAAATCCGGATCAGTGGTATCAGAGCGGTCTGCTTTTTCTCGATCTTTCGTTGCATGTCCCCAACGAGGTCGGGGTATAAGGAGTTAGGGCTCGATTTGGTGAAACCTTTGCAAGACCAGCCTCGCAAACCACGACAGACGCCCATGGGGGACGAAAAGAAAGATGAGGGAGTAGGAGATCCTATCAAAATATTGCTCGACGAGGCCCTCGAAAAACAAAGGAACGCGATGATGGATAACTTTGTCCAGATCCTTCAACGGCTGCCCACTGGCGGCGCATCTACATCCAACAACCACTCTGGAGGTGCGACTCCTTTTAAGGTACAAGAAAATTTTGACATTCCCATATTTGAGGGTCAAATAGATGCAGATGCCGTAGATAGATGGTTGAATCTATCAGAAGGATATTTCTCGGTTCATGACTTTTCTGACAGGGAGAAGATTATTTTTGCACTGCTCAAAGCTATCCCCCATGTCAAGGACTGGTGGGAATCCCACAGTGAGAAAAAGGACGAGACAAAACCCTCTCTATTATTGACTGTACCCACTTGGAATTATTTTTGAGACGCCATCAAGGAACAATACTATCCCGTGGGGAGCTATGAGGACAAGTACATACAATGGACCACGCTACGACAACAAAGGGATCAAGATGTGCATGAGCTGACGAATCTGTTCCATACTCTGCATACCAAGTTGGGTATCAAAGATTCAGAGAAACATCTGGTGCTAAAGTATCTCAATTGTCTGCATAGATACATTCAGGAGGAAATGGAGTTCCTTGACATCTCCTCGCTTGGTACGGCATACCGGTATGCTGCCAAGATTGAGCAGAAATTCAAGCAAAAGAAGCGAGACTTTGGATTTGCGAATCAAAAGCAAGGGAAGGGTGCTCCCAACCCGCAGAACAAAGGACATAGCCAAGGCATGGTGACTCAAGACAACCTGTCGAAGCCACAAGCAAAGAACAACACTGCAAAGCCAAATAAGGACACAGGAAAGTGGTGTGAGTTCCATAAGAGCTCCACTCACAACACAAGTGAGTGTCGGGCCAAGCAGTCACTGGTGGCCGAGATGAGGGCTTCTGAGTCAAATGCATGCTCCAACTCTAAATCAGAAACTGAAAAAGGGAAATAGATTATTGATGCGGAGCCCAATGCCACTGTTGCCTCTACAAAGATCCAGAAGGAGGAACCGGAAGATCCAGAGGTGGAGGAGCGTCTCTTCCACTCCCAAATGTGGGTAAAGGGCTCCCAGTACGGTTCATTGTCGACAATGGGAGCCAAAAGAACCTCATTTCAGCAAACGTCGTGAAGTGGTTAGGCTTGTCGACCACAGCTCACCCACATCTATACACCATCGGGTGGCTTCACCAAGGACGAGATCTCCACGTTAGCCAACAGTGTTGTCTTCCCTATAGCATCAAGCCCTTCATGGATGAGGTATTATGTGACGTTGCTCCTATTGATGTTTCTGATGTATTATTAGGACAACCATACTTGTGGAAGTGTCATGCTGTGTATGAGTCTCGGCCTCACGCTGTTATTAGTACTTTGGGAAATAAGTTGTACAGGATACTAAAGGTACCACCTCCTGGTGCTATCTCTTTGGTTACTGAAAAACAATGCAGTAAGCTCATTTCCCAAACCAGGAAATTCGTTTTCCTGATGATCTGCCCCCAGGGCAAGAAGAAGACTGTGGCCATGACCTCCAAACAGGGCTCCTCTGCATGACAACAACAAATGGATAAGGTTGTGGAGGAATATGGGGACATCTTCACCTCACCCACAGGGGTTCCTCTACACTGTCAGGTCAAGCACCCGATTTATCTGACCCCAGGTGCACCACTACCCAATGGACCGATCTATCGGCGCTTTGTTCTAGAGAACGATGAAATCAAGAGGTAGATTCAGAAGCTGCTGCAAAAAGGTCACATCCGACCAAGTTCATCACCCTGTGGGAACCCGATCGTGTTGGTACAGAAGAAGGATGGGACGTGGAGACTTTGTATTGACTATTAGGCACTAAAAAAGATCACTGTCCAGAATAGGTACCCGATCCCACGGATTGATGACCTTCTGGACCAACTCAAAGGTGCAAAATATTTCAGCAAGATCGACTTGAAGTCTGGGTACCACCAGGTACCAATTGAACCCTCCGATGTGTGGAATACTGCCTTCAAAGCCAAGGAAGGCCTTTTCAAATGGATGGTCATGCCTTTCGGGTTGACGAATTCTCCCGCAACCTTCATGAGGATGATGGACGAAATCTTGTGGCCATTCACCAACTCATTTGTAGTGGTGTACTTGGATGACATTATGATCTTCAGCCAGACTTGGGAAGAGCACCTTCACCACATTTGACAAGTCCTCCAAACACTGCAGCAACAGAAGTTGTGTGCCAATTTGGAGAAGTGCACTTTTGGCATGACCCAAGTTCAATATCTGGAAGAAATTATTGATGAAAGGGGGGTGAATGTGGATCCAACCAAGATCCAAGTCATTCGGGATTGGCCAGCCCCAACCACTATAACAGAGATTTTCAGCTTTCTAGG
Organism: Pinus albicaulis; assembly: GCA_034641835.2. Taxonomy (NCBI): domain Eukaryota; kingdom Viridiplantae; phylum Streptophyta; class Pinopsida; order Pinales; family Pinaceae; genus Pinus; species Pinus albicaulis. The sequence goes on along the minus strand of CM076580.1, from coordinate 1,383,058,203 downwards.
TCTTGCTAATTTCTACCGTAGGTTCATGTTGGGATTCTCTCATATCACTTGGCCCTTGAGTCAAGTCATCAAGGGAGGAGCGAGAGAAAAATTCTTTTGGTCGGAACCTCAACAGAAGGCATTCACAGAATTGAAAAATCGCCTCTATTTTGCCCCAGTGCTCACATTACCAGACTTGCAACAACCATTTGAGATCGAGATAGATGCCTATGACTATGCTATTACGGCAGTTCTTACTCAACAGGGACATCCAGTGGCATATCACAGTGAGACATTGTCTGACACAGTTCGCAAGTATCCCACTTATGACAAAGAAATGTATTCCATTGTGCAAGCTTGTCGACAATGGAAGCATTACATTTTGGGAAAGGAAACAATCATCCACACAGACCACCGGCCCCTGCAGTTCATACAGACACAAGGGAAGTTGCAGAATGATCGCCATCAGAAGTGGTCCACATATCTGCAACAGTTTCATTTGAACATCAAGTACAAGAAGGGTAGCACCAATAATGTTGCAGACTGCCTTAGCCGACCACTGACCGTGGCGCTCACCAACATTCTCAACTCTTGTGGTCATGAGACTTCTGATTGGCTGCTTCTCTACGAGAGCGACCCATAATTCAGCCACACTTACAAGGCACTCTTGGGGGGTACGCAAGTTCCAAATTTTCACCTCCAAGATGCACTTTTATTCACCTGGGACACCTTTTTTTTCCTTCAAGTGAGCGTGCCAAGGTGATATGGGAAGCACACTACAGTCGAGTCGCTGGGCATTTCGAGGTCGAGAAAATAGTAGCTGTACTGCAGAAGTATTTCTATTGGCCGAACCTTCGAAAGGATATCGAGAAGCCTATCAGATCCTGCGCTGCCTGTGCCATTGCCAAACCGACCATCAAGAAGCAAGGCCTATATACTCCACTACCTACCCCTAGTCGACCTTGGGAATCAATCTCCATGGATTACATGTCGGGCCTGCCTTCTACTAAGCATGGAAATGACCGTGTTTTCGTGGTCATTGACAGATTCTCAAAGATGGCCATTATGGTGGTCCGCAAGAAGAATATCACAGCAGAAGCCACTGCTAAAATCTTCTTTGAACGAGTGTGGGTGCACTTTGGGATCCCACAGTCTATCATATCAGATCAGGATAGCAGGTTCCTCAGCACATTCTGGTCTAGCCTCTAGTCAATGCTGGACACCAAGCTCACCAAGTCCATAGCTTTCCATCCCCAAACAGATGGCCAGACAGAGGTCGTCAACAGAATGATTGTACACATTCTGCGCATGTACAATTCAAAGCATACACGCACATGGGACGAGAGCCTCCCCTATGTACAACATAGTTATAATCGAGCTCTCCACAGTTCAATCGGCCATAGCCCCTTTCAGGTGGGCTTGAGATTCCAGCCACTATGTCCCATTGACGTAGCCATACCAACAGAGTTAAACCCAGACTGCATGGAACAAGCCACCACATATTGTATCATGAACATGCAAATCAAGAACACTCACCAACAGAAGATCCAAATGTATCGAGGTGTCAAAGCTGGCCAACTCCTGCACCAAGGAAAGTGGTTCACCAGGGACCAAGTTCAGCATAAATTTCCTCATCTCATGGAGGAACTTAACGCAATGGGGACCATTGCTTCCTAAGGGGGGAGGAATGATCCAGGTGGATATTGGTGGTCACCCACCTATTCCACTTGGGGCCCCACCATTGTCTCTTTCAGTTTTTCAGTTTCGGCACAACTTACTATTTTTAGTAGTTTTTCGGGTCCTGAATTTCCGGAGCCGTTTTGAGGCCCTAAACGATGTTTTGAGAAGCAGAGAGGGCAACATGGGTCCATGGGCCAATGTTGCCTGTTCCAAATTTGTAGTCCTCGGATAGATCTTTCTAACGAGGTATGGTACGCGTCAAACGGAGATCGTATGCCAAAGTTACGCCCCTGGGAAGTTGAAACACCAATTTACCCAAACGGGACCCATAGTTTTGGCGCTTCATCTCCTAGGGTTAGGGTTTTGGCTGTTTAGGATTTCCCATTGTTTCTAAATGATAAATAGGCCCTTGAGCCTCATTGTAACTCAATTCAGAGGCCTGTAGCCGCCACATCTCTTCTCAGAGATAGCTACCAGCGCCCTAGCTAGTTTTATTTCCATTCTGTCTGTAAGCAAATTTCAGTTCTTTGATATTAATGAAATGAAGTGTTATTTCCACTGCATATTTGTGTTTATGGTTATATGTATATTCTGTTGCGTTCCTGCATAAATCCGGATCAAAGACAAAGTCAAATTGAGAATATTTGCTCAAATTTTAGGGGGTGAAGTTAGAAAATGGTTCAAGGGTTTAACTGCTAACAAAATTCATGATCTCACTGCATTTCACCAAACATTCATTAACAAATGGGAAATTAAGAGAAATCCACTACAGATTTTATCAGAATATGAGAGTATCAAGAGGTCCCCAGGAGAGAGTGTCCAAGACTACTATACTAGATTTAATAGTATATACAACGCTCTTCCTGCTCACATGAAACCACCATAAGGGTTAGTCCTGGTTAAATTCCCTGATGTTTTTGACCCATAAACGGCTTATCAAATTAGGGAGAGAGACTCATCGACTTTAGAGGAAATGTAAAGAGATGCTGTAAGTGTAGAAGCCAACTTGTTAGCAAAAAGAGCTAGGATGAGAACTGAGAGGAGAGTTACAATAAGGGAAGAACTTGTAGCCTCTACATATGATTCTAATATTGACAATTTGGTAAGGACTATCGAGAGGATGATGGAGAGAATTAGTATGAATGAGAGAGCTATTCCCAGAAAAAATTAACTAGCTCCTCAAAACAGAAATAAGAATCCAAGAAGAAACCCTCCTCAGGTTAGACAGAGAGAGAAAATAGGTCTCGATCAGCAGATCAGACCTCCATTCCAAGAAAACTATGCTAATGAAGATGAAGGAATAGTTGAGGAAGTGGAAGAAAAATAGATTAATTTAATGGGGATTAATGAATATGACTCTATTTTTCTCACTAAAGAATGACAATGATTATTTCACTGACCCAAACAGAGTTAGAATCTGATGATTATAAACTGGTATTTGAGAATGCTATTATGGAGGTTCACATACAATACAATTTAAGAAGCAAGAAAAACTTAGATAATTCCAATAAAAATAATTCAGAAAAATCTGCTAAGAAAGTATCTGAATCTGATGTTAAGAAAGCAATAGAAAAATCAAAGAAAAATGTAAACAACTCAGAAAAGAAAAACACAGAAAATAGCACCAAGAAAACAATAGATATTCCTGGCAGAAATGCTCAGACAGACATTCCTAGTACAAGAAAAAAAACTAAAATTACCCAAAAGGTAGTGGCTGAAAGAACTGATTAGTCAAATCTACTAAAAACTCAAACACTAGCTCAGACAAACATTCCTAGTACAAGCAAACAAACTGAAAGTACTCAAAAGGTAGTGGTTGAAAGAACTGATTTTTCAAATCTACTAAAAACTCAAGCACCCTTTAGTATTTAGAGTGAACTTGCTAAATTAAAGATATATATTCCTCTCACTGAATTGATCAACAAGAATGTATATAGGTCTTAGGTCCTAAAACTACTAAACATAGGGGAGATTTCTGATATTGTCAATTTAAGTGATGATCAACCTGAACTTTTGTTTGGGCCAGAATTTGATGGTAATCCCCAAGAAGGAGGTTTTCCTCCCTTTTACGTCAATCTAAATATTCATGAAAAGATTCTCCATAATGCCACGTTGGATTCGGGTGCATCACATAACCTTATGCCAAAGGCTGTCATGGATAATATTGGTCTTGAAATCACTAGACCTTACAAAGATTTGTACTCTTTTCATTCCAGCAAAGTTAGGTGTCTAGGTCTTATCAAATATCTTTGTGTCACTCTAGCTCAAATACCAGCAAAGAGTTTAGTGATGGATATAGTTGTAGCTGACATCTCCCCTAAGTATGGAAGGCTTTTATCTCGCTCATGGGGAGCAAAATTACAAGGGACCCTACAAATGGACATGACATATGCTACAATCCCAGTGTTTGGTCAACCAAGAGGACTGTATAGGGAAACATTAATGAAGTACATGGTAAGTAGTCAAGAAAAACCACACAATTACCTTCTGTACTCTATTCACACTGACCTTGACTCTTTCATTCAGTATAAGGATGGAGGCATGGATTCATAGGTTTCCCATACAGAATATAATCTTAAAGAAAATGATGACAGTCAAATGCAAACAATACAAACAGATCCTGAAAATGAACCTCTTTGGAACATGAGCTTTGATGGCTCATGTGGCAAAGTTGGCTCAGGGGAAGGTATTTGGGTGTATAATGCAGGAAACAATAGTGCACAAGGTCATTCATACAAGTTAAATTTTCAGTGCACAAACAACATTGTAGATTATGAAGGCCTACCCCTAGGATTACATATGTTGAAAAGATTAGGAGCAAAGAGGATTTCGGTACATGGTGATTATGAGTTAGTAATAAAACAAATAAAAGGACAATATGCAACAAAACATCCCATATTAAGAGGCTATAGAAATGTTGTACTTGATTTATTGAGAACATTTGATGAATATGATTTAGCATTTATTCCGAGAAATCAAAATGTCCTAGCAAATGGCTTAGCTTTTTCAAAAAGTACATGTAAAATACCACACCCAAACAAAAAGTACACAATATAGGTCAAACATCGTCCTTTTGTACCAGATAACATGAGGTACTGGCAAGTTTTTGGCAGTGATAAACAAATTGAAAGTTTCCTACAATCTAAAGATGAATTTTAAGACAATAATATAGACCTAGATTGTGAGGAAGATAATCTTACTGAAGTACAAAATAGTGCAGAAAAACTATCTGTTGTTTTTGATGTAAATACAAATGTAAATATTCCAGCTAATAAAACTGTACATAACACATAAATTCATAAAGACCCTGAAAAAGAAGAATTCGAAGTACTCCAACTCAAAGACAATACTCTGCCTAAAGGGATGGTCCCTTTAGAGGAATTATTTGAATTTAATGATGTGGCTAAGAAACCCAAAATGGAACCATTTGGAAAAAATATTGAAGAATGTAATATAGGCACTGAAAAAAACCCCAAAATCATCAAGCTGTCAAAATCACTGCCTATCATTACAAAAAGGAGATATATAGCCTTGTTCAAAGAATTTATAGATGTATTTGCTTGGATCTATGAGGATTTAAAATGTTATGACACAAACATCATACAACATAAGATTCCAATCAAGGAGGATAAAAAACCTTTCAAACAGAAACTGTGCAGAATAAACCCTGTTTTGATGCATTTGGTTGAGCAAGAAATTAAGAAGATGTATGAGTCAAAAATCATAGTACCACTCAGATATTCCAAATGGGTATCCAACATTGTGCCAACTAGAAAGAAAAAAGGTGAAATCAGACTTTGTGTTGACTTTAAAAATCTTAACAAAGTATCTCTTAAGGACAATTACCCTTTACCAAAAATGGAACACATATTGTAGAGGGTAGTAGGTTCCAGTAGGATTTCTTTGTTAGATGGATTTTCTGTTTATAATCAAGTTCTAGTACATCCTGATGATCAAGACAAGACAAATTTTAATACTCCTTTGTGTTGAATATTGCAACAAAAAACAATGAAGGAGGCATCCTGAAACATCATTCCTGATCCTAGTTGGAAAGTGATCACCAAAACTAGGTGGGGCCACACATGTGATTTTTGTCGCAAAGTCTATTTTTAGACATGTCGATCATATTCTATGAGTTGCGGGATGCTATTTGTGGATGGTTGTGTTGGAAATATGATGCAGAGTGTTGTCCTTGATGGCAACCCACTGAATGAAGATGAAGACGTGCGACTGTTGACATGTATTGTCCTTGATGGCACTCCACCTGATGAAGTTATGCTTGACTTGATGGACTTGTTAAATGATGTAAATATGAAGTGATATGATGATTGTTGATGATATGATGTTGAGTGTTGTACTTGAAAGGAAACCCACTTGATGAAGATGATGACAACTTACTTGATGAAGTTGTGTTTGATAGAATATGTCCTTGATGAAGGAAATCTGATGTATCTACAGTATTTACAGTAGGCAATGAAGAAAGGATTTCAGAATGTACTCAGAGAATGATGAAAAAGAGCATGTCTCTTGGTATACGCGGATTTGTCTAGGGGAAGTCGCGTATGCACGCGGAAAGGAACGTTACAAGTCGCGTATGGGCTAAAGCGCTCAAAAAGTGCAAATCCAAGGGTAACCACCATGGTATTGACCCATAGTATTGGGTAATGATCCGCCTAATTGACCCCGTCCAGGTAGTTTTGGGCTTATGGTATTGTTTTGATCCATGGTATTGAAAAAGGGGCTCATGGTATTGACAAAGGGTAATCATATATAAGGAGAAGAAATTCATTGTGCAAATCATGAGAGTGGGAGCAAGATGTCTGAACTTGAATGAATACTTCTCTATGAAGTATATCTGTATGGAAAGGGTAAAGGTTTGTTGATAGATCTGAATCTATGATGCACTTATGAAGAAATGATGAAGCGGGACTTCTAGATCTGAAATGTACTTGTATTTGCTAGATATGTTTATGGAAGGCCTGAATCGCAGTAGAGCGAACATCTGGGCGGTATACGTACGAGTAGGGTTAGATGCGGGCGAATATGCGATACGATGGTATAACCGCCTGCGCGGACGAAGATCTATACGCTACTTCGCCGCGGAGGAAGCGCGTCTGTCTGTGACCGAGCGAAGAGAAAGCGGCTTGTGTCTTCAATAAAATATCTGTGAGGTATCTGTTGGTTTGTGGAGAAACGCGTATATGCGCGACATCGATGGTAAAGCGTGTATGAAAACTAGGGTTTGCTGAAGCAAAGGGTATGAAATATCTGATCTATTCTGCTGTGTTTCTGCTATCTGATCTGTGTTGATAAGTATCTGTTGGTGATGTATGTTTGTGCTTAAAAAGTATGGAAAGGGTCCAGTCTGAAAATATGATGAAATGTGGCCTGCAAGTGGTGTTCTATTGAAGTAGTAGGATCCAGTGTGAAAATTGATGAAACGTGGTCCAAGGTGGTGCTGAAGGTTGTAGCTTTCAGTCAGGGGGTTGTAGCTCCCTTCCAGGTGAGGCTGGTAAACGAGATCGGGGGGTCGTAGCTCCCCCTGGGGGTGAGGCAGTAGCGAGATCGGGGTCATAGCTCACATCGGTCGAAGTTTGGTAAGCAGGTGAGGGTTGGGCATCCCGCTTCCGGAGAAAGGCTGATAGCAATGGCAATTGGGTGCTATGATATTTGGTAAATATAACGCCCATCCACATATGTTGTAACATGTTTTCTCTATAATAAAATATTGAAGGTGAGCAAGCACAGGCGGTGGTTTCTCGGAAACTTGGGTTTCCACCTAAAAATCCTGGTGTTCATGTGTGATGCTGTGTGTGATGATTTATTCTATTCTTACTGCACATGTTTACTATTTATTGAACATCTGATGAATGAATGATGGAATAACATAAGTGAATATTTAATGACAGATCTAAATCTCTGTGTATACGCTAGTTTAATAAAGGGGATCCACGTATATACGCTAGTTTACTGAAGGAAAGTAGCGTATAGGTTTTAAGGAATGAAAAAGTAAAAATATTTGATTATGCAGTAAATACTGATTCACCCCCCCCTCTCAGTATTTTTCCCAACAATTGGTATCAGAGCGGGTCCTTGTGCAGAAGCTTGATCGCTTAAAGGAGATTCGTCGCAATGGGAAGTCAAGAAGGAGTAATGTCTATAAAGCCACCTCTATTCAATGGAAGCAATCTGATCTTCTGGAAGGTACGTACAAAAGCTTATCTGCAAAGTCTTGGTGCAGATGTATGGGCAATAGTGGAAGAAGGTTATCAATACCCGGCAAGTATTCCTACTGATGCAGCTGAAAGAAAGAAGTATGAAATCAATGCCAAAGCAGTGAATGTCTTATTGGGAAGCATGTCTGAATCAGAATTTGCTAAAGTGATGCAACTACATTCGGCAAAGGACATATGGGACAAAATCATTCTAAGCTATGAAGGAGACACAAAGGTAAAAAGTGCAAAACTCCAAACTCTTAGAATTGAATATGAAAATTTGAAGATGCATAGTGATGAAAGTGTTGCCAGTTTCTTTCTTCGTCTAGATGATATTGTTAATCGGATGAGAAATTTGGGTGAAACCATAACCGATACTACTCTGGTGGAAAAATTCTTAAGATCCTTGACTTCAAAATTTGACTCTAAAGTTTCAGCTATTGAAGAAAGGCAAGATCTGCAAACTCTTATTATTGTTCAATTACATGGTATTCTGACTGCTTTTGAAATGAGACAAGGAGGTCCTTCTCGAAGTAAGAGAAGCTGCTTTTAAGGCATCTACAAAAGGAAAGGAAAAGGAAGTTGTCAAAGAATCCAGCTATATAACCGATGAAGAAGAAGCAAATTTCGTGAGAAAGCTCCAACTAGGTACTGGAAGATTCAAAGGTAAGCTTCCCTTCAAATGTTTTGAGTGTGGAAAAGTTGGTCATTATGCTGCTAAATGTCCTTATAGAGAAAAGCATGGTAAAGGGAAACAATTTGAAAAGAAAAAGAGTTATTATGCAAAAGAAGATGATGATGAAGTGTCCAGTGAAGATGAAGAAGATTCTGACCAAGATCTAAAAGTGCTCATGGCTAAGAAGCAAAAGAAGAAGGTTACTCGAGGAAAGGAGATATCTCAGAAATCATGTATAGCAAAAATTGAAGAAGAAGAAACAGATTCTGACGAAGATCTACAAGCACTCATGGCAAAGAAGAAAAAGGGCCATATATAATATACTCTTCTTTGGCCATAAGCAATAAATAAAATGGTAGAAAGTAAAGTTGTGGATCTAGAAGAAGCTCTCCAGATGAGAAGAAGAACTACAAGTTCATCTGATAAGCAGCCTGTCTATAAAGAGATGATCTCACAAATGAAAGATAAAGATCAAATAGAAATGCTGAATGAACAAGTGGACAAGTATCAAAGGTTTCATACTTATGCATCCAATCGAATTAAAGATCTAGAAGCAGATCTTGAAAAATCAAGCAAGAAGAATGAAGGACTTGAAGCTTCTATCATCTTTCTGCAAGCAGAGCTAGAAGCATCAAGTAAGGAGAATAAGGAACCTCTACAATCCTTTGAAAAGGAAGGCCTTGAAGCAGAAATTATCTCTCTCAAAGAAGATCCGGAAAAATCAAACAAGAAGAATGAAGAGCTGCAACAAACTTGTGAATGAAATGAAGATTGGTTGAAAGAAGAGATTCTAAATCTGAAGGATCAAGTTGAAGATTGAAGAAGAAAAGAAGAAAGCATGACAAAGCAATGTCAAGCCTTGGAGGTTGAGGTAAATATTCTCAAAGGTAAATTAGAAGAAAAGGTTAAACTTTTGAGGTTTCATGATAGTACTAACATTTTGGACAATATTCTCAGTAATCAAAGGTCTCCTGCTATCAAACATGGTCTTGGTTTCCATGAAACTGTTAAAGGAGAATCTAGCTCACAAGGAAGTGCCAAAAATTTAGAGGATGTCAATGCAAAACCTGAAGTGTTGAAAGAGACAAAAGCTCAACCAACAATCATGAATTCTCAAAGGAATTCATTCAAGAATGTTGAATGTTTTAAATGTCATAATTATGGACATGTTGCAGCAAATTGCAGGAGCAGATCATTTCAGCCTCAAACAAACAGTTCCTACACAGAAAGGTACTCTGGTTTCTTCAAGGGATATTGTTTTTCATGTAACAAGTATGGACACAAAGCAGCTGATTGTAAAAGGAGGAAGAATAGAAATACTCATTATGATTCTTATGCTTCTGGACACATGAGATGTTATTCTTGTAACAAGTATGGACATATAAGAAAGGAATGCAGGTCGAAAAGATATGAGAAATTTCAGCACACAAATAGAAAACAAATCTGGAAGAAGATGGAGGGATGGAATAAGAAACAATCTAGAGAAGAAAAGGATGTTTTTGTTGATGCTCTAGAAAACAATGATTTTCTTGAAGAAAACACTCAATTCAAGATGAAGGACCGATCAGAAACGTAGGGAATTATGACCCTACTGCAGTCATCCGCTTCTGAAGCTGACTTTTCTTGTTGACTGCAGGAATGATGTGAGATATATTATGAGATCTAGTAATGTATCGTCACAAGAGGAGCAATGCATGATGACTCTCATGGTTGATTTGATTATACTGGTTATGTTTACTTCTGACAGCGCATCTGATGTGGAAAGGACAGGTACAGGAGGTACAAGCTCTGGAAGAAATGAAAATTTTCTATGCTTCACTTTCCATACGCAGGTTCCATTAACTAAAGTCGCGTATACACGCGAGTTCCAGAAGACGCAGTCGCGTATGCATTGATGATAAGAAAATTTATCTGATAGCTGAAGATCTGAAGCAGAGGTCCAGGGGGAGCATCAGTCTGACTGCTGATGATTGCACTGTTAGCATCATTCTAGTTATACCCATGATAATGAAATGATGCATGGGTTCTTGTGTTGAATATTATGGATGAAGCCTGGTTGCTTTATGATGAAGAGCATTCATTGTTGAGATGAAAGTCTTACAGTTCAGAGATGAGGACAGATCATGCAGAGATTGTTATTGATGACTTGCTGTTGAAGGTATCTCAGATTGCAGAAGTTAAGGAAGAAGCACTGGTTTAGGGGGAGTAGCATGTTGAATTCTAATGGTTGCATTGTTGGAAATATGACTGCTTATTCTTTGGTCTTGGTGATACTCATGCTCAAATGATGATGATTTGGTACATGGATTATTATGATGAGATTTTGAGCCCTGGTTGCCGATAAGTATCTTTGTGTGGATGAGTTGGATATCGTTTGTTTCAGATCATATAGAGTTTGGTTGCTATGGTTGAGATCTTTTGCCTACATATGTTACTTCATGTTACATCTTGAAGATCATGGTGATTTTGGACCACATGGATGATTGCTTGACACATATCTGAAGATGCTGTTCTGATATGATAATCTCTTTTTGAAAGAATGTATTGATGCTGCAAAGGATCCGAAGGCTTAGTTACTAATGGGCTTATGCTACAACCAATGGATGACGCTTGAAGACACAACTACACTATTCTGTTATATCTGTAGTCCAGGGAAGCAGTCAAATATCTCAGAAAGAAGCTGAACACTGTCTTTGCCTTACAAAGAATCAGATCTGGTTGAAATTTAGAAGGTGTCTTAGGATACGCGGGTTTCCTGAAACACAGTCGCGTATGTACGCTAGTTACTGCACATAAAACCGCGTATGGTTGGTTTCTGACAATTCTTGCACAGCTGCAGTGCTGTTTGGTATCTCTGGTGGTGTTCCAGTTCTCATAAATCTGTTTCTAATGTTTTGATGAAGATGCCTTGATGATTTGTTGGTGAAAATGTTCAGGTTGCACAAACTAAGGGGGAGCCTTAGTCTTTGGAAAGATTGCTTGGTTGCACAGATTCAGGGGGAGCATTAGCTTTGCTGAGTATAATGCAGTGTTGGCATTATGATGGTTCTGAAATATGTTCTCTTTCTTGAGGACTTTCTGGTATTGGTTATGAAAAGTCATATTTGTATTTGTATGAAAAGGTCTGGTGGAGACCCATGTTGTAAAATTGTAATATTCAGTCATGTAAGGACTTGTCATTTTTGTAAACCCACTTGGTTGGGTAGTTGGGTCAAATTTGTAAACCCACTTGGTTGGGTAGTTGAGTCTCATATGTAAATCCATGTGGATGGATAATTGATGTAAGTATGAGTCTTTGGTGATAGGAAGTTCATAGAGTCATGTACTTCATTGACAAATATGTTTGAAGATTCAGCATGAACTCAGGGGGAGTTTGGCCACTTCAGCACATATCAGATCTGCAGAATGTTTCTTCCACATGAGGAGAAAAGGAGGAGAGTGTTGGTTTTTGATCCGCCCTTTGCCCTTGATGTCAAAGGGGGAGAGTGACATGGTGTTTGAATAAAGAGAAGGTAATGATGTGACATATTTGGGAGAGTGACATGGTATCTATCTGCTGTGGTAACCAAACACTATCGTGGTTGCCATCAAGTCCAAAGGGGGAGATTGTTGGAAATATGATGCAGAGTGTTGTCCTTGATGGCAACCCACTGAATGAAGATGAAGACGTGCGACTGTTGACATGTATTGTCCTTGATGGCACTCCACCTGATGAAGTTATGCCTGACTTGATGGACTTGTTAAATGATGTAAATCTGAAGTGATATGATGATTGTTGATGATATGATGTTGAGTGTTGTACTTGAAAGGAAACCCACTTGATGAAGATGATGACAACTTACTTGATGAAGTTGTGTTTGATAGAATATGTCCTCGATGAAGGAAATCTGATGTATCTACAGTATTTACAGAAGGCAATGAAGAAAGGATTTCAGAATGTACTCAGAGAATGATGAAAAAGAGCATGTCTCTTGGTATACGCGGATTGGCCTAGGGGAAGTCGCGTATGCACGCGGAAAAGAACGTTACAAGTCGCGTATGGGCTAAAGCGCTCAAAAAGTGCAAATCCAAGGGTAACCACCATGGTATTGACCCATAGTATTGGGTAATGATCCGCCTAATTGACCCCGTCCATGTAGTTTTGGGCTTATGGTATTGTTTTGGTCCATGGTATTGAAAAAGGGGCTCATGGTATTGAAAAAGGATAATCATATAAAAGGAGAAGAAATTCATTGTGCACATCATGAGTGTGGGTGCAAGATATCTGAGCTTGAATGAATACTTCTCTCTGAAGTAGATCTGAATGAAAGGGTTACACTTGAAGATAAATCTGAATGGATGATGCACCAATGATGAAGAAAGGGATCTAGATCTGAAATGTATCTACTACATCTGCTTATGGAAGGCTTAGATCTGTGATGAGGCGAACATCTAGGCGAACATCTGTCTGAAGAGAAAGGGTAAATCTGAACTGAATATCTGATCTGAAGAAGTCTGCTGCTCTGTAATAATTGAAGATCTATACGCTACTTTGACGCGGAGGAAGCGCGTATATACACAGCTTCAGCGAAGAGAAAGCGCGTATGCGCAATAAAATATACATTGAAGTATACGCTGGTTTGTGTGGACGGAAGCGCGTATATACGCAACATCAGTGAAGGGAAAGAGCGTATGCAAACTAGGGTTTGCTGAAGCAAGGGGTATGAAATATCTGATCTGTTCTGCTGTGTTTCTGCTATCTGATCTGTGTTGATATGTATCTGTTGGTGATGTATGTTTGTGCTTAAAAGTATGGAAAGGGTCCAATATGAAAATATGATGAAATGTGGCCTGCAAGTGGTGTTCTATTGAAGTTGTTGGATCCAGTGTGAAAATTGATGAAACGTGGTCCAAGGTGGTGTTGAGGGTTGTAGCCTTCAGTCAGGGGGTTGTAGCTCCCTTCCAGGTGAGGCTGGTAAACGAGATCGGGGGGTTGTAGCTCCCTTCCAGGTGAGGCTGGTAAACGAGTCAGGGGGTCGTAGCTCCCTTCCAGGAGAGGCTGGTAAACGAGCGCAGGTGGGTGCCTGCGTGCTGGTCAAGTCTGCGCCAGGACATATGTTGTAAGATGTTTTCTCTATAATAAAATATTGAAGGCTGAGCAACTGCAGCGGTGGTTTTCTCCCGACTTGGGTTTCCACCTAAAAATCCTGGTGTTCATGTGTGATGCTTTGTGTGATGGTTTATTCTGTTCTTACTGAACATGTTTACTGTTTATTGAATATCCGATGAATAAATGATGGAATGGTTTAAGTGAAGAATTAATGACATAATTAGTTCACTGTGTATACGCGAGTTTAATAAAGGGTATCCGCGTATATACGCGAGTCTTCTTCAGGAAAGTAGCGTATGGGTTTTAAGGAATGAAAAAGTAAAAAGTTTGAATATGCAGTAAATACTGATTCACCCCCCCCCCCTCTCAGTATTTTTCCCAACAACCTGCACACAAAACAACTAATTAGCTTTAAAACTTGCAGGGAGGGTTTTCTACATTTTCTAGGGTTTTGGGGTTGTCGGAGGGCGGAGATCGATGTTTTGGGCTTGGTTCCGTAGGTGGAACCAGCAAGAAATTTGAATGGAAGGTGGAGGTATTTAAATTTTGGCACAGAGAAAAAGTGGTTTTCGAAAATCGGGAGGCGATTTTCGCACGATCGGGGAGGTGGTAACGATATTGGCAGAGAGGATGCGATTCCACTTAGCACATGCTGCGTGGCAGGGGAAAACCTCCCATTTCACACGGTTGGAGATTATTTATCGCAGCGCAATTAAATTTTTGATATGCGCGATCAACCATTGGATCTCGGGGAATGAGATCAACGGTGATCGCAAGCCTTGGGAGCGATGGGCAAGTAAAGAGGTGGGGTCCGGGGACATGTGGTGGAGAGCGATAACCGTTGGATGGGGGAGGATTAGATTGATGGTACGAAGTGATTCAAGATGGGGCTCGGGAGTACATGAAATGGAAGGGATTTTTTTTAGCGTGGGAGGGTTTAAAATGTATGCGAGTGTATTATATGGTGTCCGGCTTTATAACACGGGCCCGATGGATAAATAAAAGCTAAAACACTTTTTGTTTTTAGAGGAAAGGGGTTAGGGTCACATGAATGCGAGGGCTAGAAATGAAAGGGGCTCAGGTTTAAAACATAAAGTCATGTTTTATATTAAAAACAAAGCGCTTTTATATAAAACAAAACAACCCGAATATGCCAATTTTTAGACTTAAAACAATGTAAAAGGCATTTTTACATTGTTTTGGTGTATATAAGGAAAAATGATGAAGGGAGGGTTTTTATGAAGGGTTTTGAAAAGGGGAAATGGGTTTTTAGAGGGGAAAATGAGTGAATGAGAGTGTGGGTAGGGAGGGAGAGTGAAAATTAGATAAACAAGCCCATGGTGAGTCTTTTTAGAGCAGCAAGGTAAACTGAGAAGGCAGAGATGAAATATAGTGAAATAGGTTTATTTAGGATAATGAAGGCAGTGAGATTTCTAAAGATAGCTAATAGGTAGATAATGCTATCTTTAGCTTCTTGTAGAAAATCAACAGTCATCTAGTGAACTCTGTAGAATATAGGAGGATAACAGTGGCTCCAGCTGGGGAGGGCAACTCCTTTAGGAGGTGTGAAGAACCTCAGAGATAAAATCTCTGGAATAAGCATATTAGTGCCTTTTTTGCATTTTGAAAAACTCCTTTCTTCAATTTGCTGATTTTTTACTATTCCTTTGAAGCTGTGATCTTCAAAATTTGAAAAACATGATTGCTTCACCTAAACTTCTACCTACCCATTATACTTTCCTAACATTTTTTCTTCATTGGGTGCATTTAGATTATCCAACCCTTGACAGTATTTTTCCTTTGAAAAAAGGAAACTATATACTTCTACCCATATATCTTCCGAAAGCTTAGATTAAACTGATGAGCTTTTTATTCTCTACCTAATCTACTTATCTGTCAAGTTTAAACAAGTTGACAGATTTTCATTCTCTATTCTAAGAACATGAAATTGAAAACATGACAAAATCAAGATTAGATAGTTTGACTTGTCATGGGGTGTGGCATTTTGTACAAGCTGCACACAGAGTTTATTTTGCAGAATTAAAAATTAAAAATTTTGAGGGTTGTGATTTGGAATTTGTTATTCATCTTGCTCTTTCTTTCTTGGTTCAGATTTGAGCAATGGAACCAATATATTTTCCTAATCTACTCTACGGATAAGCCAAGTTCGAACAGTTTGGAAAATATTCATTTACTAACCTATCAGCAAAAATTTAAAATTTGTTCAATCATGTTTAGGTTGTATGACTAAAAAAAACTTCCTTTTCCAAAGTAGCGGCATTTGGACTTGCACACTTTCAGAAATATTCTTTTTTTAGTATGGGGCTTTACCTTTTCTTTTTGTCTACCCTCTTTTTCTTTTTTTTTCTCTTTGTTTTTTTATTTATTTTTCTGATATTTTCCTTCAAACAATGTTATTTACAATGGATAAAGCTTTAAACTGAGTATTTTTATCAAAAATAATGTTTGAGCATCCTGCCATTGACAGGACCTCCAAATAGCTCTGTTCCATCCATCTTTTGTAGAAAAAATGCATTGTTACCTCTGGCATAATGGATGATGTATGGGCCTTTCCACACATTTTCAAACTTTCCATGCTTGCCCTTGTCTTCTCTTCTTGAGTCCCATTTGAGCACTTTGTCACCAATGTTGAAATCATTTGCTTTGGTTCTCTTATCAAACAACTTCTTGATGTTTTCCTGCACTAGCTCTATTCTATTATATACTTCCTCTCTAGTTTTTTGCAACTTTACAGTCTGATTTATCCTTGTTATCATGCCATCCTCTTCAGACTATACTTCTTGTATCAGTTTCATGACTGGAATTGCTAAACTTGTTGGAAAAATTGCATTTTCTCCATAAACTAGTTGATGGGGAGACATTCCAATTGATTTTTTACTTGTTAATCTGTCTGCCCATAGTGTATGTACTAGTCTGTTGTGCAATGAATTTTTATTCTCTTCCAACAACTTTTTGATGATGTT
The DNA here is from genome assembly GCA_034641835.2 of Pinus albicaulis. Classification (NCBI taxonomy): domain Eukaryota; kingdom Viridiplantae; phylum Streptophyta; class Pinopsida; order Pinales; family Pinaceae; genus Pinus; species Pinus albicaulis. The sequence continues at coordinate 1,383,041,580 of CM076580.1, read as the reverse complement.
CACCAAACTTTTGTTTGAGGATTCTGCCAACCCATTACCTTGAGGGTAATAAGTTGTAGAATGGCCCAATGTAATCTGATATTTGTGGCAAAAGTCCACCATCCTCTTTTATCTAAAGGCAACAGCATTGTCAGTGATAATATTTCTAGGACAACCAAATCTAGACAAAATATGGTTTTCAAGGAATTTAATGATGACTAAGTCTGTGGCTGTTCTGGAAGGGATGGCCTCTATCCATGTTGTAAAGTATTCAGTTGCAGTGAGGATCCACTTGTGTTGGGAAAAGGAGGTGAGATGGATTTCCCCAATGAAGTCTAGGCCCCACTGTTGAAAAGGAACTTCAACAGAGATAGGAGTAAGGGCAATAGTTTTCTTTTTCCTTCAAATATTTGGCACTTATGGCAGAAAATTACCAGAAAATTACCATTTTATGGATGTCTTGAAAGAGGGTGGGCCAATAGTAACCAGCCCTAAGGATTTTGTTGATAGTATTTTTCCAATAAAGGTGGCCTCCACATTCTCCTTCATGAAACTCATGCTTGATATTATCTGCATCATTATCAGACAAACATTTAAGCAATATCCCACTAGCATTTTTCCAATATAAACTTTTATCTATAATGCAGTAGTTTACAGCTTTCAACTTTAAGAATCTAGCCTTTTTTTATACAAACTAGGAGGAACATTAAGATTAAGAAGCACATATAAAATATCAACATACCAAGATGAATTCAGAAACGATTCTTCAATAAGTGGAGTTGCCAACTCCTCCTGTTCATCTAAAGCATCAATCATATTCATGTCTAGTGCTTGAAAGTTTGTTTCATCCATGAGTTTAGCTAATCCTTGTCCTTTGATGAGTTTAGTGGGCTTGATTTATAAATCATATTCTAATATAACAACAATCCACTTACCTCTTTTTCCATCAGGATATTGTGTTAAAATGTCTTTCACCACTGAATTAGGCACAAATGCAATGATGTGTGAGTGCAAAATGTAAACTCTCAAATCTTTCAATGCCTTGATCAAGGCAAACGCTTGTTTTTCCATTATGTTTTATTTCAGAGGTAGATCTCTTAATGCCTTACTAAAGAATGCAATAGGCTTCTCTTGTCCCTTTATGTTTTTCTGTAGTACGACAACAACAACTGTATGTTCTGATGCAAAGGAGAAGATGAAGAAATCTTTGGTAAAATCAGGGCTAATTAGAATTGGTGTTTGGGTGAATGCTTGTTTTACCAGTTCAAAGGATAGCTTTGATTCTATGGTCCATTTAACTCCTATTTCTCTTTTTAGCATGTTTTTCATGTTTCTAACGAGTTCAGCAAGGTTTGGTATGAACCTTCTTAAGGAATTAATCTTTCCAATGAAAGATTGTAGTTCTTTTATATTTATAGGATGATTTATTTGCAATATTCCTTCAATCTGTTTTGGGTCTATCTTGATCCCTTCTTCAGATGTAATATGGCCTAAAATTTTTCCTTCTAGGAGGCTAAACATAGTTTTCTTTGGATTTAGAGAAAAACCATACTTTTTGCATTTTTCAAAGACTTTTCTTAAGTGAGCTAGGTGTTCTTCATCTGTTTTAGAATAGACTGTGATGTCATCAAGGTAAATCACAATGAAGTAACCTATTTCTTCTGAGAAAGAAATATCCATGGATCTTTGGAAGGTGGTACCAACATTCATTAACCCAAAAGGCATTTTCACATACATGAAAGTGCCCCAAGGAGTAGTGAAAGTTGTCTTGTGTTGAACATCTGGGTGAACCAGCACCTGATTGTATCCCAAAAAGCCATCTAGCAAAGAAATTCTTTTAGAACCCACTACCCTTTGTAAGATGTGATCCATTTTTGGTAAAGGATAGTTGTCCTTTAAGGAGGCTTTGTTTAAATTTATAAAGTCTATGCATAGCCTAATTTCTCTTGTTTTCTTCCTAACTAATACAAGATTTGAAACCCATTCTGAGTATCTCAGAGGGACTATAATTCCGGCATCATACATTTTCTTGATTTCTTTCTCAACCAGGGGTAGTTGCACAGGGTTTATTCTGCGTAGTTTTTGTTTAAAAGGCTTCTGGTTTTCTTTGAGGGGTATCTTATGCTGAATTATCTCTGTATCATAGGACTTTAGAGCTTCATAACTCCAAGCAAAAACATCAGTAAATTCTCTAAAAAGCTCAAGATATTTCTGTTTTATATGAGCAGGTAGTGTTTTAGACAGTTTGATCATTTTGGGTTTTTGTTCACTGCCTATATTGCACTCTTCTATTTCAATTTCAATTGGTTCCATCTTTGGCTTCTTGGCAATGTCATTAAAGTCAAATAGTTCTTCTAGAGGCACCAGTCCTTTTGGAAAGTTATCAGTATTAGATTGCAACACTTCAAAGTCTTCTTTTTCTAAATTAGTGCAGAGCTCTATTTTATGTATGTTTTCTTTGGTTGACAAAATATTTATATCAGTAGTGTCAGGAGGTTCTTCTTTGTAAGATTTTTCCTCAACAGAGTAGTCTTATTCTTACTCTAAGTCTGAATTTGGCACTTCAAACCCATTTCTGGACTGCAGGAAATCTTCTATCTATTTATCTCCTTCAAAAAATTGCCAGTATTTTATATTATCAGGGATTGCTGGTCTATATTTGACTTGGACTATGTATTTTTTTCTTTGATAAGGTTTTTGACATGTACTTGCAGCAAATGCTAAACCATTGGCAATAATATTTTGATTTCTAGGGAAAAAGGTAAGCTCATATTCTGTGAATGTTCTCAAGAGGTCAATAGCATCATCTCTATAGGCTTTTAATCTTGGATGCTTGGTAGTGTATTCTCCATTAATTTGCCTAATGAATAATTCTAAATATCCATGAACAGTTATCCTCTTGGCTCCTAATTTTTTTCAGTAATTTTAGTCCTAAGAATAGTTCCTCATATTCAGCTATGTTATTTGTGCATTGAAAATTTAGCTTGTATGAGTGACCTTTTGCATGGTTGTTCTCTGTGTTATGCACCCATATGCCTGCTCCTAAACCAGTTTTGCTACAAGAACCATCAAAATTCATACTCCAAAGAGGTTAAATTTCAGATTTACCATTAAAGTCACTGTTGTCCTCATTACGCTGTTTATAGTGACCGTCACTGTGTTTTTCACCATGTTGTTCTTCAGGGTTTGCACTATTCTCATCTTTGTTTTGTTTATCATGGTTTCCACTATGTTGAGTGTTTTTTCTTCATTCTTCATGGTGAACCCTATGTTGATGTTTTCTTTGTTGCCCATGGTATTCATTATGTTTGATGTAATGTTCTGTCTGGGAAAAATATTTTGGTTGTTCCTCCTCCTTTTCCTCTTTTCTCTACTGCTATTTTCTCATTTTCTATCACTTGTTCATTAATATTTTCATCATTGTAAAGGATAAATTAATCAAGGTATGTGTGAATAGAATAAAGAGGGGATTTATCTGGTTTTTCTTGATTGCTGACCATGTATTTCATTTTTGTTTCCCTATATAGTCTCCTTGGTTGACTAAAGATAGGGATGGTTGCATAAGTCATGTCCATTTGTAGGGTGCCTTGGAGTTTAGCACCCCATGACCTTGAAAGAAGCATGCCATATTTAGGAGGTATATTAGCCACTACAATATCCATTACTAGGCTCTTGGCTAGTATTTGTGCTAAGTTGACACATAAATCTTTGATTAGGCCTAGACATTTAACTCTGCTGGAATCAAAAGAATATAAATCTTTGTATGGTCTAGTTATCTCAAGGCCTAGTCTTTCCATCAATGCTTTTGGCATAAGGTTGTGTGAGGCACCTGAGTCTAACATGGCATTGTGCAAAATTTTATCATGGATGTTTAAACTAACATAAAATGGAGGAACACCTCCTTCTTGAAATTTCCCTTCCACTTCTGGTCCAAACAGAAGCTCGGGTTTGTCATCATTTAAGTTAACAGAATCATCATTCTCTCCTATGTTTAAAGCTCTCAAAAGTTGGTATTTATATACATCTTGAGTGAATAGTTCAGTAATAGGGATAGATATTTTAATCTTGGAAATTTCATTCTCTATACTAAAAGGTGTTTGCGTTTTTGGAATGTTTAAATCAGCCTTTTCAACCACTGTTTTCATAGCAAATTCAACTTCTTGTTTTTTATTATGAACAACAATTAAAATAGTTTTATTAGGAGCATTAGCTGATTTTCTAGTGATACTTTGGTCACCACTATGTTTGGGATTAGGGTGGATGTTTTTATTTTTGTTTTTATCAGAACTTTCAGCCACTATGTTATTGTTTTCTGCTATCTTTTTAGAAATCTTTTCAGGATTGTTCCTAGTGGAAATTTCAGAGGTTTTTCTTTTGGGAGTGTCTTGATTTTTCTTGCTTCTAAAGTCATATTTTATATGCACTTCCATTATATCATTTTCAAAGCCTTGTTTGTAGTCTTCAGATTCTAGGCTCTTTTCCTCATAAGGTGTAAATATGCCTTGTTCTTCATTAGTGAGAAAAACAATATCCTCATTGTTTACTCCCATTAAATTTATGTGACTTTCCTCTGTTTCTTCAATCACTCCCTCATCTTCATCGGCATAGTTTTCTTGGAAAGGGGGTCTAATTTTCTGATCAAGGCCTCTTTGTCTAATTTGATGGGGATTCCTTCTAAAGCTTTGGTTTTGGTTCTATTTTTCATTTCGATTTTGAGGAGTTGTTTGGTTTTCTATAGGGTAAGCTCTCTCATTCATGTTTATTCTTTCCATCATCCTCTCCATTGTCCTAACTAGGATATCAATTTTAGCATCATATGTGGAGGGTCCAACTTCTTCTTTGTATGTAACCTTTTTCTCTGTTTTCAATCTAGCCCTTCTGGCATTTAGGTTAGCTTCTACACTTATTTCTCCTCTTTGCATGTCCTCTAAGGTTAGGGGATCTCTTTCTCTTAATTGATAGCACATGTCTAGATCAAATCCTTCCAGAAACTTCACTAAGGCTAGGCCTTGTGGAGGTTTCATGTGGGGAGGGATTTCATTGTATACACCATTGAATCTAATTTGGAGAGGATTTTTCTTGATTTCCCATTTGTTTAAGAATAGTTGATGAAAATTAGGGAGGTCATTTATATTGTTAGGGGTTAAGCCTTTGAACCATTTTCTGGTTTCTTCCCCTAAGATTTGAGAAAACATTCTAATTTTAACAGTTCCATCATCTATTTCTTGTCTGTCAAAGTAGTCATTCATTTTGTCCACATGTTGTTGAGTAGTAGTAGAACCACTAGCATCATATAAATGAATATTGGACTGATATTCCCGTGGTAGAAAAACTAAAGGTAAAGGAAGGACGAAGAGATAATACCATGTTGCCATGATATGAGGTTGTGGAAACAATGGAGGGTTAACAAGTGGAAGGTTTACAACAGGGGGTATAGGGTTAAATGGAGGAAGGTGAATAGTGGGGGACGAAGTTAGTACAATAGAATTATGTTGTAAGGTGGATGAATCTAAAACTATTTGAGTTACCCAACTCTGAGATCTAGTCCTAGTCAAGCTTTGTTCTAGGGGTGGGTCAGAGGGGATATTCTGCAATTCTTTGAGGTTTTCAGGTACGGAACTTGCTTTGTGGATTGGTCTACTAACAGCTGAATCTTTAGATCTAGGAAAGTTCATAAGAATGCTTTAAGGATTGTCAACTATAGCAAGAGGATTTGGGTCAAGATAGGATCTAGTATGAACTCTTCTAGAAGCCAGAACTCTGAACCTAACAAATCAGAAAGGTTTAAGAGGTATAAAATTCTTGAGACACAAACCAAACTGTGAAAGAAATAATTAATCCACAAAGTATTCTTGACTGGGTTTTTTTGATGTTTTTATGATATAATAAGTTTCCCAGTGGATTCTATGGAAAACCAGTGGAGTCAGCAGGCCTACTGAAAACCAATGGAGTCACCAAGTGGAGTATTTTTACTTGTTTTATGGCTGATCTGAGTTTTGAGGTTGTTTATTACTTAGTATTCCACAGTGTGGTTTCCACTATGTTGGCTCCCTATGATTTGCAATATTGACAAGAAAAAACACTGCAGGGGCCACATCAGAACCACTTTGGAATCCTAGGACCTAGCCTTCCTAGATTCAGAGAGGGATCTCTCTACGTATGTGTTTTAAAATGATATGTATTTATGCTTTTGTTTATGGTATTAGGCTAGTTATGAAGTTCTAAGGACTTTTTTGTTTTGGTTGAATTAATTGATAGGTTGACAGATCTGTGGTGTGACTGACTGAAGGGATGTTTCATCTAAATAGATATACTATGAGAAGACATTAATCCATTGGGCAATGGAGTCATAAAAGGATTTAATTTCTCATCAACTCTAAAAGGGTTTTCATAGGGAAAGCTAACTATATCAAGTGGATCTCTTAGATTAGTTTATGATATGAAACAATAAAAAATTTTGAAGGCAGCAAAGCTATAGTTAGTTAAGAATATTCTAGCTCTACTTAAACATGAAAAGCATTTTAGGTAACTGTTTGAGGAAAACCAAAGGACAGGGCATACCATATAATTATTTGGCTAGACCTTAATAAGAAAACCTTTAAGAGAATAATCCAAAAATCCTAAGACTACTTTCAGAAAAAAGAAAACAAAGTTAAGATAACAATGAGAGCAGCTAAAGAGCAAGCTAAACCTATCTTCTTTAACTCAATGCTCAAAATACCTTCAAAGAAATATTTTGAGGCAAACCAGAGGACAGGGCATACCATATACTTCCCTAGCTTAGAATCTCCTAAGTATACTTCAAAGAAAGGCCTTAAAAACAATATTTCAAGCTACACCAAAAGACAGGGCTCACCATAGACTTTTTTGGCTTGACTGTATTAAATCATTCCTAAGACAACAAGCTAGATGGAATTGGAGAGAAATTAAGAATTATCTAATCAGACCTTGCAGAAGAAAACATAAAGATAAAGAATGTAGACATAAATATCCTACTCTAAAATTTCTATTCTTTTATCAGAGAAATATGGACAGAATGGAAAACATAAGAAAAACAGTGACAAATGGGGAAAAATTCACCATTAACATAGCTCAAGAATCCTGTGAACGTGCTTGTATTACTGATGATCAAAACAGTTACATTACTCCATGTACAATATTTCTCTGCAACTCAGAGCTTCCTCAAATCTAGCCTAGCAATCCTCAACTAGATCAAAAGCCGAAATCAGTCAAATAACCACCAACTAACCAATGCTAAAAATGAAACTCATATGCAGTATTTATCTGCAAAATGAGGAGGTGGTGCTAAGTTAGGGTTTAGGTGTCATTTATTACAGAGTTAATGATTTTTGACATTTGAGACCATGCAAGGCCCAAGGAAAAAATATCTTAAGGTGTTTCTCTGAAATAATAACTCCTAACTTAACTTTTGAGTTAAATTCTGTGAAATGTTTGACTTTAAGGATTTTTTAAAAACTTTTCAATAACTGTTGGTAGATGAAAAATATCTCTGACTGTTTGTAATAACTGTTAGATGTTTCATTGAAAGAAAACACACTTTAGGTGGAAAAAATATCCTTTGAAAAAGTAACTGCTATAGGTTTAGTCATTTGAATGTGTTTCTAGGTTTAATATGCCTCTGTTTTATCTTTAAACTCTGTTTTTGGCCTTTAAATTCTGATATATCTTTTCCCTGTCTGTTTTTACTTTCTTCAATATCTTCTTTGTTGGCTAATCCTTCATGATTTGATGGTTAATCCTTTAATTTTATCCTTTCATTCATGATTATCCTTTTTAATCTTCATTTTCTTAATCATAGTCCTTTGACTGATTTTCTTCTCATTATGCCTTTTTCTGTGTTACTGGTATAGGGATGCGTTCTTTCATTTATGGAGGGTCTAATTAACCACTGAGGATCATGACTCACCAGGGTTTTTTCTTGTTTTCACAACTCTGGGCCCTTTAGAAATGAAATGAAGTTCTGGATCGTCACCCGTACATTTAATTAGGTTTTGTTAGTCATCAGTATTTTTACTTGTTATTGATAACTAGTTTCCTTAGCTGAGTTTTCTAGAAGCTGATCTCCAAACTGTCAAATATGTCATCTAGAAAACACCCCAAAATAAGTTCAAATAATAGAAAAGGGACAAGTTCAAATAGGTCTCTCATGATTGAAGAGATTTTCCATCAGTAAAGCAGATGGAGAGCTACAATGAAAAGAGAGCAGGAGTACATGTTTAAAAGCCAAAGTGGCCTAAAGAATAGAGGTTATCCTTCAAAGTCACATGAATACAAATACTGATCAGCAGTGTTCTAGTATCTCCTCCAAAAGTAGTGTTGCATAATTTTTCCAAAGGACATCATCATGTAGTACATGAGAAGACTGTTGCTTCTTATGTTGCCTTGAGCCTGGGATAAGAACACTAGTCAAAGAGCAATTTCAACACACCTCTACAAACATAGTCAAGAGAGTTTAGTCGATAATGTATAGCAAGAAAATACTCTACATATACAAGTCATATGGCTTCTGGTCTAAGGGCCCACAAGGATATTTTACAAAGGATATATATCTCAGACCACGTCTCATAAAGCAAAATGTAAAATTTCACCTTGTTGCCTATTTGATATAATACCAACCAGAGACATATGATTGCGGAAAGATGACACAGTTTTGAAATAGATGAAATGTCATATCTATAGTGGAACCTCCTTCAAAATAGCAGATGGTTAGAAGCACAGTGATAACCTCCTCCAATAAAGAGCATATGGTTAGCAACAACATAATAGAACCTCCTTCATTTAAAAGCAGAGGGTTAAGAAGACATGTTGTGGCCTCCTTCACAAAAAAGTAGAGGGCCTACTATTAAGATAGATATATTTGCATTATTTGAAGGCCTTTTTCATTTTGAAGTTAAGGACACAACCATGTTTTCACATAAGCATAGGTGGTCACAATTGCAGGGTCTTTATTTCAGTGCAAATAAAGGTTTATACACAGTAAAAAAGAAAATATTAATACAAGGTGCCTAATAGTATTGGAAAACTTCAACAATGGATTTTTTCACAAAAGGGCAGAGGGACAACTCTTCAAATGTTTACATTATGGAACAACTCATTCAAAGGGTCAAAATGTGTAAAGCCATGTTTCACTTACAGTCAAATAAGACCTCCATCAGCAGACAAGGAGAAAGGCCTCACATAAGTCTGAAGGACCATTTGTAAAGGCTGCAACAGTGGTCTTATAATAAATTTTCCATTGTTGACTAATCTAAGAAGAACACAGCTTCTATAGCCCTTCTATACCAATCAGATTGTTACAGTCACCTCTTTGCAAACCAACCAAAAACAACATGGTGAAAAGGCCTTTCACTTCATAAACAATGGTGGGCATATGAGTATTTGTTGGCAAATGACTATTGTGAAATGTTTATTTGAAATTTTTTCTAAATATCATAACCTTGGTAAAGGTTCTCACAGGGTTACTTCTTATATTGAAATTTTCTCCATAGGATCATTCTGGAGAAAATACAGTTTAAAGATTAAACAATTGTTAAAAGGGAAACCTCAGAAAACAAGGGCACAAATGTTGGAAATGTTGTCATTGATGGCAACGGAAGTGTCAAAGAAGGAGCATTTGATCAGCAACAAGGAAAAGAGAGAAGCACGAAGCAGCATTAGACAAGAAGCAGAGATAGTAATAGAGAGATAGAAAAAAGAGCAAAGAAGTAGAAAGGAAGCAAGGCAGATAAGGAACTACGACAGCAGACAATGCAGAGACAGTGAAGAGAAGCAGAGGCAATGTAATGAAGATGCAATGCGATCGGAAAAGGCAGCAAGGTAGACTATGAAGCAGAAGCAACGAAGATGTGATACATATGATCGCATATCGCAATCGGCGAAAGAAACAGAGAGGTAGAGTAATGAATATGCGATGCGGAGGCACTCCTCAGTACGGAAAGATCATCGGGCTTGTGCTACCGCAGTTAACAACAGTCGTCGATCTGTGGTCAATGCCCAATGGATGGGTCAACTGCGGAGGCACTCCTCAGTACGGAAATATCATCGAGCTTGTGCTACCGCAGTTAACAACAGCCGTCGATCTGTGGTCAACGCTTGATGGACGAGTCAACTGCGGAGGCACCCCCTTGGGTTAATCATCAGACTGTTTGTGCCCCCGCAGTACCATTGATCTCAGTTAACCACACAGCCTTTAACGTAAACTCCGAAAGATGGATGGAACCTTAAGCGAAGGAGAATCATGTGCGGAATAAACAGTCAAAGTTGATTCCGGTTTTCATCGCACCGCTTTCGACGGGCAAGCGGTATTCAAGAGGTTGGCTCCAATTCCATAGAGCTTTCGACACGTGGCGAGGTGGACCCTCACAAAACCACTTGTCACTATGCACCATCACGCGTTATAGTTCGACCCAGGACGCCCAGCGATATTTCTGTGCGCCGTTGATTTGGAGAGTAGTCATCGGACGGTGGTCATTTGATAAAGCTGCGCGGAGGCTAACCAAGGTACGGCGGGCCATTGCACGTTAACGTTTGGCATCGGAGGTCGAGCGATATGCATATACGTCGTTGATCTGGAAGCTTGCTAATATAAAGGTGATCGGATGCTGGACTTGCGCGAAATTTACTTATGGTACCGTGCGCATATTGGATTGGCTATTGACTAGATTTGTGGGCCCGGGGTCAAAGGTTTATCATATTTTTTGAAAGCGTTAAAATGCGAAGGGTTAACCTTAATCCTAAAGTTAAGTTCAAAAGTATTAAATTAATTATTTAATTACCAAGATCAATAGAACAGTGAGAGTTATGGAGACCCCGCTGGATTATCTATTGACCCCGTCCAGGAATACCATTAGCAAGTGAATGGTTTTGACCCAAGGTTTTAATAAAGGCAAAAACTATATAAGGTGATGAGAATCATGAAGAATAGTGTGCATGCGAAAGGGTTGATAATAAACGAATCTCTTCTAGAGATATCTGTATGAATAAACTCTGATATATCTGAATCTATGGTGCACCTGTGAATATGATGATTGATCAAGATCTCTAGATCAGATAATGATTAATTCTTGGTTGAATCGACTGATGAAATCATGAAGAACGTATGCATGAGTAAGGGTTGTGAATGAATACTTCACTCTGAAGTATATCTGTATGGAATGGGTAACAGATTGCTGAATTAAGGACGCACCTCTGAAGAAAATAAATAAATCTGGTGGCACGCAAGGTATGTTGTGTGGAAACTGGTGGATCCAGTGTGAAAATTGATGAAACGTGGTCCGCAATGGTGCTGAGGGTCGAAGCCTTCAGTGAGGGGGGTTGTAGCTCCCTTCCAGTGGTAGCTACTAAACGAGAACAAGGGATTGTAGCTCCCTTCCAGGAAAGGCTGGTAAACGAGAGAAGGTTGTAGCCTTCTGCAGGTGGGTGCCTGCGTGCTGGTATAAGTCTGCGCCAACATAAAATTGTAAGAAATTTTCTTTATAATAAATATTGAAGACTGAGATAACAACATCGGTGGTTTTTTCCCGAATTGGGTTTCCACCTTAAATCCTGGTGTTCATATGTTTTGCTTATGTTTGATGGTTTGTATTTCTGTTCATGCTTACTGCTGATCTGATGAATAAATAATGCAATGATCTAAGTAAAGATATAATAAGATCTCTGGACATACAAGTTGGATGCAGTAATGTAACATATGTTTTAAGAGAAAGAAAATTTTTTTTTGTCAATCAGCTCTAAATATTGATTCACCCCCCCTCTCAGTATTTTTCCCAACAATTGGTATCAGAGCAGGTCCTTCTGAAAAAAGCTTAGCCATTAGAAGGAAGATCAAGCAAGATGAGCAATCAATATGGAACAACATCTATCAGGCCTCCGCTCTTTAACAAAAACAATTTAATCTTCCGGAAAACAAAGATGAGATCCTATATTTAGTCTCTGGGAGCAGAGGTATGGGCAATTGTTGGAGGATATCAATATCCAGCTGCAGTACCAACAGATCCGACGGAAAGAAAGAATTATGAAACAAATGCAAAGGCGGTCAATGCTCTATTGGGAAGTCTAAATGAATTAGAATTTTTCGAATTTATGCATCTGAATACAACAAAGGCAATATGGGACAAAATCATTCTAAGTTATGAAGGTGATGCAAAGGTAAAAAGTGCTAAACTCCAAACTCTCAGAATTCAATATGAGAATCTAAAAATGGATAATGAGGAGAGCATTGCCAATTTCTTTTTATGTCTTGATGATATTGTAAATCGTATGAGAAATCTGGGAGAAACAATAACCAAATCTACTTTGATTGAGAAAGTCTTAAGATCACTAACGACAAAATTTGAGTCAAAAGTTTCTGCTCTTGAAGAAAAGCAGGATCTTCAAAATCTTACTGTGGTGAAACTTCATGGCATACTAACTGCATATGAAATGAGAAGAGGTGGACCATCTGAAGTTAAAGAAGCAATCTTTAGAACTTCTACAAAAGGGAAGGAAGTAAAAAAACAGAAGGATCAGGATATATCTCAGAAGAATATGAGATAAACTTTGTAAAGAAACTTCAACTTGGCACAGGACAGTTCAGAGGTAAGCTTCCTTTCAAATGCTTTGATTTTGGAATAGTTGGTCATTATGCTGCTAAGTGTCCTTATAAAGAAGCACATAAAAAGGGGAAGGAAGCAGCAAGAAGGAATAAGAATTTTTTTAGTACTAGAAAGAGTTACTATACTCATGAAGACAGTGATGGGTTATTTGATAGTGAGGAAGAATGTGAACAAGATCTTAGACTTCTCATGGAATTTGAAAAAGAATCTAGAGAAGAAAAGGATACTTTTGTGGATGCTCTAGAAGACAGTGATTTTCTTGATGAAACCAATAAACTCAAAATTTTCTTAGAAGAGAGTAAAATAACCATAGAAACTCTGAAAAATCAGCTTGAAGAAAAAGAAAAACACAATGAGAAATTAGAGTGTGAAGTAGCAAGTCTAAGAAAATAACTTGAGAAAGTAAAGACTTTGAATCTTAGATTTGCTAAAGGATCTGAAACCTTACATGAGATTATCAAGGTACAACATTCTCCTCTTATAAAGACAGGTCTTGGATATATCTAAGAATCTTCTCAGGCTTCAGCACAAAATTATCTAAAAGCAGTTACAACTGGTTTACAACATGCTGCCACTCAGCAAGGGAATAAAGAATCTTTACAGGTAAAGCATGATCATCTCAATTCAAAGAACACTAACAGGAATGTCTTTCAAATAAACACCAATCAACAGGTAAACTCAAGTAGAAGATTTTATGATCGCAGAAATTTCTTCTTCAATGGACAATGTTTCTCATGTCACAATTTTGGTCATAAAGCTGTTCAATGTGTTGCATATAAAACCATCATGACAAGAGAAGCAAGAAAGAAAATGATTGATATTGAAACAAAGAAGAATACTTATAACAACTTTTCTCCTCTTCAAAATGAAGTTGAATGTGCTTATTGCAATAACTTTGGCCATGAAGAATCTGAATGCAAGAGCAAAGTTCAGCCAAAAGAACATGTACCTTCAAGCTCCAAAGTATGGAAAAAGAAGGAATTACAAGTTGAAAATTGTGGCATAGCGTTATTTGTAGAAGATGAAGAAAACCAATGGTACATTGATAGTGGATGCTCAAGACACATGACAGGTGATAAAACCAAACTTCTTGCATATAGTGCTCTAGAAAAGGAAAAGAATGTTACATTTGGAAATGATACTCCTGCGGTCATTAAGGGAAAAGGGTCTGTTTTTCTAAAAGAGAAGGTGAAAGCTAATAAAGTCATGTATGTGGATGGATTAAAGCATAACCTATTAAGTGTAAGTCAAATGTGTGATCAAGGAACTGAAGTTGTCTTTAGTTCAAAAGAATGTGTGGTACGTGATCTTGATACAGGTAAAGCAATTATAAAAGGGAAAAGAACTCCAAACAACCTATATATATTGAAGAACTACAAAGAACAATGCTATTTGAGTAAATCTTCAGAAAATTGGCTATGGCATAGAAGGTTGGGGCATCTGAGCTTCTCTCAAATCAACAAATCAAGCAGACTTAAAGCTATTCGTGATCTTCCCAATATTACTCTACCTGAAAATATCATATGCAAATCTTGCCAATTCGGTAAGCAAACCAGGGTACAATTTAATGCCAAGGAAGGATCATCAAGTAAGCCTCTTGAACTCATTCATACCGACATATGTGGACCTATGAGGAAAAAGTCACCTCGTGGTGAAGAATACTATATCTTATTCATTGATGATTTCTCTAGAATGTGTTGGATTGGGCTGCTTAAACACAAAGATGAAGCATTTGAGAAATTTCAGATTTTCAAAGCACTAGTGGAGAATGAATTAGACTTAAAAATCAAGTGTCTTAGATCTGATCGAGGAGGAGAATATACATCCAAATAATTTCTTGAATTCTGTGGAATAACATGGCATAAAGACAAACTTTTCAGATGTTGGCACTCCACAACAAAATGGTGTTGCGTAAAGAATGAATAGAACAAGCTCAATTCAACAAATGGCTAGAGCCATGCTTGATGATTCCGGAACACTTGACACATTTTGGGGAGAAGCAGCACATACAGTAGTAAATATTCTTAACAAGGCACATGTTCGTGTAAATAGTGATAAAACTCCATATGAACTCTGGTATGGTAATTTTCCCACCGTAAAGCATTTTATACCTTTAGAGCAAATAAGCCATCAAAAACAATGAGGAAATCTGCAGTTTTGAAACTCTATGGTGCAGATGAAGGAATATTTCTTGGTTACTCCTCTTGGAGTAGGGAATATAAATGTTACAATAAAATACTTCGGAAGATTGTTTAATGTATAGATGTTGTTATTGATGAATCTCCAGCAGCTCCAAAAGAAGAAAAACAAACAACAAATGAAGATGATGATGATGACATATATCCTTCTACATCAAATAGTAATGATACAAACAGTGAACCCAGTGAAGAACCAGAAGATGATTTGTCTGAAAATACTCCATCCAGATATGTTCAAAAGAATCATCCAAAATCTCAAATTTTGGGAGAAAAGGGATCAGGTGTACAAACAAGAGGGACTCTTATGGGATCTTCTAGCAATCTGGAATTTCTGTCCACTATTGAACCTCACAATGTCAGTCAAGCTAGCAAAGATGAAAGTTGGATTCAAGCCATGAATGAAGAGCTTGATCAAATTGAAAAGAATCAAACTTGGGAATTAGTACCAAGACCTCATGAAAAAAATGTCATTGGAACTAAATGGATATTCAAAAGCAAGTTAAATGAGAATGGGGATGTTATAAGAAATAGCTAGACTTGTTGCAAGTGTATGCTCAAGAAGGTATAGATTTTGTAGAAACCTTTGCCCCGTACGACCAGCCATAAGAATGTTTTTCTTTTTCAAGCTTCCAACAAATCAAAGTTTGTTTCCAAATGATAAAAGCAATTTGCTTTTCTCAATGGTGATCTAGACTAAGAAGTTTATATAGAACAACCTAAAGGATTCATTTTGGGAAATGATGAAAATCTTGTTTGTAGACTTAAAAAGGCTCTATATGGTCTCAAGCAAGCTCCAAGGGCGTGGTACTATCGCCTTGACAAATATCTTCATCAACAAGGATTTTCTAAGGGGTCTGCTGACAGCAACTTATACATAAAAAATAAAAATGATAAACTACTGATTGTGGTTGTATATGTTGATGATATCATTTTTGGAAGTAATGAAGAGTCTATGAGTCAGAAATCTTCTTCTGATATGCAACAAGAACAGAAATGTCTTTACTTGGGGGAACTAACATTTTTTCTGGTTTAAAATTAGTTAAACAAATGAAGGATTTTTATCACAAGTGCATAATTACAATTTCTCAAGAAGTATGGAATGCAAGATTGCAACCTACATAATACAATTTGATAATCTGATAATTCTACTTAATGATGATTCCCCCACGGTGAATCAACTTGAATATAGATCTATGATAGGAATTCTACTTTATCTCACTGGGACCAGACTAGACATCATGCATGCAGTTGGGATTGTTGGAAGAATCCAAGATAATCCAAAAGAGTCTCATCTTCAAGCTGTAAAAAGAATATTCGAATATCTACAAGGAACTCAAGACTTTGGACTATGGTATCCAAAGAATTTTGATCTTACTCTTCATGCATACACTGATGCAGATTGGGCTGGAAGTGTTGATGATCGTAAGCACCAGCAGGTACTTAAAATTAGTTGTTAGTATCTGTCTGCCACAATGGAAGCCTGTCGTCTCCGTATCTACAACAGAAGCAGAATATGTGGCTGCCGTATCATGTTGCACTCAACTTCTCTGGATGATGCAAACCTTACAAGACTTTCAAATCAAATGTTCACCTCCTATCTCCATTATGTGTGACAATACAAGTGCCATCAATATCTCAAAGAATCCTGTTATGCATTCCAAGACCAAGCACATTCCCATCAAATATCACTTCTTACGTGAACAAGTGCTTGAACAAAAGGTGAAATTGGATTATGTTCCCTCCAAAGAACAAGTTGCTGATATATTTACTAAACCTCTACCCAGGGAAGCATTTGAATATCTCAGACAAAAACTGGGAGTAGTCTCTTCCATGCAGAGGATCAGATCTACTTAAATACAAAAGATTAAATTGGTTGTGAGGTGCTGTTAGGCATCTCTGAATGCACAGGCTAAGGGGGAGCATTGGTCATATGAAAAGGATGCATTATTGGTCATATTATGTTTGAAGATGCAGCATGATCTCAGGGGGAGCATGGTATTGTCAGTTCAAAGGATCTTGATCAACTCTTTGCCATTGATGTCAAAGGGGGAGGAAAAGAAAAAAAGGGCTTCTATAAGACAAACAGAGGAAGAATATTGGCATCAATGCCAAAGGGGGAGATTGTTGGAAATGTTGTCATTGATGGCAATGGAAGTGTCAAAGAAGGAGCATCTGATCAGCAACAAAGCAAAGAGAGAAGCACGAAGCAGCATTAGACAAGAAGTAGAGATAGTAACAGAGAGATAGAAAAGAGAAAAGAAGCATAAAGGAAGCAAGGCAGATAAGGAACTAAGGCAACAGACAACGCAGAGATAGTGAAGAGAAGCAGAGGCAATGTAATGAAGATGCAATGCGATCGGAAAAGGCAACAAGGTAGACTATGAAGCAGAGGCAACGAAGATGTGATACATATGATCGCATATCGCAATCGGAAAAAGAAACAGAGAGGAAAAGTAATGAATATGCGATGCGGAGGCACTCCTCAGTACGGAAAGATCATCGGGCTTGTGCTACCGCAGTTAACAACAGTCGTCGCTCTATGGTCAATGCCCGATGGACGGGTCAACTGCGGAGGCACTCCTCAGTACGGAAAGATCATCGGGCTTGTGTTACCGCAGTTAACAACAACCATCGATCTGTGGTCAACGCCTGATGGACGGGTCAACTACGGAGGCACCCCCTTGGGTTAATCATCGGACTGTTTATGCCCCCACAGTACCATTGATCTCAGTTAACCACACAGCCTTTAACGTAAACTCCGAAAGATGGACGGAACCTTAAGCGAAGGAGAATCACATGCGGAATAAACAGTGAAAACAGATTCCGGTTTTCATCGCACCGCTTTCGACGGGCAAGTGGTATTCAAGAGGTTGGCTCTGATTGCATAGAGCTTTCGACACGTGGCGAGGTGGACTCCCACAAAACTGCTTGTCACTATGTGCCATCGTGCATTATAGTTCGACCCAGGACGCCCAGCGATATTGCTGTGCGCCGTTGATTTGGAGAGAAGCCATCGGAAGGTGGTCATTTGATAAAGCTGTGCAGAGGCTAACCAAGGTACGGCGGGCCATCGCACGTTAACATTCGGCATCGGAGGTCGAGCGATATGCATATACGCCGTTGATCTGGAAGCTTGCTAATCTAACGGTGATCGGACGCTAGACTTGCGCGAAATTTACTTATGGTACCGTGCGCATATTGGATTGGCTATTGACTAGATTTGTGGGCCCGGGGTCAAAGGTTTATCATATTGTTTGAAAGCGTTAAAATGCAAAGGGTTAACCTTAATCCTAACGTTAAGTTCAAAAGTATTAAATTAATTATTTAATTACCAAGATCAATAGAACAGTGAGAGTTATGGAGACCCCGTTGGATTATCTATTTTGACCCCGTCCAGGAATACCATTAGCAAGTGAATGGTTTTGACCCAAGGTTTTAATAAAGGCGAAAACTATATAAGGTGATGAGAATCATGAAGAATAGTGTGCATGCGAAAGGGTTGATAATAAACGAATCTCTTCTAGAGATATCTGTATGAATAAACTCTAATATATCTGAATCTATGGTGCACCTGTGAATATGATGATTGATCAAGATCTCTAGATCAGATAATGATTAATTCCTGGTTCAATCGACTGACGAAATCATGAAGAACGTATGCATGAGTAAGGGTTGTGAATGAATACTTCACTCTAAAGTATATATGTATGGAATGAGTAACAGATTGCTGAATTAAGGACGCACCTCTGAAGAAAATAAATAAATCTGGTGGCTTGCAAGGTATGTCGTGTGGAAACTGGTGGATCCAGTGTGAAAATTGATGAAACGTGGTCCGCAGTGGTGCTGAGGGTCGAAGCCTTCAGTGAGGGGGGTTGTAGCTCTCTTCCAGTGGTAGTTGGTAAACGAGAACAGGGGGTTGTAGATCCCTTCCAGGAAAGGCTGGTAAACGAGAGAAGGTTGTAGCCTTCTGCAGGTGGGTGCCTGCGTGCTAGTATAAGTCTGCGCCAGCATAAAATTGTAAGAAATTTTCTTTATAATAAATATTGAAGACTAAGATAACAGCAGCGGTGTTTTTCTCCCGAATTGGGTTTCCACCTTAAATCCTGGTGTTCATATGTGTTTCTTATGTTTGATGGTTTGTTCTGTTATTTCTGTTCATGCTTACTGCTGATCTGATGAATAAATGATGCAATGATCTAAGTAAAGATATAATAATATCTCTAGACATACAAGTTGGATGCAGTAATATAACATATGTTTTAAGAGAAAGAAAAAAAAAATTGTCAGTTAGCTCTAAATACTGATTCACCCCCCCTCTCAGTATTTTTCCCAACAACAAAGCCACTTTTCAAAAGTTTCTTTCAAAGCAAAAAGGAGAAGTTTGTTTTTTAATTGAAATAAGGGAAACTTTGGTTTTTCAAATATAAAGGAGCTCGACCACTTGTCATTCATCACTTTGCAAGGCCAAGTCAAGAAAAAGAGGAACAGTTTGAGCATTTTGCAAGGAATTTTCAGCCTTTGGAACACGTGACATGCCTGTAGAACTGCGCGGCGTGCCTATAGGCATCCGACCAAAGAGTTAACATGTAGGCACGGTGCGCCTGTAGCACTGTGCGGCACGTCTGTGCCGGCGTTTAGCGGGTGCCCAAGGCTGACCCGACGGCCTCTCGGCGCGGTGTGTTTAACCGTTCAAAGCTCGCCTGACCATCAACCAACTCTGAACATTCTTTCTGCCCATCTAGACCCATATTCAAAGAAGCTCTCAAAGATACCAAGGTCAGGTTTCTAACCAAGAATCCACCTCCAAACATAGCAAAAAATTCATTTGTCAAAAGTATTTATGTTTTTTGGCTCGGACCTTGTTTAAATTTAATGTGAAATTTGATATCAAAGAGTCAAAGAAACCCTTTTTGCTTCAAAAAAACCACATAGAAGCAGTGATAGCAGGGAAAGTTGGATTTTCAAGAGGCTTGTTGTTTTGAGTAGAAAAAAAGAATACATTGTTGTTTTCAAGAGTAAACTCTGTTGTTCATCAAAATCAGAGAAACATAATTTGTATAGAGGGTTTTCTAGTCAAAAGAAAGGAGTTCTTTTTGTGCTGTGAAACAGTAAAGGATTTGTGTAGTCTCCAAAGAAAACAGAATTTGTAGGGGTCTTTCAAATTAGTTTAAAAGGTATCTCATTAGGGGAATTTTGAGGTCTAAAATGGGCCTCCTAAGGAAATAATAAAATAATAGCTAAACCAATAAAATAATATTTATGAATTTGCAATTCACTTTTTGCACCACAATCCATGTAACCATAGTTAAATTCAATTCAAAAGTTGTACCAAAATAAAATTAATAAAAAAATTGTATTGATGTGACTATAAATAAGAATGATCTTTTCAAGAAAAAGTCATCATCATTGAACAACTAATGCATTTGTCCTTTGTACTTAAATAACTTAAAATAAAATATAAATATAAATTTATAAATTCTTATTATATTATATGCTATTAATTAAAATTTATATTATTTAAATTGTATAATAACATGTAATTAATATACTATATAAAAATAATATAATATAATAAATGTATAGGGATATGCATTGTTTCTTTCAAGAAATATGAAATGACAATAATATATTTTTATTCAGAAAGTGTGAAATGACATTTATTATGAGTACTTTACTTTGACTTTAAAAGTACTTAGAGCACTACCATGGTTAACCATGGGTTTTTATCCACCATTGAGAATGTGACAAGTAAGTACCTTTAACTCAAGTAATGCCACCTCAACCATTAGGGATGATGTCATCCCCTAAAATGTGATTGGTTCTCATAAAGTGAATTTTGATTGTATATTTTCCTTAGGAGGCCCATTTTAGACCTCAAAATTCCCCTAATGTAACAGTGATTTCAAAAGAGCACCAAACTTACTAAATCAAGGAAAAAATAGTGACTAGAGGATAAAGAGTTTTTTCAGTTGAAATAAGTCATTTAAAAAAATTTATTTTAGGGGGCGCCATGTTATCATAACCATAGAAAAACAGACTTTGTGAATGGTCTCATAATCAGTTTGAAGAGATATCCTAACAGTGATTTCATGGCACTGTGTTTACTAAACCAAAGGCAAGACAGTGATATCAAAAGGGAAGTGTTTGAGGGGAATAATCTTTGTGTAAAAAAAAAAGAGATTTGTCTCCAAAAATCACAAGAAGATCTTGGCAAAGGCCTCCTATCTCAAACATAATACTGAAGAGGTGACTTTGTTTTCATTCAACAAAATACTTGTTTGCTAAACTCAAAGAAGAACATTGACTTGCAAAGAGGAAAGGGTGTGTTGGTTGAAGACTTATTTTAGGGATCATTTGAAACAGTTTGCCTTGGTAAGTCAGTAAAGGGCATCAAAAGCGAAATTACTCCAAAGAAGGACAGCAGGAGTGGGTATCACAATAGGTATGAGCCTATTTCAACTTAGGAAGTGAATGAATCTCCTTTAGTGCTCTTTAATTTTCATGAAGTAGGGTGCTTGGAATTTTGTCAAAAAGAACAAGAAGTGAAAAGTCACCTTCCTTTAACACATTTATTTTCTTTAAGGCTACAAGGGAAGCATGTCCATCTAGCAAGTCTGGATTTCAAACTCTCTCCTAGGGCTATCTCCAAAGCTACCAAGATCCCCTATATCGGAGAAAAGTGGTTCAAGCAAACATACCTAGATCTGAATCACTTCAAACCCTTCCTAAAACGAGACCATAGGGATGCTTGCCAAGCTATTTTCCCTTTTTACCACTTGTTGACCAACTATGCTCCTCTCATGAGAGTCATCATGAAGTATTTCACGTGTGAAGTAAGGTTTTCCCGGATTTATGCCTATCACATCAGGGTTCTTATACACTTCACAAGAACTCAATTGTTGAACCTACCTTTCTTCCTCTATAGAAGCATTGACAAGATGGCCTCTACTGTCCAAAAGAAGCCCTCCGCTCAACAGCAAGCTTGTCTATTTCATCATTCCCTTATCAAGATCATCATCCTCCATCAACTTGAGAAAAAGGGAGTTTCTTGGGACACTTTCATTTCACATCCCGATTTCGCCACTGCTTCTTCATCTCATGCACCTGCCTCACCATCCCCTCATCATGTTTCTCCTTCTTCTAGTAAATCCACTCCTAAAAAAACAAAATTCTCCTATGATTGAGAGTGAAGAAGAGAAGAGGAAAAGTAATGATGAAGAAGTACAAAGTGAAGAACAAGCTAGTGATCAGGAGAGACAAAGTGAAGAATCTAAGCGTGACAGTGAGCATGAAAAAATTGATGGAAATCACAGCAGTCATGAAGAAGAACATGTTGGCAGCCCACAGTAGTGAGCATGATGGTGATGAGGCACAAAACAGTGAAGATAAAGAGCACATCAGCCATGAAGAAAGCAGGGAAAGAAATGAACAAGGCAGCCCTCAAGAAAACATACAAGGTGGAAGCGAAAACAATGATGATGAGGGTCATGATAGTCCTCAAAAGGACACTTATGATGAGAAACAAGATAGCCCTCAAGCAAGTAATGATGATGACAACCAAACACCACACAGTGACCAAACACCACACAGTGATCCTTCCAAAGAGGGCAGCATGGTGTAAAAGGACCAAATCAGTGACCATGAGCATAGCAGTGACAAAGATAGACAAGGAAATCTTCAAGCAAGAGAGAACATTGACCAAGATGATGATGGAAGAAGCAAGGTAAAGGACCAAGTTGAGCAAGTGAAAATAGACAAACCTCCTCCCTTTTCTCCTCCACACAGCCAAGAGCATGTGCTAGCTGCCTCTCCTAGGCAAGGGGCCATGACTCTTCCTCTGAAAGTAGCGAAGCCTAGAAGCACTAGATCAAAAAAGAAAAAGACCACTCTAGCAGTGACTAGCAATGTCACAAGCACACTAAGAAGCAGAGGAAAACTAACTAAAAAGAGCATTGTTGAACTTCCAAAGAAGAGAAAGACCAAGAAGTCTACCCGAGGCAAGGGGAAAGAAAAAGAGGAGAGTAGTCATGAAAAGGAAAGGGAGTTTGACATCATCCAGATAGACAGTGATGATGGGGATAATGAAGCTAGAATTATTGAAACTCTTTTACTAAACAGAGAGGCACAAATTCATGACCTACAAGCTGAACTAGAGAGGTCAAAGGACCTCATACATGTTCTACAGACACAAAACAAACAAATGAGTGTTCAAATGGCGGTTTATGAGGCCTAGGCTTTCAAGTACCAAAGGGAAGCCTCCAAAGCACAAGTCAAGCTTGAAGATCTTATGGGAGAATTTAATGATACCAAAGAAGAAGAGCAGCCAATGAGAAAGAGGCCTAGGACTATGGGTCTCAAGAAAGCTTTGGAAAAAGAGAAGGAAGAAGAGGCTGCCCTTGTTCGATCTTATCCTCTTACTCAATTGCTTGCCCAAGAAATAGAGAATGATAAAGAATCATCGCTTGAAAGGGCCAACAAGCACTTGGAGGATAAGTTAGAGAAAGCTAACAGGGACTTGAGTCTACAAAAGAAGATGACCGGGCACTACAAAAAGCTAAATCAATTCGCCCGAAAGAAATTGAAGGTTGCATAAGAAAAACTCAAAACTGCCCAAAAAGGGCGCCCGATACAAAAAGTGAAGAAAGGCACATCAGGGCTTGAAATTTTGGCCTCAGCTTTTCTACATGCTTTTGAAAACCCATGAGGGGCTTTCTCACCAAAATTGAGCAAATTTTGACATGTTCTTATTTTTTGACATTTTTGGGCCTAATTGCATAAAATCATGGGCGCCACCATTTTTGTTTGGAGCATCCTCAGATGTTGAGAGTGGTATCATTAGATGTATTAAATTCAGGGGCATCTACTCAGAAAATTTCAGATCAATTGAAGATGTTTTGGTCCCCCAAAGAGGCAAAAAAACACTCACTTTTTCGACACTCTGCCCACATATCAGCAAAGGCTATTTTTTGGTTTTTTCCACTCAATTCAGTTTTTGACATAATTTCATTAATAAGTTTGGGGAAAACCAAGTATTTTCAGAAACTAGACATCCAAGGCTTTCCAAAGAGCCATCACAGGCTTCATTTCGACATCAGGAGGTCCTTCAAAATTTGTCCACAAGACAGGGAATTTTCCGCTGCTACATTTCTGTAACATTTTGGTAAAAAATGTAGTTTTCTGAAGTAGCTTTTCCAAATGTGCGTTTAGCCCTTTTTGGCCATTGTCAGTTAGTAAAAGTCAGTTTAATTTCTTTTTTCAGCATTTTTAAGATATTTTTATAGATATTTTGTGCCTTGGGCTTTGCAAAGCCTCAAGGACAAAATCAGATATTTGTAATGGGCCAATGGGCTTGCTAGTTGCTCTAGGAGGTTTTATTGCTCTTTGGCCTATATATTCCAAGAGATTTCATTGTAAATGAGGATGAACTTGATGTTATAGAGAAATACATGGTTATACAAGCTTGGAAGAAATACTTTGTCTCATGCAGTGGATAATTTCTTGTGTGTTTTGGATGGTGGAAGAGGACTGTTGTAGGATTCCTTGACTTGGTAAAATGGTATAGTGTTCCTTCTCTGTTATTTTTCCTTAGTTATCATACATA
Organism: Pinus albicaulis; assembly: GCA_034641835.2. Lineage (NCBI taxonomy): Eukaryota > Viridiplantae > Streptophyta > Pinopsida > Pinales > Pinaceae > Pinus > Pinus albicaulis. The sequence goes on along the minus strand of CM076580.1, from coordinate 1,383,017,188 downwards.
TTTTCATGTTTCTTTATTGCTGTAGGACAGTAAAGAATAGATTTGAGACATGCCCATGGAGGCACCTCAAGTTTCCTGATTCATTACAGCTTCTATGTTTGTCTTCTTTCTTAGTTATGTCAAATGAATTCTTAAATTCTCTTTGATACCCTAAGAACTTGTTCTCAATTTCATTAATGATTATCATGTATGCTACATAGTATGATTCACGGTAAGCCCTGTTTACTCCTAGCTAATCAAAAACCCATTACTGAAACCTTTCTCTGAATGTTTGATTGTCTTAGTTGAACCAAAGAGGTCTTGTGTTGATCTTTCCCTTTGCCTATGCTCAGAAATATTAGTTCAAAGTTCCCGATAGCTCAAAATATGATGTCTAGGAGTTCCCTCTTCGTAGATTGAGTTATTTTTTTGTCTTGTTTGTTTTCCCCAAAGTCTGAAGGCAATTTTCCCAAAGTTAGAGGGTCATATACTTCTATGTATCATCTGAATGTTATTTTATGCATCTATCAGTTTGAAGTTTCATTTATCATGATTAATTGTTAGCCCTACCACATGAATGTCTGTTGTAAAACTATCTATGTTTAAAACTCTTTGTCCTTCACAAAACCTAGTGTCCATCCCATTTCACTCCGCCTAAAGAATCTATTTTTACCTTGACCAAATCGGCCCTTCAATATACCTTGTTCATCATTTGAGGCTTTCTTGACCTTTTCGACTCCATAGCCCAGTTGATCTAACAATATTTTTATCTATTTTAGTCTTTGATCAGTTCCTCCCTCAAAAAATTAAAAACAAACTAAAAACCTACTTAAAAACTAGCCTAAAAACTAAAAACATAAGAAGCAAACAAATATACATCCCTTGCACAAATAGAGAGAGCCCTCTCTAAGTCCAAGAAGGCTAGGTCCTTGGGCTCCAAAGTTGGTTTGATGTTACCCTGTCACTTGGCTTGCCAATCTGCCAAATCAAGGGACCCTAACATAATGGCGATCATGGTGGGACTCTGAGTGATAAACAAACTTAGTTTCCCTAAACCTTCAGAGACCTTTGAGAATACTATCTTGTGGACTTATCCCACCGCTCACTAACATAATGGTGATCATGGTGGGACTCTGAGTTATAAACAAACTTAGATTCCCTAAACCTTCAGAAACCTTTGAGAATACTATCTTGTGAACTTATCCCACCGCTCACTAACATAGGGACTTACTGAGTACATAAAAATCTAGCAAACTCTTGTAGATTCATTAGTCTTTCAAAATTTAAAACAAACAAACAACCCATAGAATCATTTAGAGGAAACTCTTTTTGCTTCACCACCCTAGAAAAGTGATGAATCAGGTTTAGAACACTCTTATAAACTCGGTTTCATATAAAAACTCAGAAAACCCTAAAAACATCCCTAGACTGGCTTTTTATCAGTATTGGTGGTGGACCATACACATATCTCTAAAAAAGAAAAACTAAAAACATCCACCTGGCGACTCCACTAGCCTCCAGTAGGCCTATTACTCCACTAGTCCTTATAAAATCTCTTGGGAATGCATTGAGCAATCCCAATCATGCTGATGGTGGACATCACAGTTCAAATATTCCACCTAGCGACTCCACAACCTTCATTAGACCAAAAGACTCCACTGGTAGAGAAATTTAGATTGGTTGAAAAGACACAGTGATCCTTTCTGATTAACAAAGATGGATCCAAGGACATAAAGGAGATATGCTCCAACGAGCAGAGAACATATCCCTGGATTCCCGCACAAAATGCCTAAAGACATAAATTGGATATAAAACCTACCTATCTTTCAAGATGAAAAGGTTGATGACCCATTGTTACATCTCATAAATTTTCATATACATGTATGGAGGTTATAGGTTGAATGGCATGAGGACTGCCTCATGAAAATGTTCATGGGGACATTAGAAGGAAATGCAAGAGAATGGTATGAAGGCCTAGAACCAGGCATCTTGTTTTCTTTGAAGGATTTGCACAAGATATTTTATAAACACTATATAGGGCATTGTCCATCTCTATCATTAGCTGAAAATTGTTGTGATCAATCTGAAGACCTTATACAACACCTTGTAAACATTGATGAAAACTTAGGAAATTGGCATCCTGATGTTTTTTTAGAGGAGATCCATACATTTCTTACCCCAACTAACCATCATGATGGCCAAGAAGAGTTGATCCAAGATAAAATCCATCAAAAAATAAGAAAGGCTCCACAAGAGCTCTTTGAAAAGGTTGAAACAAATAACAACCCATCTACCCCTTTTTGTAAAATACAAGAGGACATTCAACCATAAAATCAACTTCCACAAAAAAGGGAGATCAATTGTTTCCCAATCCAAAGAAAACATAAAATGCCTCCTTCTTTAACTAAAGAAGACACAGATTAGATTTTGAGAGTAAAACCAGCTTCTGAACCTTTATATAAGGAAAATATTCCTGTTTGTACCATTCCTACCTTACCTACTAAAGAAATTTCTCATAAAGAAACATTAGAACAAATTTTTGTTAAGGTTGAAATACCTCCTCAAGAAGACATTCATCCTTGTGAGCATTCACAAAAAGAAGAGAGACATCATAGTTCCATCCACAGAAAGAGAAAGACACCACCCCTTTCAACAAAAGATGAAAGCAATGAAATCCTAAGCATATAACCAACATCCAAAATTTTGTGTAAAAAAGATATGTATATGTGTTCCACTACTGATTTATCTACTAATGCATTTTCTCATACTAAAAGCATAGAACAGATTGATGCTGATACTAAAATTTATTCTCAAGAAGACCTGGTGCCAAAGAATGGTCCTACTCATCAGGATAATGGCTCACAAACAGAAATCATCTCACTCAATCAGGGCATACCAAGATTGCTTGAAGGTAGCATAACATTACATTCTAAAGCTGCCAAATCAGATAATTATAAAGAGGGAGAAGAGATTCTTTCTCAAAAGAAGCCCAAGGTTAGTCAAGTAAAGGAGGGAGTAATCCTAAATGAGGTCTATTTCTCAAATCCTCTAGGCCAGTTATTATTCGAAGACCCCTTTGTTGTTTCCTTGGAGACCTTTAAAGAGGGAGTAAAACATGCCAAGAACAGTTTGTGGCAGAGCTTAAAGAAAATTTGGGGCACTACTGTTCAGAAGAAGACAAAGTGGGAGTGGCCTACCAACATACCTGAGAAGTGGAACAAAAGACAATCATCTAGTCACTTTCTTGACTGGTTACATTGGAAAAGAGAGTTCACCAAATGAATGTATATTGTGTATAGGTTAGATTAGAATAGATAGGCATGCAAAATAAGCTCAGCCCCATGAGCATATTTCTTTCAGTTTGTTTTGAGAAAAACAGAAAACACAAAAACAACAAAAAAGGTAGAAAAAGAGGGCAGATTCTAAAGCAATAGTGCAGCCCCATACCCAAACAATAGTCATGCTGAAAGTGCGCAAGTCTAAATGCCACTACTAGTTCTCAAAATATGTCTTGTTCAGTTATCTAGCCTAATCATAACTGGACATGTTTTAAATTTATTGCTGATAAGTTAGTGAAACAAGTGATAGTCAAATTGTGTAAGCTTGACTTGTAAAAGAAAGTAGATTAGGAAAAGATACTGGTTCCACATGCTCAAAACAGAACCAAAGAGGAAAAAAGGGATGAAAAACAAACTATGTATCCTAGCCCTGATTTTTCTAAATCTTTTTTTTGTGCAAAATAATATTTGTGTGTAGCTTGTATTTTATGCCACAAATACATGAAAAATCAGATTGTCTAATCCTGATTTGGTCATTTTTCAATTTCGTGTTTTAGTATAGTGAATGAAATCCTATCAAACAGCTTAATCTTGACAGTCGATCTAGCATAGGTAGAAAAAAAAAGGAGTTCATCAGTTTAATCTAAACTCTTGGCAGATATAAGTGTAGAATTAGATAGTGTATTTTTCAAAAATGCCATGTCAAAGGGTTGCTAGTCCAAATGCACCAAAAGAAGAAAAAATGCTAGGAAATATAGCTGGGTAGGTAGAGATGACTTGATGCTAATCATGCTGTCAATTTTCAGAAATAACATCAAGAAAGAAAGAAGTTTGCACCTGTTGTCGCTCCTAGAGACAGCCTAGAGTTGTGATAGACCAGTGCGTAGGACATCTTAGCATAGCAAGGAGCATATAATATAAGATATGAGGTTGTCAACAAACAGCTCTCATCCTATCTCCTATTAAACAAGTAAATTTAATCTGAATGGGACCAAGACCTTCAGAAACTGAAACAGAGGAAGGGATATTGCAGAGGCAAAATGTAAAGCTCTAATACAAAGCATCAGACAATTCAGAGACAACTTACTGCAAAGCAGACCAATTCATAAATACTTCACAGAAATAAGTTATCAGAAGGTGTATGTAGTGAATGAAATTTAGAGGAAATATTAGCTAACATTGAGCTGATACCCAGATATACAATACCACCATGCATGGGCTTACCAATCTAAGAATCCATACATGATAATAGCATTTTAAAAGCACCCTCCCAAAGAATCTAATATAGCAGAAGTATGGTTTAGCTGAATAATGGAACAGAATATCATGCATGAGCCATATTTAAAGCGCTTGACTGATCCGAGGATGGGCATCAACTAGGATGCATCCATACCAAAAACCAGTGAGCCACTCGAATTCCAAAACATGATACAAGAAAGATGGATGAAATGAAATGATCTATTAATATAACACATAAGAGAAAAGGTTACACACTGTGAAATACCAAAGACCAGAATCCTCTTTAACAGATGGAACTCCTCGTCATTGAGACCCTATGGGCTTTGAGCCTTCATACAAGAGCTTTACAAAATGTATACAAAAATTCTTTCACTGCATAGTTTTCTGATAAAATCTGGAACCCTCCATAATCTGTTCTTAGGGCCATTTATAGAAGAAGAATAACCCTAATAAAAGAAGTAGGTGAAAAACATTTAATTTTTAAGACAAAATGGCAGAAACATTCGCGCCCATACTGCTGAATGACTATGTTGTGCTGTATGTACTCTTCCGCCGGCTTTCTGAATTAAATGCGCTGGGTGAAAATCTCCTCAGGGACATGGCGTAGAAGTGAAATCACATAAACATTATATCCTTTCTTGAAAGTAAATTCTGCTGAAATAAAACCTAGAAGGTATGGTTTCTTGTGCATTGTACCCTCTGTGTGATCCGAGATATCTTTGATCTGGTACCCTTATCTTCTAGACCATGAATTAGGTCTTAGAATCTTTAATGCTGGACGCTGAAATCCTCGATCTTCCACTGATACTCTTTACCGCGACATTAATGTCTCCATCTGCAAAAATCTGTGCTTTGAATGGCTCTGGGGGGTTTGACAGATTTTAACCCTGGTTACTTTAATGAAAGCCATGCCGTAACAGCTTCCCGGATTTTCCCTCATAAATTTTGCCCCTGAAAAATGGTTCTTTGATGCGTTCTCGACTTTTGAAATGGAGGCTATGAATAATGGAAATTTTCTGTCGCTGTAATCCTGCAAAACCCGCAAACTTGGTTAAGAAAGCTATGCATAGGGAGAATGACTATGAAGGGCGGAGGAAAGATAGTGCGGCGGTGGAGATTGACCCATGGAATGACTTCTGAACCTTAGGGGAATACATATGAAACATAAGACTTTAATGAAAAATATGAAGATTCGAGCTACAGAGGAAATACAAAGGAAATGCATGAAATATAATGGAAGTGCGTATGAGGTGGGACCCATATGGAATCGCAAATTGCAATCGGAGACGGGAGTGGGGACTAATCGCAATCGCAATAGGGAAAACGCGATGCGATCAATCGGAGGGGAGAGCGATCGAAGGGGAGTTGTGATCGGGCGGATTGGGGGTTGGACATGCGATGCGATCAATTGCATCGCAAATATTTGCGATGGACCGATCGAGGGAATCAGAATCAGAGGAAGCAAAGGAGATGCGACAAAAATTTCGATTGCGATTGGACGGGGAAATGCGACGCAATCAATCACATCGCAAATGTTTGCGATGATCGATCGGAGGGGTTAACATAATTGTTGCGATTGCGATCCAAGCGGGAGTGCGATAAAGCGCCAGCCATTTGATCTAATCGGCGGATCAACGGTGCACAACATGTCGCGGGACTTATAGACTTACGCCAATCGCATTGGATTTTTTATGCTGTAACAAAGGAAAAATGCCTGCCCGACGCTCTGATTGCGATTGGAGCTTTAAGACTTAAGCGCTTGGTCTTAGCGCTTGGGCGGAAAATGATTTTATCAGGCCAGACAAAAGGGGATAGCTCATCAGAGATTCAATGGGGGCTGATATGATCAACATTGGCTCCATCTGGGGATGACACGTTCATCCCTGAATGTGTCGAGAACTTCATAGACCTTCTTGATCATCATGTATGTAGACTCTGCTCTTCAGCACTTCTATTTTTCACTTTATGATTCATCAAAACACCACACTATTCAAACAAAAACCAAAAAGGAAACTAATATACAATATAATACATCAGGCTGCCTTTGCCTGAATCAGAGCTGAAAGTAAGGCTTGAGAAATTGACCATTTATAGGGGTGTCAAGTAAGTCTCCCTGTAAATTCTCCAGCTTGAAAGTGTTATTACCTCCCTGTTCCACAATTTTTAAGGGGCCGAACCAAAGTGGATCGAATTTACCATGTTTTCCTTTTTCAGCCCTCTAGATATCCCACCTGAGTACTAAATCACCAATCTGCAAATTCCTGTCTTTAGCATGCTGATCAAAAAGGTGTTTCATCTTCTCCTGATATTCCGTCAGCCTTTGATTTACCTGATTGCGTGTTTCTTCCAATTCCACTAGCTGGTTTATTCTCCAAATCATATCATCAGGCTCTTCCTGAGTTTCTTGCATGAATCTGGCTACTGGTAGGGCTAATTAAATAGGAAATACTGCTGCCTTCCCATATACTAGTTCATATGGGGATTTCCCAGTTGCTCTCTTGCTGGTAATTCTATTAGCCCACAGAGCAAATTTCAATTGGGAATCCCAATTTTTCTGATTTTCATTGATAGTCTTCTTCAGGGCCCTCACCAGGGTTTTATTGGAAGACTCTGCCAAGCCATTTCCCTATGGATAATAGGCTGTAGAGTGACTTAGTGTGATATTATATTGCTGGTAGAAACTCACAAATTTCACAAACTTGAAAGCCTGTGCATTATCAGTCACTATTCTGGCAGGGCAACCAAATCTGGATATGATATTTTGCTCCATGAATTTTATTATCACAGTATCTGTTGCGTTCCTTGCAGGTATAGCTTCCACCCATTTTGTAAAATAATCTGTGGCAGTCAAAATCCACTTATGCTGACCACTCGACGGAGGATGTATTTCGCCTATAAAATCGATCCCCCATTGTCTGAATGGTTCATCCATGTGTACGTGAATCATGGGTAGAGGTGCCATCTTCTGTCTTTCAGCAAATTTCTGACATTTATCACATGCTCTAACCTGGGCAAAGACATCTCCAAAAAGCTTCGGCCAATAAAAAATAGCCTTCAGGATTTTGTGGGCAGTGGCCCTCTAGCTGTAATGTCTCCCACAGATTCCTTCATGAAATTCTGCTATAATACTCTCGACTTCACTCTCTGTGAGACACAGGAGTAAGATGCCTGAGGGATATCGCCAGTATAGTCGGCCATTGGCGACTATGTACTTCTGTGATTTCAATCTCAACGCTCTGTATTTAGTTTTATCACAACTTGGAAGGCAGCTGAGTGTAAGGAGATATTCTACTATCTCTTTGTACCACTGACTCGTGAGGTACTTCATATGTGTTTTTGGAGTAGCTACCCCAATTCCATGTCGTTATTCTTTCTCCTCAGATTCCTCACTTGCTATTATGGACAAATTTATGCCTAGGGCCTGATAGTTTGATTCATATAATATTTTGGAAAGCCCTTGTCCTTTGATTAGTTTGGTAGGACGGATGTCTAAATCATATTCCTGCATCTTGGCAATCCACTTCCCTCTTTTTGCTTCATTTTCCCCCTGAATAAGAATATCTTTTATAGCAGCTGTAGGCACAAATGCAGTGATATGGGACTGTAAGATATATACGCGGAATGCTTTGAGGGATTTCACTAGGGCGTATGCTTGCTTTTCTAATATGTTGTACTTTACTTTTGCATCACGAAGCACCTGACTAAAAAAGGCAATAGGCTGCTCATATCCTTCTTCATTTTTTTGCAATAAAACTCCAGCCACTGTATGAGGTGATGTAAAGGAAAAGATCATAAAAGGTTTGTCATAATCTGGCCCAGCTAGCACAGGAGCTTCTGTAAAAGCATTTTTTATTCTGGTAAATGCCTCTCGTGATTCCTGTGACCACTTTACTTCACTATTCTTCTTGAGCATGTCTGTTATATGCCTAACTATCTTAGCATAGTTAGGAATAAACCTTCTTAGGAAATTAATGCGCCCAAGGAATACCTGCACCTCTTTCTTATTTTTGGGGAAAGAAATACCATTTATAACCTCTACCCTCTTAGGGTCTATTTTCACCCCATCTTTAGTCACAATGTGTCCCAACAGTTTACCCTCTTCTAATGAAAATAAAGACATTTGAGGATTAAGGGAAAGACCATACCTTCTACATTTCTCAAAAGTTCTACGCAGATGCTCAATGTGCTCAGTATCATTTTTTGAAAATACAGTGATATCATCGAGGTAGACTACCAGAAATTTATCTTGTTCCCCAACAAAAGAAATGTCCATGGCCCTCTGAAAAATGGCCCCTACATCAATCAGTCCAAAAGGCATCCTAGCATACATAAATGTACCTCATGGTGTGGTGAAAGAAGTCTTCTTTTGATCTTCTGGAAGTACAGCCACCTGGTTATAACCAGAGAATCCATCCATCATTGACATCCTAGAAGCTCCAACCACCTTCTGCAGGATGTGATCCATTTTAGGCAGTGGATAATTATCCTTTAAGGATGCTCTGTTTAAATTTCTGAAATCCACACACAGCCTTATTTCCCCATTCTTCTTCCGAACAGGGACCAGGTTGCCACCCATTCAGAGTACCTCAATGGCACAATTATTTTGGCCTTTAACAACTTCTTAATTTCCTTCTCAATGGAAGGGAGCAGCAAGGGATTTATTTGTTTGAGCTTCTGCTTGTGAGGCTTTACATCTCCCTTCAGTGGAATTTTGTGTTGCATAATACTGATGTCAAAAGTTTTCAAATCCTGATAGGACCATGCAGACACATCTTTGTAAGACTGAAATAATTTCTGATATAGCTTTTTATATTCTTCTGGGATCTTCCTGGAAAGTTTTACAATTTTGGGGTTGGCCTCAGTACCAAGATTCAGGTCCTCTACCTGATTTTATTCTACCACTTTTATTGGCTGCAGTGGGACATCATTCTTGTTAAATAATCTCTCTAAAGGCACCAGCCCTCTAGGTATAATGTTTTCCTTTAACTGCAACACCTTGTTACCTGCCACTTTCTCCTCCCAATTTCTTTCTGAAGTATCTTCAGACTCAAACTCTTCTTCAGCATCAATCTCCATATTGGATAATTCTCCTACTGTTTCCAAGATTCTCTTCATTTTTTCTTCATCTTCAAACACCTGCCAGTGTTTGATGTTATCTGGGATTGAAGGTTGTTAACGCACCTCAACTTCATATCTTAAAAGAGGGTTCTGAGGTGGTCGAAATGTACTAGCAGCCATAGCAAGGGAATCAGCCATCATATTCTGTTCCTGGGGCATGAACTGGATATTGAATGCCAAGAAGAAATTTTCCACCATATCCCAAACTTCATTCCTGTAGGCCCTCAGCCGAGGGTGTTTGGTCTGACACTGATTGCTGACTTGTTTTACCACCAGTTCTGAATCTCCCAGAACTTTTAAACTTTGTATGTTCATGTTCCTGGCTGTCTGCAATCCTAACATAAGTGCTTCATATTCTAGTTTGAAAGACAGTGGGATCCATTTTCCTGTAGGAGAAATCAGTAGTATTCCAGCTCCATTACCTTCTCTTGAATTTTCGCCATCAAAATGTAGTGTCCATATTCCTACTTCAATGCTCTCTGAGGGCTGCTCAATCTTGATCTGATATAAGGATGGTTCATGAGCGAAATCTTGGTCTTCTTCTAGCATCAAGCATGAGAAATCTCCTTCTTTACTATAGACTAGTGAATTTACAGAGTTGTCAGCCTTAGTCACCATCTTGACAAATCTAGTCTCTCCGTACAACCTCCTTTCTTGGCCACCAAAAACTGGGATAGTGGCATATGTTAAATCTAACTTGATTGATCCACCAATTTTTGTTCCCCAGGACCTTGACAGCAACATGCCGAAGCGAGCTAGGATGTCAGCCACCACGATATCCATGACCATAATTTTTGTCGGGATTTGGGCCAAATTGACCACCAAATCCTTGATCATCCCCAAGCATTTAACTCTTTTGGAATCAAATGAATAGAGGTCTTTATATGGATGTGTGATTTGAAAACCTAGTTTTTCCATGACTGACAGAGGCATAAGATTATGGGAAGCTCCAGAATCTAACATGCAGTTATGTAATAGCAGGTCATGGATCATTAGAGACACATAGAAGGGAGGAGTAGAGGGATCTATCTCCTCGACGTGTGGGCCAAAAACTACCATGGGTCTTTCTTCTTGAAGGTTGAGACTATATGGGATGATTGGTGCTTCTGGAGGGAGCATGAAAGAGGTGACTTGAGATTGATATGCTGGCTATTTCAACAGTTCAGTCAAGGGGACTGGGATTTTGACATTTTCAAGTTCCTTTTGCAGACTGAAACCAGGAGGGGACTTTTCTATCACAACCTCTTTTGACTCTTTATTTTCAGTTGGGGACTTGACTTATTTAGACACAAACTTGACATTAGGGGGAATGACTTCTTTTGAAGAGGAAGGAATTTGATCACTAGATTGCAAAGGTTTGTTTAGAGGTCCCTTACCTTTGTCTGTGGCTTTCTGCATTTTTGACTCCTCCTGAGTAGGTGCTTCCTTCTGGGGTAGCTCTTCTTCTTGCTCTTGAGTGCGAGTCCTCTTCCTAGAAGATCTGAGATCATATCTTCTATTGAAATGTGCTTGCATGAAATCATCAAATTGTTTACAATAATGATCAATTTCTACTTCTTCTGTGTCTCTGGTCTTTTATTCTTCTTGCCATGAGCACTCGACTCCATCATTTCCTTGCAAAGGGTATTCTTCTCCATCACTATTTGAAAAGGTGAGATTTGCATCCTCCAGTCCATAGGTAGTGTCTTCAGTAGAATCATCTACTGGCCCTTCCAGGTACAATGGGCGTGGTACCTGATCCTGTTGCTCCTTTGTTTCCCTTAGCAATATTTGCAGGGGTGGTTTCCTATACTGAGGATTGAAACCTCTATTTGGAGCATTGTGGAAATTCTTGAAAGCTGAATTCTTGGCCTCCAATTCAAGATTGAACACATTTTTAATCAATTTGGTCATTTATTCCATTTTGTCTGCTTCTCTATCCTGGTTAGAGGTGGATACCTCTTCTTTGCTCCTTCTTCTGGTATCTTGTTTAGATCTTCCTTTTGATTTACCAGTGGAGGCAAATTTTGCTTCCAACTCTAGTGCATCTGACTGAGCATCATCCAGAGTAGAAGGCTTTCTTTCTCTGAGAGAAAAACCAAATTCTGAATCAAAAGATGCTACAAAAACAACCTTAGCAGCAGTTTGATGAGGCTTCATATCAGCAGGAAGACTCAAATACAATTTTTTAAATCTCTTGATAAATTCTGATACTCCTTCATTATGTCTTTTCTTTAGAGTATTGAACTCAATGAGACAATGTCTATGATCTTTCTTCTCTCCCCATTTTCTGAGAAAAGTATCTTCCATATTATCCCAAGTGGTAATAGAACGACCTGCCAATGTCTTAAACCATTTTCGAGCTTCACCATCAAGAGATTGGAAAAAAGCCTTAATACCACATCTAAATGTTCCACATTAAAATTCTCGGCAAAAGAACAGAAGACCTTGAGATGTTTTTGAGCATCAATCTCATTTTCTCCATTGAATCTGGGCAAGATCTTCAGATAATCCTGGGGCATATCATTCAACACTTGGGGTAATGCCAGGGGAGCATATTTATTCAACAAGAAGGCTGGAACATTTTCCATTAGAGGAGGTGGGGGTTGTGCAACAGTCTGATGTGTAAATGGAGGAAGAGGAGGAGGTGGAAGTGGAGTATGAATAACAATAGGAATATACTCGACTGCAACTTGAGGGGTTGATGGAAATAGTTCACGGTTAACAGCAGCTACTTCGGTGACTTCCTTGACCTCTTCGACCTCAGGAGTAGGATGAATACTGTCTTTAAGTTGGACACCTCCTCGGGGTGGACTATTTGAATAGTAATCGGTATCTCCGACAGTGGAGTCGGGAACTTGCAATTGAGAATCTTGAGAGGAGGAGGACAGAAAGTCTTCTTGAGAGAATTCGGGAATCTCAGAATGGACTGATTTTCTTTCTCTCCAATTTCTTCTATGTATGATCTTTTCAGGGTCAGACACTGAAGGTGTCTTTGGCTTAGACGTATCTAACCTCAAGTGTGGCTTTCGAGGAGCCAAGACTACAAATAGATTTATCTGATAAACTAATGTGGAGTCGCCAAGGTGAGGGATCTACAACTCTCAACTCTCTGTGCTCACCTACTTAGAGAGTGAATATGATTTTTCGAGGCCCAGGGATTCTTATTTTCTTAACTTCGTTCCCCGGAAACGACGCCAGAAAGATGTTGTCGCTCCTAGAGACAGCCTAGAGTTGTGATAGACCAGTGCCTAAGACATCTTAGCATAGCAAGGAGCATATAATATAAGATATGAGGTTGTCAACAAACAGCTCTCATGCTATCTTTTGTTAAACAAGTAAATTTAATTTGAATGGGACCAAGACCTTCAGAAACTGAAATAGAGGAAGGGATATTGCAGAGGCAAAATGTAAAGCTCTAATACAAAGCATCAGAAAATTCAGAGACAACTTACTGCAAAGCGGGCCAATTCATAAATACTTCACAGAAATAAGTTATCAGAAGGTGTATGTAGTGAATGAAATGTAGAGGAAATATTAGCTAACATTGAGCTGATACCCAGATAGACAATACCACCATGCATGGGCTTACCAATCTAAGAATCCATACATGATAATAGCATTTTAAAAGCACCCTCCCAAAGAAACTAATATAGAAGAAGTATGGTTTAGCTAAATAATGGAACAAAATATCCTTTTTCCAGGCCATAATTAACATTTGATCAAGAGCATGGGCATCCAACTAGGATACATGCCTTACCAGATGATGAGCCAATCAGTTCCAAAACATGATACAAGAGATATGGATGAAATGAAATGATCTAGTAATATAACACATAAGAGAAAAGTTGCACCAACTAAAAATAAGACAGAATCTCTTTAACGGATGGAGCATGCTATCTACAAAGGACCACTAGACTCAGGCCTTCAATACAAGAGCTTTACAAAATGTGTAAAGCCTTTCACTAAATAGTTTTTCACGATAAAATCTGGAACCCTCCATAATCTGTTCTTAGGGCCATTTATAGAAGAAGAAGAACCCTAATAAAAGAAGTAGGTGAAAAACATTTAATTTTACTCGTTAAGACAAAATGGCGAAAACATTCGTGCCCATACTTCTGAATGACTATGTTGTGCTGTATGTAATCTTCTGCCGACTTTCTGAATTAAATGCACTGGGTGAAAATCTCCTTAGGGACATGGCGTAGAAGTGAAATCACATAAACATTCTATCCTTTTCTGAAAGGAAATTCTGCTGAAATAAAACCTGGAGGGTATGGTTTCTTGTGCATTGTACCCTCTGTGTGATCCGGGATATCTTTGATCTGGTACCTTTATCTTCTATACCATGGATTAGGTCTTAGAATATTTAATGCTGGACGCTGAAATCCTCGATCTTCCACTGATACTCTTTGCCGCGACATTAATGTCTCCATCTGCAAAAATTTGTGCTTTGAATGGCTCTGGGGGGTTTGACAGATTTTAATCCTGGCTTCTTTAATGAAAGCCGTGCCGTAACAACTTCCCAGATTTTCCCTCATAAATGTTTCCCCTGAAAAATGGTCCTTTGATGTGTTCTCGACTTCTGAAATGGAGGCTATGAATAATGGCAATTTTCTGTCGCTGTAATCCTATAAAACCTGCAAACTTGGTTAAGAAAGCTATGCATAGGGAGAATGGCTATGAAGGGCAGAGGAAAGATAGTGCGGCGGTGGAGATTGACCCGTGGAATGACTTATGAACCTTAGGGAAATACATATGAAACATAAGACTTTAATGAAAAATATGAAGATTCGGGCTGCAGAGGAAATACAAAGGAAATGCATGAAATATAATGGAAGTGCGTATGAGGTGGGACCCATATGGAATCGCAAATCAAAATCGAAGATGGGAGTGGGGAATAATCGCAATCGCAATAGGGAAAACGCGATGCGATCAATCAGAGGGGAGAGCGATCGGAGGGGAGTTGCGATCGGGCGGATCGGGGGTCGGACATGTGATGCGATCAATTGCATTGCAAATATTTGCGATGGACCGATCGGGGGAATCAGAATCAGAGGAAGCAAAGGGGAAACGTGACGGAAATTGCGATTTCGATTGGACGGGAAAATGCGACGTGATCAATCGCATCACAAATGTTTGCGATGATCGATCGGAGGGGTTAACATAATTGTTGCGATTGCGATCCAAGCGGGGGTGCGATAAAGCGCTAGCTGTTCGATCTAATCGGCGGATGAACGGTGCACAACGCGTCGTGGGACTTATAGAATTACGCCAATCGCATCGGATTTTTTCTACTGTAACAAAGGAAAAATGCCTGCTCGACGCTCCGATTGCGATTGACACTATAAGACTTAAGCGCTTGGTCTTAGCGCTTGGGCGGAAAATGAATTTATCAGGCCAGAAAAAAGGGGATAGCTCATCAGAGATTCAATGGGGGCTAAGATGATCAACAACACCAATGGATAAGGCACTGGTCTTCAAAAGCCAGAGATCTGAAATTCTGGACACCTCCTGAAAAGGAGCTGTCCTCCCCAAATGGAACCACTGTTAGTCATCAGTATTTTTACCTGTTATTGATAACTAGTTTCCTTAGCTGATTTTTCTAGGTGTTGATCTCCAAACTATCAAATATGTCATCTAGAAAACACCTCGAAACAATTTTTGTCCTCATACCCCTTCCCGTCAACCTATGATGAGAAAAAACCCCAGTTGTCAAGTCCTATCTAGTTTCAACAAAATAACCCTATCCATAGCTGTGATAGTTGAAAGTTATCTGCTATCATTTACCCTTTTTTCTCATGCCATTTGCGATCCAAAGGTTGAAAAAATGTCTGCAACCCTATCCCTGGTCATCTTGTCATTTTAAAATCTAATCATACCAAAGAAAACACTCAAAATATGTCAAGATCGCCCCTAAGTTAGATAGTGGTGTTTAGGAAATTTTTCATTGGCTAAGACATCCTAAGCCAAAACGCCTCTATCTAGTACCAGCCAGCCTTGAATTAGTTCCTACTCTATGGAACAAGACTGTTCCATCCATAGGTCGCACACCACTAAGAATTCATTTTGTCTCATTTCATAAAGAAGTTCAGCAAAGATCCAAATCGGGAGAAGACAAGCATGTTCACTATCTAAAAAGGATATGCTTGGATCAGGAAAAATCTCCATAAGACACCAGAGGAGCTCTCCAAGGTTCAAATTCATATATTTTACATCTCTGCAGGGGTGTAATTAAATGATAAATAGTATGAAAATAAGAGCAAAGGGACAAGTTCAAATAGTTCTCTCATGATTGAAGAGATTTTCCATCAGTAAAGCAGATGGAGAGCTGCAATGAAAAGAGAGCAGGAGTACATGTTTAAAAGCCAAAGTGGCCTAAAGAAAAGAGGTTATCCTTCGAAGTCACATGAATAAAAATACTAATCAGCAGTGTTCTAGTATCTCCTCCAAAATAAGTGCTGCATAAGTTTTCCAAAGGACATCATCATGTAGTACATGAGAAGACAGTTGCTTCTTATGTTTCCTTGAGCCTGGGATAAGAATACTAGTCAAAGAGAAATTTCAACACACCTCTACAAACATATTCAAGAGAGGTTAGTTGATAATGTATAGCAAGAAAATACTCTACATATAAAATTCATATGGTTTTTGGTCTAAGGGCCCACAGGGATATTTTACAAAGGATATATATCTCAGACCATGTCTCATAAAGAAAAATGTCAAATTTCACCTTGTTGCCTATTTGATATAATACCAAGCAGAGACATATGATTGCAGAAGATGACACAGTTTTGAAATAGATGAAATGTCATATCTACAGTGGAACCTCCTTCAAAAGAGCAGATGGTTAGAAGCACAATGATAACCTCCTCCAATAAAGAGCAGACGGTTAGCAGCAACATAACAGAACCTCCTTCATTTAAAAGCGGAGGGTTAAGAAGACATGTTGTGGCCTCCTTCACAGAAAATCAGAGGGCCTACTGTTAAGATAGATATATTTTCATTATTTGAAGGCCTTTTCCATATTGAAGTTAAGGACACAACCATGTTTTCACATAAGCATAGGTGGTCACACTTGCAGGGTTTTTCTTTCAGTGCAAATAAAGGTTTATACACAGTCAAAAAGAAAATATTAATACAAGGTGCCTAACAGTATTGGAAAACTTCAACAATGGATTTTTTCACAAAAGGGTAGAGGGACAACTCTTCAAATGTTTACATTATGGAACAGCTCATTCAAAGGGTCAAAATGTGTAAAGCCATGTTTCACTTACAGTCAAAGAAGACCTCCATCAGCAGACAAGGAGAAAGGTCTCACATAAGTTTGAAGCACCATTTGCAAAGGCTGCAACAGTGGTCTTATGATAAATTTTCCATTTTTGAATAATCTAAGAAGAACACAGCTTCTATAGCCCTTCTATATCAATCATAGTGTTAGAGTCACCTCTTTGAAAATCAACCAAAAACAACATGGTGAAAAGGCCTATTCACTTCATAAACAACAGTGGACATATGAGTATTTGTTGAAAAATGAATGTTGTGAAATGTTTGTTTCAAAGTTGTTTCTAAATATCATAACCTTGGTAAAGGTTTCCACAGGGTTACTTCTTATATTGAAATTTTCTCCATAGGATCATTATGGAGAAAATACATTTTAAAGATTAAACAGTTGTTAAAAGGGAAACCTCAGAAAATGAGGGCACAAAGCCACTTTTCAAAAGTTTCTTTCAAAGCAAAAAGGAGAAGTTTGTTTTTTAATGGAAATAAGGGAAAATTTGGTTTTTAAAAGATAAAGGAGCTCGACCACTTGTCATTCATCACTTTTCAAGGCCAAGTCAAGAAAAAGAGGAACAATTTGAGCATTTTTCAAGGCATTTGCAGCCTTTGGAACGCGCGGCGTGCCTGTAGAACTGCGCGATGCACCTGTAAGCATCAAACTGAAGAGTTAACACGTAGGTGCGACGTGCCTGTAGCACTGCACGACACGCCTGTGCAGGTGTTCAGTAGGCACCCAATGCCGACCCGACAACCTCTCGACGCGGCACGTTTAACCGTTCAAAGCTCGCCAGGCCATCAACCAACTCTAAACGTGCTTTCTGCCCATCTGGGCCCATATTCAAAGGAGCCCTCAAAGACACCAAGGTCGGGTTTCTAACCAAGAATATACCTCCAAACATAGAAAAAAACGCATTTGTCAAAAGTATTTAAGTTTTTTGGCCCGGACCTTGTTTAAATTTAATGTGAAATTTGATATCAAAGAGTCAAAGAAACCCTTTTTTCTTCAAAAAAAACCACATAGAAGCAGTGATAGAAGGGAAATTTGGATTGTCAGGAGGCTTGTTTTTTTGAGTAGAAAAAAATAAGACATTGTTTTTTTCAAGAGTAAACTCTCTTATTCATCAAAATCAGAGAAACAGAGTTTGTATAGAGGGTTTTCTAGTCAAAAGAAAGGAGGTATTTTTGTGCTGTGAAACAGTAAAGGATTTGTGTAGTCTCCAAAGTAAACAGAATTTGTAGGGGTCTTTCAAATCAGTTTAAAAGGTATCTTAATAGTGATTTCAAAAGAGCACCAAGCTTACTAAATCAAGGAGAAAATAGTGACTAGAGGATAAAGAGTTTTGTCAGTTGAAAGAAGTCATTTAAAAAAATTGATTTCAGGGGGCGCCTGTTATCATAACCATAGAAAAAAAGACTTTGTGAAAGGTCTCATAATAATTTTGAAGAGATATCCTAACAGTGATTTCAGGGCACCGTGTTTACTAAACCAAAGACAAGACAGTAATATCAAAAGGGCAGTGTTTGAGGGGAATAATATTTGTGTCAAAAACAAAAGAGATTTATCTCCAAAAACCACAAGCAGATCTTGGCAAAGGCCTCCTAGCTCAAACACAATACTGAAGAGGTGACTTTGTTTTCATTCAACAAAATACTTGTTTTCTAAACTCAAAGAAGAACAGTGACTTGCAAGGAGGAAAGGGTGTGTTGGTTGAAGACTTATTTTAGGGATCATTTGAAATAGTTTTCCTTGGTAAGTCAGTAAAGGGCATCAAAAGAAAAATGCCTCCACAGAAGGACAGCAGGAGCGGGTATCAAAATAGGTATGAGCCCATTTCAACTCAGGAAGTGAATGAATCTCCTTCAGTGCTCTTTAATTTTCATGAAGTAGGGTGCTTTGAATTTTGTCAAAAATTCCAAGAAGTGAAAAGTCACCTTCCTTTAACACATTTATTTGCTTTAAGGCTGCAAAGGAAGCATGTCCATCTAGCAAGTCTGGATTTCAAACTCTCTCCTAGGGCTATCTCCAAATCTACCAAGATCCCCTATATCGGAGAAAAGTGGTTCAAGCAAACATACCTAGATCTGAATCACTTCAAACCCTTCCTAAAACTAGACCATAGGGATGCTTGCCAAGCTATTTTCCCTTTTTCCCACTTGTTGACCAACTATGCTCTCCTCATGAGATCATCATGAAGTATTTCACGTGTTAAGGAAGGTTTTCCCAGATTTATGCCTATCACATCAGGGTTCTTATGCACTTCACAAGAACTCAATTGTTGAACCTACCTTTCTTCCTCTATAGAAGCATTGACAATATGGCCTCTACTGTCCAAAAGAATCCCTCCTCTCAACAACAAGCTTCTCTATTTCATCATTCCCTTATCAAGATCATCATCCTCCATCAACTTGAGAACAAGGGGGTTTCTTGGGAATCTTTCATTTCAAATCCTGATTTAGCCACTGCTTCTTCATCTCATGCGCCTGCCTCACCATCCCCTCATCATGTTTCTTTTTATTCTAGTAAATCCACTCCTAAAAAAAAAATTCTCCTATGATTGAGAGTGAAGAAGAGAAGATGCAAACTAGTAGTGGAGGTGACAAGAGGCAAAGTAATGATGAAGAAGGACAAAGTGAAGAACAAGCTAGTGATGAGGAGTGACAAAGTGAAGAATCTAAGCATGACAATGAGCATGAACAAATTGATGGCAATCATAGCAGTCATGAAGAAGATCATGTTGGCAGCCCACATAGCAGTGAGCATGATAGTGATGAGGCACAAAACAATGAAGATAAAGAGCACAACAACCATGAAGAAATCAGGGAAAGAAATGAACAAGGAAGCCCTCAAGAAAACATACAAAGTGGCAGCCAAAACAGTGATGATGAGGGTCATGTCTATCCTCAAAATGACACTTATGATGAGAAATAAGACAGCCCTCAAGAAAGTAATGATGATGACAATAAAACACCACACAGTGAGCCTTCCAAAGAGGGCAGCATGGTGTAAAAGGACCAAATCAGTGACCATGAGCATAGCAGTGACAAAGACAGACAAGGAAATATTCAAGTAGGAGAGAAAAGTGACCAAGATAATGATGGAAGCAGCAAGGTAAAGGACCAAGTTAAGCAAGTGCAAATAGACAAACCTCCTCCCTTTTCTCCTCCACACAGCGAAGAGCATGTGCTAGCTGCCTCTCCTAGGAAAGGGGCCATGACTCTTCCTCTGAAAGTGGCGAAGCCTAGAAGCTCTAGATCAGAAAAGAAAAAGACCACTCCAGCAGTGAATAAAAATGTCACAAGAGCACTAAGAAGCAGAGGCAAACTACCTAAAAAGAGCATTGTTGAACTGCCAAAGAAGAGAAAGACCAAGAAGTCTACCCGAGGAAAGGGGAAAGAAAAAGAGGAGAGTAGTCATGAAAAGGAAAGGGATTTTGACATCATCCAGATAGACAGTGATGACGGGGATAATGAAGCTATAATTCTTCAAACTCTTTTACTAAACAGAGAGGCAGAAATTCATGACCTACAAGCTGATCTAGAGAGGTCAAAGGACCTCATACATGTTCTACAGACACAAAACAAACAAATGAGTGTTCAAATGGCAGTTTATGAGGCATGGGCTTTCAAGTACCAAAGGGAAGCCTCCAAAGCACAAGTCAAGCTTAAAGAGCTTATGGGAGAATTTAATGATATCGAAGAAGAAGAGCAGCCAATGAGAAAGAGGCCTAGGACTATGGGTCTCAAGAAAGCTTTGGAGAAAGAGAAGGAAGAAGAGGTTGCCCTTGTTCGATCTTATCCTCTTACTCAATTGATTGCCCAAGAAATAGAGAATGATAAAGAATCATGGCTTGAAAGGGCCAACAAGCACTTGGAGGATAAGTTAGAGAAAGCTAGCAAGGACTTGAGTCTACAAAAGAAGATGACCGGGCACTACAAAATGCTAAATCAATTCACCCAAAAGAAATTGAAGGTTGCACAAGACAAACTCAAAACTGCCCAAAAAGGGCACCCGATACAAAAAGTGAAGAAAGGCACATCAGGGCTTGAAATTTTGGCCTCAGCTTCTCTACATGCTTCTGAAAACCCATGAGGGGTTTGCTCACCAAAATTGAGCAAATTTTGGCATGTTCTTGTTTTTTGACATTTTTGGGCCTAATTGAATAAAATCATGGGCACCGCCATTTTTGTTTGGAGCATCCTTAGCTGTTGAGAGTGGTATCATTGGATGCATTAAATTCAGGGGCATATAGTCAGAAAATTTCAGATCAATTGAAGATGTTTTGGTCCCCCAAAGAGGCAAAAAAACATTCACTTTTTCAACACTCTACCCACATATCAGCAAAGGCTATTTTTTGGTTTTTTCCACTTAGTTCAGTTTTTGACATACTTCCAGTGATCAGTTTGGGTAGAAACAAGTATTTTCAGAAACTAGACATCCAGGGATTTCCAACTGTTAGCCACTAATAAATTCTGTTATACCAAAAAGTGGCTAATTTTGTTCTTTAAAACTTCAAGAGAATAATTCCCCTTTGAAAACCTATCATCTTTGAAATTTTCATGAAGATAACTAATCTTTTAGTTAATCTTCACCATTGTTTCCCTCATAAACTTGAAAAATCTGCTGTTTGCCTAAATAAGACTGCTTAAAAACCCACTTTTCCCTTCATTTTACCCCTCCTTTCACTCATGAATAACCCTATTTTCATCCCTTTTTTCCTCCATAAAACCCATAAAAAACCCTTTATCTAACCTCTAAATCATTCCAAACACCCTTTTTAACCATTTCTTCCCCTTTCATTTGGTTTAAAAAATCCTTTTCCTTCTATCGAAACCCTCAAATTGCCTAAAAAACTTTGTTTTAGGCCAAAAACACCCTTTTCTGCATATAAATTTCTTAAGCCCCCGAGGGCCTAACTCTGGTAGACCCTCCGCTGCATAAGACCATAAGCCTCACAAATCAGGCACTAAGGTCTTAGAACACCTCCATAAACCTGACTTTCCTTTGTAGTTTTGTAAAAACTCAACTTTCCTTTGTATTTCAATGAAACCCGACAGTTCAAAGTTTCAACGAATCTCGACCGTCGATCTAAACTAATCAACAACCATCGGCTAATCGCATCACAAACTTTAATTTGACCCTTTTCTTGGTTCTTTTCCTTTTCTCCGATGCAATCCCACGATCATTTCTCTGCCATTGATCTGATCTACTCTGTCCAGATCCAACGGTCCATATCACTTCCCTTTTCCAAACCCATCTTCTGCCTTTTCCTTCATTATTAAATCCTGACCATCGATCTAGTTTCCAGATCAATAGCCCTCACTCCATCGCAAATCGGCAATCACATTTCCCTTAACCCCTTGTCTTTTTTCCGCCTTCGATGTCGATCCCCCGATTAAATCTCAGTCGTCGAATCCACAAGAACCAACGGCTAAGATTTAATCGCACTCCGCTCAAAGGCCCTTGCCATAGCACCCGCCGATTTAATCCTAATCGTTGATCTCTCTTAGATCGAACGGTCCACGCTCAATCACATCGGCACATTTCATTGCCACTTTGCCCATTCCTCCCGCCGATGCGATCCTGCGATCAAATCTCCATCGTTGATCTTCTCCGATCGGACAGTCCACATTGCGCCCGCTTTTCAAAACCCTGCCCTTCTCATTCTCCCCATCGATAGATCTCAACCTTCCATTCCTGAGATCCAACGGTCAGGATCTAAACCACCTTTGACCCTGCCCACCTTTTCCGCCAACGCATCTTACCCCATCGCACTCTCATTTCCACCGTCAGATCTCTTCGCCTTTCATCCGATGGCTGAAACTCCATATCGCGTAATTTTGCGCCTGAATGTTAATGCCAAAAAATTACGTGATATGGGTGGTATTAAAAATACAGGTGTCGGCCAGCGAAGCATATCGCATTTTTTTTGAGAAATTTTAAAACCGCCCCAATGCTGCGCGAAAACCATTATGGTTTTTCACTAAACCACCTTCCCTCCACAGTGTAATCCTTTGTTTTAATCCTAACTGTCGATTGTTTTAATCAGACGGCTCTTACTTAACGTGACCACCATTTCATTCACCCTTCCCTTTTTCTCTGAAGGAATTCATCACGAAATCTCTGCCGTCCATTTCATAACATCTGACGGCTCAGATCATATCCTCGTCTCAATACATCTGCCTCCATCTACCCAACTAAAGAACTTATCAGGCAATATCCACCGTTGGATGCCCTAATCTAACGGTTCTCGTTCAAAGTTGTGCCCAAAATCCATTTAAACCCTTTTTCGCCTTAGATAAAGGTTTTCTCCCGTTTTTATTACATTTTCTTCCATTTTATTATAATGTTACCCCTTCCACATTATAAACTCCTTGATTGATCTCAGCCGTTGATTAACCTAGATCGACAGCCCAGACTTAATCTGATCCTCATCCATCTGACCGCCTCCTAATTGAAACACATCAAGTGATCTCGACTATTGGATGTTTCCATCCAATGGCCTCGATTCAACCTCCTGCTCAAACTTCATTTGCACCTGGTTAACTGTTTTTTCTACGATTTTCAAGCTTTTACCACTACATTTACCCATTCTGGATAGCTCCATTCCCTCCATCTAACCTCTGAAGCAGTTTTAACCAAAATTCCATAGGATTTCTTAATAAGTGTTTGGTGTCTTGCAGGGTTTCAAACAGTGGTTTCTCTGTGTATTCCTAAAGTCACATTCAGGTGACATTTTCGGCCCAGAATGAAGATTCTGTGGCTTAAATCAAAGAAAAAGGATCTGCAGGGTAAAAAATCCGGATTTAAATCATCTGGACCATGATCCTCGATCACGAAAACCCCCAATCAAGGCTAGGAGTTGCATTTAGTGTAAAATTTATCATGCTTCAATCCTAAAACACTCCCACCTCCTCATTTCTTCTATAAGTACTTCTGAAGAAGATGAGAAGTTGTTGGTTGGTTGATTGTTCACTAGTTGTAATACTGAAACTCTCTGAAATAATACATAGTTTGTCTGAATTTGAGGAAGAAATTGAAGTCTTGGAACCCTGATGATGTTGTTGCATGCTTGTTCTTGGGAAGGCTCTATCATTGGATCCATGAGCTTGGTTGTTGGTGAAGTATTCTGAACTGTTTGATGTTTTCTCTTGTTTTCATTTTGTTCCATAAATTCTTACTACAGTAGGATGAAAAGCTTAGGCTAAGAAATGACTCCTAGAAGCACCTTAGACCTGTTCATCCTTCACTGTTTTATGTTTTCTTCTGCTGAGGTATTTTAGAGTCTTTAATCTCTCTCTTTAGTTTTCATGCTTGTTTATTTCTATAATAGTTAAAATAGTTGGTTTCAACATGATTTATGGTTTTCCCTGCTTGTCTGCTGCCACTTGAAAACTGTTTTTGAAGTCTCCCTTTGAAGTATCATTGTTTATAGTTAGTCAAGGAGGTCTATTTTGATCATGCCCTTTGTCCTTGCTTGAAAAATTGTTTTAAAGGTCTTTATAGTTGTGATCATAGATGTTTTTAGGTGTTCCCTCTTCTATGACCGCAATTATCAGTGAATCTTTTATGTTTTCTAAGTCATTTGAAATAAAATCTTTGAGGAAATAGGATATGCTCCCGAATCTTAGATTTCATTTTAAAATTTGTCTTGAAGTCATCATTTTCTTAAAGTGTGGTTTGTATAATTTATGGTTAGCCCTGTCTATCAAATACCTCTTTCTTGTTCAAGTTATGTTTTCAAGTTCCCTTTGATGAGAATTCAAACTCTCTTTCTAAGTCATTGATGTCCATCTCATTCACAAAACCAAAGGATCCTGTAGCCAAGTTAGATTTTCCCTTTGATATCCCATATCCATTGATAAGTTTGTCATAACCCTCTTTTTGACTCCATTGCCTAATGAATCTCGCATTTCCCCTTTCTATCTATCTTTCCTAGACCTTTCATGTTCTTCTATGTCATTCAATAAAAAAAACAAACAAACACTTGCACTTAATAACTAGTCTAAAATCCAAAACTCAAAGAAAACAAGATAAACCTTTGCAAAAAAGTAAATTTGAGAGATCCCTCTCTGAGAACAGGAAGACTAGATCCTAGAACTGTAAAGATTGGTTTTGTTTTTCCTTGTCTTTTGATTTGCCAATCTATCAAAACACAGGACCCCAACATAATGGCGATCACGGTGGGACGCTGAGTAAAATCCTTAAAACAAAACACTCATTTTCCAGTACAACTTAAGTATCCTTCTTCAAGCACTACCAAGCATAATGGTAATCATGATAGGACTTATTTGAATCAGTGCCAAACTAAGTAACCCTTAGGATTCTCATAGAACCTTATTAAACCTTGAAGAAACTAGATAGTAAGCCATAAGAGTGAACTTTCTTTGCTTTAAAACACCTTAGCTAAGTGTTGAATCAAATTTAGGACACTCTCCTAACCCAAAAACTCAGAAAACCCAAAAATAGTTTAGATTGGCTTCATAATAAACATGTTGGTGGAACCATCCAATATTTTACCTTCATAGAAGCTAAAAGGTTTCCACCTAGCGACTCCACTAGCCCCAGTAGGCCTATTACTCATATAGGTCTCTAGATTTCCTTAGGACTATGTTAACCAGCCTTGAGGAAGTTTAGAAGTCTAGTCCCATACTAGATAAGACATTGTGAGAGGCAAAATTTTCAAAAACAGTCCCTAAAAACTTTAGCCTTTCTCATTTTTGAAAAAGAAGTATGGCTTTACATAGGATCAACATTAGATCCCATCCAGACCCTAATCCTCCTATGATAGTTGACAATCTAGAGAGAATTCTGTGGCAGGCTTCTAAATCTAGAAAATCAGCTGCTGATAGGAGCCTCTAATGAACAAAATCTGTCCCTGAAAACCTTGTTGTCTTAGAGGATTTACACTTTGATTCACATCATACAAAGAACATCTTTAGAACTAGATCTCAAGGTGATTTAAACCAAACTAATCTTTACATTGCAGATTTGCAACAGAGCTTTAGTAGTGAAGCCTCACCTACTACTCCTCTTGATTCCCATCTTCTTCACCACTTTAGCCTTTTCCATAACAAATCTGCTCACAACCAGTTTGTTGGCCCAAGTGTCTCTTCCACTCCAATCCATACTACCACTGTTCAAAACACTCCATTTCAGCCTATTTTCCCTCTTGTAAATCCACCTTTCCTTCCAGCCATGGCAGCATGGTATGCCCCATTAGTGTTACCGCAACCTCTACTTCCCTTACCAAATGAGTACCAATCCAAAATTCCTCATTTCACTGGAAAAGAATCTACCACAACTCAACATCATGTAGATAGGATGGAAGATGCATTTGATTGCATGGAGATAGAAGAAGAGACCATTAAGATGAGAATATTTGCTCAAAGTTTAGGAGGAGATGTAAAGAAGTGGTTTAAAAACTTACCTCCTAACAACATCAATGATCTCCCTTCTTTGCATCAAACATTCATCAACAAATGGGAAATCAAAAAGAACCCTCTCCAAATACTAGCAGATTATAGCAGCCTTAACAAAAATCAAGGGGAGAGTGTTCATGACTACTCCACTAGATTTAACAGTGTCTACAATGCTCTTCCACCTCACATGAAACCTCCCCAAGGCATGGCCTTAGTAAGATACCCTGAAGGTTTTGATGCTAAAATGGCCTATAAATTAAGAGAGAGAGATTACTTAACTCTAGAAGACATACATAAGGGGGCTGTGAGTGTAGAAGCAAACATAATTGAGAAAAGGAATAGGTTAAGATAAGAGAATAGGGTAACTTATAAAGATGACATTGTACCCTCAACCTCAACTTCTGACACCAAAATTGACAACCTAGTGAAGGAAATGGAGAGGATGCTTGAAAAGATCAACTTGAATGATATAGTGCCACCAAGGGAACCTAAAAACAACCAAAATAGAAATAGAAATCAGAATTATAGAAGAGAAAACAATCAAGATAAGAAAAAAGAAAATGACCAACATATTAGACCTCCCTTCTAACAAAAATATATAGATCAATATGAGGAAGATAGGGAGATTGAAAGGTTGGGAGAAGGTCATGTAAACTTGATTGGATCAGATAGTGGGGATGATGTTTTCCTCACCAAAGAAGAACAAGGTTTCTTCTCTGATCAAAATACAAACACCTATGAAGATTCTGATGATTATAGATTGGGGTTTGAAAATTCAATCATGGAGGTTCACAAACAATATGATCTTAGGAGCAAAGGGAACATATACAATTCAAAAGATAAAAACACTAGCACTGCTATTAAGAAAAATGCATAAAATTAGCCTAAGAAAACAACAGATAAACCCAACATTTTGGCTAAGAAACCATATTCAAACAAAGAGAAAAGTAGCCAGCCCAATGTTGAGCAAAGCATCCCTAGCATTTCAGCTAGTGGACCTAATAAAGCTATCCCAATTAGCAGTCCAAACAAATTTCAACAAATAAAAATTGCTGAAAGAAATTCAATTGAAAAAACAGATGTAAATATGACCAAATCAATTGTTCGTTTCAGCCTTGAGGGAGAGATTGCAAAAATAAAAATTACCACCCCCCTAGCTGAACTAGTAACCCAAGAAGTGTACAAAAACCAAGTTTTGAAAGCTTTGAACTTAGGAAGTGATGTTGATACATTAAACTTAACAGATGACAATCTTGAGTTGTTGTTTGGTCCAGAAGTTGAAGGAAAATACCAAGAAGGGGTTGTCCCTCCCTTCTATGTTAGCTTTAATATACATGAGAAAATTTTACACAATGCCATGTTAGACTCTGGAGCTGCACATAATCTTATGCCCAAAGTAGTAATGGAAAGCTTAGGCTTAGAAATTACTAAACCATACAAAGATCCGTACTCCTTTGATTCAAGTAGAGTCAAATGCTTGGGTTTAATCAAAGATTTATGTGTTAACTTATCTCAAATCCTCGCAAAGAGTCTAGTAATGGACATAGTTGTAGCTGAAATTCCCCTAAAGTATGGCATTCTTTTATCAAGATCATGGGGAGCCAAACTTCAGGGGAGTCTTCAAATGGACATGTCTTATGCCACCATCCCTGTTTTTAACCAAAACAGAAGATTATATAGGGAATCCCACATGAGATACATGGTGAGCAACATAGATAAACCAAACAACTCTCCAATCTATTCCATTCAATCAAGTTTAGATTCCTTTATCTTGTACAATGAAGACCAAATCACTCAACAAGAAAAGGAAAACCAAGAAAAAATTAGTTTACCAGAAAAATCAGAACTTCCCATAGGAAATCAACAGCAACAAGAGAATGAAAATGAGGCTGATATGCTTTGGACAATAAAATTTTATTGATCTTGTAATAAAAAAAGTGCAGGGGTAGGTGTATGGATTCAAAATACAAATCATAGTTTTTCATATAAACTGGATTTTCCATGCACAAACAATATTGCTGAATATGAAGCACTTCTCCTTGGCTTACAATTGCTTAAACAATTATAAGCCCAAAAGATATCAATATTAGGAGATTCTGAACTTATCATAAGACAAATCAAAGGATAATATTCAGCTAGAAACCCAAGACATAGAGATTATCGAAATTCTGCCCTTGATTTATTGAAGACCTTTGAAAAATATGACCTTATTTTCATTCCAAGAGCACAAAATCATCTAGCAAATGAACTTGCCTTCAATGCCAGCAATTTCCAAATACCTCAGATAAATGAACAACTTAGTGTAAAGGTAAAACACAGAACTGCAGTGCCTGATAATGAGGATCACTGGCAAGTGTTTGAATCTAAAAAACACATAGATGATTTCCTAAAATCAGAAAATGATTTTGACATACCAACATCAGAAACCAGCCATGAAGAAGACTGTTTTGACAATAAACAAATCCCATAGATAGAAATGGCATATTCTACTGATATAAATCAATATGAGAATCCTTTTGAAGAAGAATTATTTGACAATGCAGACCAGAAAGACTTGGAAGTTTTACAATGAAAGAATGATATAATTCCAAGGGGTCTCACACCTTTAGAACACCTCTTTGATTTAAATGATGTAGCCAAAGAACCAAGAATGGAGCCTATGGAAACAGAGGTAGAAGAACATAACATAGGCAGCATAGTAGAACCCAAGATGATTAAACTGTCTAGCACTCTCCCGGCTCACATAAAATTGCAATACATAGAGTTGTTCAAATATTTTAAAGATGTTTTTGCTTGGGGATACAAAGATCTGAAATCTTATGATACTAGCATCATTTAGCACAAAATTCCTCTTAAGGAAAATAAAAAACCTTTCAAACAAAAACTAAGGAGGACAAATCCTATTTTATTACCTTTAGTTAAGGAAGAAATTGAAAAGATGCATGATGCTGGGATTATAGTACCAATTAGATATTCAGAGTGGGTATCAAATTTAGTTTCTGTTAGGAAAAAGACAGGGGAAATTAGGCTCTGTATTGACTTCAGAAATATAAATAGAGCCTCTCTAAAATGCAACTACCCCTTGCCCAAGATGGACCATATTCTTCAAAGGGTAGTTGGGTCAAAAATAATATCATTATTGGATGGGTTCTCAGGCTACAATTAGTTGTTAGTACTCCCAAGTGATCAACAGAAAACTGCTTTTACTACACCTTGGGGCACCTTTATGTATGTCAAAATGCCATTTGGTTTGATGAATGCAGGGGCCACCTTCCAAAGGGCCATGGACATAGCCTTCTCTGAATATATTGGCTATTTTATAATCATTTACCTTTATGACATAACCGTTTTCTAAAAAACTGATGAAGAACATTTGATTCACTTGAGAAAAGTTTTTGAGAAGTGTAGGAAATTTGGCTTATCTTTGAATCCCAAAAAGACACTCTTTGGTCTCCAAGAAGTTAAACTTCTTGGTCATATAATTTCAGAAGAAGGAATCAAAGTAGACCCTAAAAGGATAGATGGAATTTTGCAAATGAGCCATCCAAGAAGCCTCAAAGAATTACAATCTTTCATTGGGAAGATTAATTTTTTGAGAAGGTTTATCCCCAACCTTTTTGAGCTATTAAAAAACATTACAAACGTGCTTAAGAAAGAGGTGTTTAAAATGGACTTTATAGGCTAAACGATCTTTTGAACTGGTTAAACAAGCTCTCACTCAAACACCAGTCTTGTTCATCTGATGGCACGAAGACTTTTCTCCTTTCCTTTGCATCAAAGAACATACAATAATTGCAATGTTACTTAAAAAGAATGACTTGGGGCAAAATTGCTTGATATCCTTCTTTAGTAGGGCCTTAGAGAATGCTCTCTCAAATATAACATCATGGAGAAGCTTAAATAACAACATAGCATTAGTGAAAAAATTAAAGGACTTTGAGTCCTTATTTTACACTCTCACATAATTTCTTTTGTCCCACATACTGTTGTCAAGGATATTCTAAGTCAAGACCCTGATGGTAAAAGGGGAAAATGGATTGCAACTATTCTTGAATATGACTTAGAAATCAGGCCCACCAAACTAACTAAAGGGCAGGGATTAGCAAAACTCATGGCCGAGTCAAACTTCCAAGCACTAGATATGAACATGGTAGATGTGTTGGAAGAAGTAGAAGAATTCACTGCCCCTTTCATTGAAGAAACATTTATGAATTCTCCTTGGTATGCTGACATCATTTATGTGCTTTTGTATTTGAATGCCCCTCCTTTGTCTAAAACTAAAGCTGTATTTTTGAAACATAAAGCTTTAAGTTATTGCATCTTAGATGGGGTATTGTATTGGAAAAATGCTGTTGGAATTTTTCTTAAATGTTTGATTGAAGATTATGCAGGAAAAATCATGCATGAGTTGCATGAAGGAGAATGTGGAGGACACCTCTATTGGAAGGCCACAACAACAAAAATCCTTAGATCTGGTCACTATTGGCCCACCCTTTTCTCAGACACTCAGAAGTTATTCATTTCTTGCCATAAGTGTCAAATTTTTTATGGCAAAATAAAACTCCTTCCCTTGCCTTTACATCCTATTAGTGTTGAGTCACCCTTTCAACAATGGGGCTTGGAATTCATTGGGGAAATTCACCCATCTTCCTCAACCCAACATAAGTGGATTCTCACTGCTACTGACTACTTTACCAAGTGGATAGAAGCTATACCCTCTAGGAATGCTACTGACTATATCATTATCAAGTTCCTTGAAACAAATATCCTATCCAGATTTGTCTATCCTAGAAAAATCATAACAAATAATGCTGCTGCCTTCAAGTCTAAAAGAATGGTTTATTTTTGTCACAAACACCACATTAACTTGGGCCACTCTACTGCCTACTATCCCCAAGGAAATGGATCAGCTGAATCCTCCAACAAAAGCCTCTTCAATATCATCAAAATATTGTTGGAGCAGAATTAGAAATCATGGCACAATAAGTTGATTCATGCCTTATGGGCTGATAGATTAACTACAAAGAAGTCAATAAATATGTCCCCCTATCAGTTGGTTTATGGCATGGATGCAGTATTTCCAACCTCATTAGGAGCTCCAGTCATGAAACTCCTTCAAGAAGTGCAAATTGAAGATAATGATATGCAGAGAAGAATCAACCAAACAATTCATTTACAACAAACTAGAGAAGAAGTCTATGAAAGAACACAGTTAGTCCAAGAAAATATCAAGAAGCTATTTGACAAGAGGACTAAGGAAAAAAAGTTCCAAGTTGGAAATGTTGTTCTTAAATGGGATTCAAGAAGAGAAGAGAAGGGAAAACATGGCAAGTTTGAGAACTTGTGGAAATGACCCTATATTATTCATGCTGAGAGGGGTCACAATGCATTTTTAGTAAAGGAATTTAATGGAGAAGATTTATATGGAGGTTCTGTCAATGGTAGGATGCTCAAGCATTACTTCTGCCAAGAATCATGAGTTTCAGGGCATTTTATTTTCCGTTGTAAGTATCATTGTTAAACATTGCATTCAAAGTTAGAAAAATAAAAAATCCAAAACAATAGAAAAGAGAAAAGAGGGAAAATATGTAAAACAAGAAAGGTACAGCCCCATACCCCAAAAAGAAAAAGAAAAGGAGAAACAAAATCTAAAAGTGTGCAAGCTCAAATTCCATTCCTAAAAACACACTTCTAGTTAGTCATACAACCTAATCATGACTAATTAGCTTTTCAATTTACTGCTGATAGGTTAGTGAATTATATTTTCCAAACAGTTCAATCTTGGCTTATCAGTAAGGTAGAATAGGTTAGAAGAAAGAAGGTTCAAACATGCTCAAAACTTGAACCTATGAGATTGATGAAAAGCTAGTTCTAATAAACTCAAAACTTGAACCAGGGAAGAAAGAAAGACAACTCAAACAAATTCAAAATCAGAGCTGAAGAAAAGAGAAGGATGTTCTTAAAATTTCAGATCTTAAGCCTTCATAATTTTTTTTTAAGTTTCTACAAATTTTAGTCTATGTGCAGCTTGTTTTTATTCCATAGACCAGCAAGAAGTTAAACTGTTCAATCTTGACTTGTTTGCTTTTAAATTTCTTGTCTTAGAATTTAGAGAATAAAAGTCTGTCAGACAGTCTAATCCTGACAAATAGTAGTTAGGTAGAGAAGCTTATGAACTAAACTGTTTAAACTGAGTTTATGGAGGAATAAGATTAGACTTAGATTATTATTTTAAGAATAAAATTTTTTTGAAGAGATTTTTCCAGCCTAAATGCACTCTGAAAAGAAGAAAAAATGTTAGGATCATTAGGAATGGGTAGGTAGACATGTTGTTTTGACATAATTCCATTATTTTAAATTTTTGCAGAGATCATAAAAAAGAAAGGTTGCTACCCAATGAATTAAGGCACCAATTTAATGAAAGCTAGAGATTTACAGCTGAGGTTCTAGACACCTAAAGAACCAGCTGTCTTCCCCAAGTGGAGCCACTGTTAGCCACTGATAAATTCTGTTATACCAAAGAGTGGCTAATTTTGTTCTTTAAAACTTCAAGAGAATAATTCCCCTTTGAAAACCTGTCATATTTGAAGTTTTTATGAAGATAACTAATCTTTTATTTAATCTTCACTATTGTTTCCCTCATAAACATGAAAAATCTGCTACTTTCCTAAAGAAGATTGCTTAAAAACCCACTTTTCCCTTCATTTTACCCCTCCTTTCACTCATGAATAGCCCCATTTTCATCCCCTTTTTCCTCCATAAAACCCCTAAAAAACCCTTTATATAACCTCTAAATCATTCCAAACACCCTTTTTAACCATTTCTTCCCCTTTCATTTGGTTTAAAAAATCCTTTTCCTTCTACCGAAACCCTCAAATTGCCTAAAAAACTCTGTTTTTAGGCCAAAAACACCCTTTTCTACATATAAATTTCTTAAGCCCTCGAGGGCTTAACTCTGGTAGACCCTCCGCTGCATAAGACCATAAGCCCCGCATATCGGGCACTAAGGTCTTAGAACACCTCCATAAGCCTGAATTTCCTTTGTATTTCAATGAAACCCGACAATTCAAAGTTTCAACGAATCTCGACCGTCGATCTAAACCGATCAACGGCCATCGGCTAATCGCATCGCAAACTTTCATTTGACACTTTTCTTGGTTCTTTTCCTTTTTTCCGATGCGATCGTTTCTCTGCCGTTGATCTGATCTACTTCGCCCAGATCCAATGGTCCATATCGCTCCCCTTTTCCAAACCCGTCTTCCGCCTTTTCCTTCGTTATTAAATCCTGACCATCGATCTAGTTTCCAGATCAACGGCCCTCACTCCATCGCAAATCGACAATCACATTTCCCTTAACCCCTTGTCTTTTTTTCCGCCTCCGATGCCGATCCCCTGATTAAATCTTAGCCGTTGAATCCACAAGAACTGACAGCTAAGATTTAATCGCGCTCCGCTCAAAGTTCCTTGCCATCGCACTCGCTGATTTAATCCTGACCGTTGATCTCTCTTAAATCGAACGGTCCGCAGTCAATCGCATCGACACATTTCATTGCCACTTTTCCCTTTCCTCCCATGGATGCGATCCTGCGATCAAATCTCCACCGTTGATCTTCTCCAATCGGACGGTACACATTGTGTCCTCTTTTCAAAACCCCGCCCTTCTCATTCTCCCCATCGACAGATCTCGACCATCCATTCCTGAGATCCAATGGTCAGGATCTAAGCCACCTTTGACCTTGCCCACCTTTTTCGCCCACGCATATTACCCCATTGCGCTCTCATTCCCATCGTCAGATCTCTTTGCCTTTCATCCGACAGCTGAAACTCCATATCGCGTAATTTTGTGCCTGAACGTTAATGCCAAAAAATTACGCGATATGGGCAGTATTAAAAAGACAGGTGTCGGCCAGCGAAGCATATTGCGTTTTTTTGGAGAAATTTTAAAACCGCCCCAATGCTGCGCAAAAACCATTATGGTTTTCCACCAAACCACCTTCCCTCCACAGTGTAATTCTTCATTTTAATCCTAACCGTTGATTTTTCTAATCAAACGGCTCTCACTTATCATGACCACCATTTCATTCACCCTTCCCCTTTGCTTCGAAGTACTTCATCATGAAATCTTTGTTGTACATTTCATAACATCCGACAGCTCAGATCATATCCTCGTCTCAATACATCTGCCTCCATCTACCCAACTAAAGAACCTATCAGGAAATTTCCACCGTTGGATGCCCTAATATAACGGTTCTCATTCAAAGTTGTGCTTAAACTCCATTTAAACCATTTTTCGCCTCTAATAAAGGTTTTCTCCCATTTTTATTACATTTTCTTCCATTTTATTATAATGTTACCCCCTCTACATTATAAACTCCCTGATTGATCTCAGTCGTTGATCAACCTAGATCGACGGCCCGGACTTAATCTAACCCTCATCCGTCTGACCACCTCCCA
The DNA here is from genome assembly GCA_034641835.2 of Pinus albicaulis. Classification (NCBI taxonomy): domain Eukaryota; kingdom Viridiplantae; phylum Streptophyta; class Pinopsida; order Pinales; family Pinaceae; genus Pinus; species Pinus albicaulis. The sequence goes on along the minus strand of CM076580.1, from coordinate 1,382,982,440 downwards.
ATTGAAACCCATCAAGTGATCTCGACCGTTGGATGTTTCCATCCAATGGCCCCGATTCAACCTCCCGCTCAAACTTCATTTGCACCTAGTTAACTATTTTTGCCAGGATTTTCTCGCTTTTACCACTGCATTTACCCATTCCGCATAGCTCCATTCCCTCCATCTAACCTCTGAAGAAATTTTAACCAAAATTCTGTAGGATTTCTTAATAAGTGTTTGGTGTTTTGCAGGGTTTCAAACGGTGGTTGCTCTGTGTATTCCTACAATCACAGTCAAGTGACATTTTCAGCCCAGAATGACGATTCTGTGGCTTAAATCAAAGAAAAGGGATCTGCGGGGTAAGAAATCCAGATTTAAATCATCTGGACCATGAACCTTGATCACAGAAACCCCCCATCTGCATAAAGCCACCTGTATCAACAAAGAACAACAAAGTGTATCAGTGAAGAAATCAAGGTTAAATAAAGATTAGTGATTAGGCCTGAAGATCAGAGTTTTAATCCTAAGGTTTAAAGAAACAAAGACCATATCAGTGAATGAAGAACCGAGAACAAAGATCAAGCCTAATTAGGCCTAAAACACAGAACAAAGATAGATTTAATGTGTTTTAGGAAAAAACAGAGAAAAATATCAATCCAAGGACACCTTAGAGCCACATCAAAGGGGCTAATTGAATCCCCCAGCTACCAAAGAGCCACCTGCAACCTTAATAAATCAAAAGAAGGCCTAATTATTGCCTAATTCGAAGATATTTGCATAAAGACACCTGAACAATCATTACCAAAGAAAGAACAAATTCTAAATTGTCAGTGAAGTTATTGTAAAGGATAAATAGGCCTCAAAGTCAATATTTTTGCCCATTAAGCCTAAAAGGACAGAAACAGAGTAAATGGAACAGAATCATAATTCAATGATCTCCTTCCATAGGCCTTGCATGGTTTTCAAGGCTAGGAGTTGCATTTAGTGTAGAATTTATTACACTTCAATCCTAAAACACTCCCACCTCCTCATTTCTTCTATAAGTACTTCTGAAGAAGATCAGAAGTTGTTGGTTGGTTGATTGTTCACTAGTTGTAATACTGAAACTCTCTGAAATAATACATAGTTTGTCTGAATTTGAGGAAGAAATTGAAGTCTTGGAACCCTGATGATGTTGTTGCATGCTTGTTCTTGAGAAGGCTCTATCATTGGATCCATGAGCTTGGCTATTGGTGAAGTATTCTGAACTGTTTGATGTTTTCTTCTGTTTTCATTTTGTTCCATAAATGCTTACTACAGTAGGATGAAAATCTTAGGCTAAGAAATGACTCCTAGAAGCACCTTAGACCTGTTCATCCTTCACTGTTTTATGTTTTCTCCTGCTGAGGTATTTTAGAGTCTTTAAACTCTCTCTTTAGTCCTCATGCTTGTTTGTTTCTCTAATAGTTCAAATAGTTGGTTTCAACATGATTTATGGTTTTCCTTGCATGTCTGCTGCCACTTGAAAACTGTTTTTGAAGTCTCCCTTTGAAGTATCTTTGTTTATAGTTAGTCAAGGAGGTCTGTTTTGATCATGAGCTTTGTCCTTGCTTGAACAATTGTTTTAAAGGTCTTTATAGTTGTGATTGTAGATGTTTTTAGGTGTTCCCTCTTCTATGACCACATTTATTAGTGAATCTTTTATGTTTTCTAACTCATTTGAAATAAAATCTTTGAGGAAATAGGATGTGCTCCTGAATCTTAGATTTCATTTTAAAATTTGTCTTGAAGTCATGATTTTCTTAAAGTGTGGTTTGTAGAATTTATGGTTAGCCCTGTCTATCAAATACCTCTTTATTGTTCAAGTTATGTTTTCAAGTTCCCTTTGTTGGGAATTCAAACTCTCTTTCCAAGTCACTGATGTCCATCTCATTCACAAAACCAAAGGATCCTGTGGCCAAGTTAAATTTTCCATTTGATATCCCATATCCATTGATAAGTTTTTCATAAACCTCTGTTTGACTCCATTGCCCAATGAATCTAGCATTTCCCCTTTCTATCTATATTTCCTAGACCTTTCATGTTCTGCTATGTCATTCAACCAAACAAACAAACAAACACTTGCACTTAATAACTAGTCTAAAATCCAATACTCAAAGAAAACAAGATAAACCTTTGCAAACAAGTAAATTTGAGAGATCCCTATCTGAGAAAAGGAGGACTAGATCCTGGAACTCTAAAGATTGGTTTGATGTTTCCTTGTCTTTTGATTTTCCAATCTATCAAAACACAGGACCCCAACACCAACAAGCCATCACGAGCCTCATTTCGACATCAGGAGGTCCTTCAAAAGTTGCCCACAAGATAGGGAATTTTCTGCTGCTACATTTCTGTAACATTTTGGTAAAAAATGTAGTTTTCTGAAGTGGCTTTTCCAAATGTGCGTTTAGCCTTTTTTGGCCATTTTCAGTTAGGAAAAGTCAGTTTAATTTCCTTTTTTAGCATTTTTAAGATATTTTTATAGATGTTTTAGATATTTGTAATGGGCCAATGGGCTTGCTAGTTGCTGTAGGAGGTTTTCTTTCTCTTTGGCCTATATATTCCATGAGATTTCATTGTAAATGAGGCTGAAATTGATGTTATAGAGCAATACATGGTTATACAAGCTTGGAAGAAATAATTTTTCTCATGGAGTGGATAATTTCTTGTGTGTTTTGCATGGTGAAAGAGGATTGTTGTAGGATTCCTTGACTTGGTAAAATGGTATAGTGTTCCTTATCTGTTATGTTTCCTTAGTTATCATACATATTTTCATGTTTCTTGCTTGCTATAGGAAAGTAAAGAATATATTTGAGACATTCCCATGGAGGCACCTCAAGTTTCCTGATTCATTACAACTTATATGTTTGTCTTCTTTCTTAGTTATGTCAAATGAATTCTTAAATTCTCTTTGATACCCTAAGAACTTGTTCTCAATTTCATTAATGGTTATTATGTATGCTACATAGTATGATTCATGGTAAGCCCTGTTTACTCCTAGCTAACCAAAAAACCATTACCGAAACCTTTCTTTGAATGTTTGATTGTCTTAGTTGAACCAAAGAGGTCTTGTGTCGATCTTGCCCTTTGCCTATACTCAGCAATCTTATTTCAAAGTTCCCGATAGCTCAAAATATGATGTCTAGGATTTCCCTCTTTGTAGATTGAGTTATTTGTTTGTCTTGTTTGTTTTCCCCAAAGTCTGAAGGTGATTTTCCCAAAGTTAGAGGGTCATATACTTCTATGTATCACCTGAATGTTTATTTTATGCATCTATTAGTTTGAAGTTTCATTTATCGTGATTAATGGTTAGCCCTACCACATGAATGTCTTCTGTAAAACTATCTATGTTTAAAACTCTTTTTCCTTTACAAAACCTAGTGTCCATCCCATTTCGCTCCGCCTAAAGAATCCATTTTTACCTTGACTAAATCGGCCCTTCAATATACCTTGTCCACCATTTGAGGCTTTCTCGACCTTTTCGACCCCGTAGCCCAGTTGATCTAACAATATTTTTATCTCTTTTAGTCTTTGATCAGTTCTTCCCTCAAAAAATTAAAAAAAAAAACTAAAAACCTAATTAACAACTAGCCTAAAAACTAAAAACATAAGAAGCAAACAAATATACATCCCTTGCACAAATAGAGAGAGCCCTCTCTGAGTCCAGGAAGGCTAGGTCCTTGGGCTCCAAAGCTGGTTTGATGTTACCCTGTCACTTGGCTTGCCAATATGCCAAATCACGGGACCCTAACAGGTTTCTTGGACTATTGGAATGAATTTCATGCATTCTTCCATTAACCTGCACACGAAACAACTAATTAGCCTTAAACCTACGGGGATGGTTTTCTGCATTTTCTAGGGTTTTATGGCTGTCAGATGGCGGAGATCAGTGTTCTGGGCTTGGTTCCATAGGTGGAACTAGCAGGAAATTTGAATGGAGGGTGGAGCTATTTAAATTTTGGCATGGAGAAAAGTGGTTTTCGAAAACTGGGAGGCAGTTTTCGCACGATCAGGGAGGTGGTAATAGTATTGGCAGAGAGGATGCGATTCCACTCAACGCATCCCGCGTGGCGTGGGAAAACCACCCATTTCACGTTGTTGGAGATTATTTATCGTGAGCGCAATTAAATTTGAGATATGCGTGATCAACCATTGGATCTCTGGGAATGAGATCAATGGTGATCGCAAGCCTTGGGAGTGGTGTGCAAGTAGAGCGGTGTGGTCCAAGGACAGGTGGCAGAGAGAGATAACCGTTGGATGGGGGAGGATTAGATCGACAGTGCAGAGTGATTTAATATGGGGCCCGGGAGTACATGATGTGGTAGGGATTTTTCATTTAGCGTGGGAGGGTTTAAAATGTATGCGAGTGTATTATATGGTAGCGGGGTTTATAACGCGAGCCCGGTGGACAAATAAAAGTGAAAGCGCTTTTCATTTTTAGAGGAAAGGGGTTAGGGTCACATGAGTGCAAGGGATAGAAATGAAAGGGGCTCAGGTTTAAAACATAAAGTTGGGTTTTATATTAAAAACATAGCGCTTTAATATAAAACAAAAGGACTCGAATATGCCAATTTTTAGACTTAAAACAATGTAAAAAGGAATTTTTACATTGTTTTGGTGTATATAAAGAAAAATGATAAAGGGAGGGTTTTTATGAATGGTTTTGAAAAAGGGGAAATGGGTTTTTAGAGGGAAGAAGGAGAGAATGAGAGTGTGGGTAGGGAGGGAGAGTGAAAATGAGATAAACAAGCCCATGGTGAGTCTTTTTAGAGCAGCAAGGTAAACTGAGAAGGCAAAGATGAAATATAGTGAAATAGGTTTATTTAGGATAATGAAGGCAGTGAGATTTCTAAAGATAGATGATAGGCAAATAATGCTATCTTTAGCTTCTTGTAGAAAATCAACAGTCATCTAGTGAACTCTTTAGAATACAGGAGGATAACAATATTGTTTTGAGATGGTTGTACTAACACGCATGTGTTGAGATAGTTCATATGTACTTGAATGCAAGTAGGTGATAGTTGTAGTATTATGATATTCACTATTAGTTGATTATGACATGGTTTTTAGGCTTTGCAGAGGTTGATTGTAGTTAATATATATGATGACTTGATATTTGGAACATGTGATTGACATGTGTGAACATTTGTAGGGAAACATGGTTGGTATTAGCATGACAAGGTAATAGTTTATCTGTTTATATAACTAACAGATGGGTGATATGACAGTAAATATTAGGGTTTAATTACAGTAAGGTAAATGGTAAAATAAAGGAATTGGGTAAGAATTCATTTGGCTATGTTCGAAAACCCTAATTCCAAATGAATGAGTGCTTTGCATAGAGGAAGTCTTCTTAAACATTTTTTTTTCAACATTATGTGGATATGTGCTGTAGTCATGAACATGTATTTTACAGGTATATTAGTTGGTTTATATTTATGGTCAGATTCATTAAGGGATTGAGTCCCTTGAGAGATGTTATATGTATGTGTTCAAATATAAGGCAGTGTGCCTGGCATAAAAACGTAAGATAACTAGTATATTTTTATATTTATTTATGCGTTGAATGTTATGTGGTTATGGAAGTATGATGTAGGGGATTTCATGGAAAGAGGATTCCATAAAATCTTGGTGAAAGAAAAGGTTGATTTTCCCTGGGAAGCATGAGAACCATGGGGTTGAGTCATGGTAGTCGTTGGTATTCTTGTTTTTTTGGTCATTTATGATTTTTTTGCACTTGATTTTCATCTTTGTTTATGTCCAGTGCAAGGCCTTGCCACTTTGTGTGTGGTGTCATATTGATATTGGTTTTCCATGGTTTTCTTATTTCATTTATTGTTCTTTCCTTTTATGTTTTGAAAACCTTGGGAATTGGTTGGGAAAGAGGAAATTTAATGGAGCTCGGGGAGATATTTTTGGTACCCAACATGTAATGCAAGAATCAGATGAAGCTCGGTGCACAAGTAAAGGGAAGCAGCAGGTAAGAATATGACAACTAGTTGGACTGGTTGGGTCCCCTGTGGTAAATGTATGGTTGTAGTACAGACATGAGAAATGTAACAAAAAAGGTAAAGAAAGTGGATTTTAGGTGCTATATTCCTTGGCTATGTTGGGAACTATTATTCTCAATGGTGCACATGTTGTGAACGAATAAAGGAAGTTATCTTAACCTAGAGCTTATGATATCTAGCAATTGTGTTGTGATCATGATTATGTTGATGTTTATATATGTATACATGTATGCATGTATGTATGTCATTGTCTGACCAAATCATGATTGTTTTATGCTAATGATTATATCTATCTATCTATCTATCTATCTATGTCACTATATGACAGGGTTTTCAAGGATCATTCTTGAGCATGAATGATTTCTTATACATGTGAATGGCATGAAGAGGTTCTTGGTCTTATAAGGAATCAAGTGGGAGGAGTAACTCTGAAAAATGTTTGAGGTTAGTATCATGTGGACATGAATGTATATTATATACTTTTACTATGCCTATGTTTATGTTTCCTTGTGGATTCAATGTGCAGTCTATGGATGTGTAGTATTACTGTTGTGTATAGGTTGCACATGTTTTATATTCAGTGATTGTACCTATGGTGATGTGTACATGTAACATATGTAGTGTTGTGTACATATGATGTTGTATCCATGTTGTATATATGGTGTTGTGTGCATGTTGTACATATGGTGTTGTGTGCATGTTGTACATATGGTGCTATGTACATATGGTGTTGTGTGCATGATTGTAAAAGTGGTGTTGTGTGCATGTGGTTTCATGTACATGTCGTGCATGTGGCCTTGTGTACATGTGGTGTCATGTACATGTCGTGCATGTGGTGTTGTGTACATGTGGTATTGTGTACACATTGTATAGGCAGTGTGGTACTATGTCATGCATATGGCATTGTGTACACATTGTGCAGGTGGTATTGTATACATGTGATGTTGTGCAAATGTTGTGCAGGTAGCATTGTGTACAGATCATATTGTGTACATGCTGTGCATATGGTACTGGTATATGTGTGGTATTTTCTGCATGTCATACATGTTGTGTTGTGGGCATGTGGTACTATTTATATGCATGGTGTATTCATGGTATCGTGACATGTGTATTCATTATGTTGTAATTTGTATATTTATATGTATTGTGGTGTATTGTACACCGGGTGTAGATGTATATGTTGTATGCCGGTGTAGGCATATGTATTGTGTTGAATTTTACAACGGGTGTAGGTGTATGTGTCGTATGTTGGTGCGGGTGCATGTATTGTATGGTGTTGTATGTTGTATGTGGGTGTAAGTATTGTAATGTACATTGTGTGTTTGTGTATGTGATTGAATAGAAGAAAGGACATTGGGTTGTTGCCGAGTGTGGAAAATGATCCGGTATGGGTACAAAAGAACAAAGGTAGAAGTAAGGACTGATGAAGGATAAGTATCAGTCTTTTATTTCAATTTTATTATGCATATGATGATTACATGTGATCTGTGATTCTAGTTTATGATGGGTACATGTGATTTATGATTTTTACCTATGATGGTTGTGTTTCAAGCTAACTAGATGTGATATGCTTATACATGATGATTTGATCAAACAACTAGTTTAACTTGTTGTGATAGGAAGTGAAAATAATTGCAAGTGCACATTATTGACGAGTTACCAATGAGGTATGATTTGATTTTATTTCGATTATTTTTTTATTCTAATGGAATTATGTGCTTCGTAGATGAAAGCATGGAAATGCCCGATTGGGTGGTTGAAATTGATTACAAGTATTAGTAGCAATAATAAAGGAATTGAAACAAACATCACGATGCTATTAAAGTAATTCAGGAGCAAGGCCATTATGGGACACTGGTACCCAATAGTGTCCATTGATTTCCATGAGAATTATATGACAGGTATGATGATTTTTAGGCAGGTATATGCCTTGGTTGTTTGAACTTCCGATTCAACGAATCCTTGCCAAGGGATGGATCGCTCGGGATAGGGGATTTTGGGGAACTTGGAAGGTGAGTGACTGCGTGGAAGGGGATGACTGGATTTCCCGAGGGACTGTGTATTAGAGAAGGGAAGGCTGGGGATGGATTTTTTTTGGTCATTAGAACTTCCAGATGGAATCAGATGCACATTGGGAGTGTGCCCTGGAACAATGAGTTAGTAACTATTCACTGAGGGTGTAGTAGCGAAGGATTGTAGCATTGGACATTAGATGCAAAATTTGACTTTCGCAATGGACTTTGGACTTCCCCGGAATGAGGTGAATCCTAGTATTACTTTGAGGGTGGAGGTGTGAGCCTTTGGAGTCCCTTTTTGTTGATACAAGCATCGTATCATTCTATTTGATGGTTGAGAAAATGTGCATAGTTTTATATGTGTATATTATTGTAGATACTGTAATGAGTTGTGTTATAAATATCCAATACACAATATGATTGTCATGATTATTTTTTCTTTTGAGCAGGTTATTCATTGTAAATACTGCAACAAGCTATTTTATAAAGCTCCATAGGCAGTATGTTTTATTTTAAGTGGTTTTCTAGTTTGTAGGTGTCATTGAACATTGAGGACGATGTTTCCCCAAGGGGGATGGTTTTGTAACAGCCCTGGTTAAAAATCCATGTAAAAGTATAAGACCAAGGTTGATGGGATGCTTATTCCAAGTTGAATGTTGGGAAAAAAATCCCAGTGGGTGTTCATTTCAGTTAATATGGCTAAGGAAATTGGCAAAGGAAATGGAAAATGATTTGGAGAGGAAAAATGTCATTATCTGGCACTTTTATTTATGAAAATAATGGAAAATACGAGAAAAGGAAGGCGAAAGGTAACATGTTTCATGTGAGGAGGAAAATGAAGGAAAATAATAGAAAATGAAGGAAATAGAGGCCTCATTAATAAAAATTCTTCTGAGAATCAGTTAGCAATATTTTTATCACACTTATTTCTCTTATTATATTATCTCTCTCTCTCTCTCTCTCTCATACACTTGGACACTTAGAGTGTTATTGGAGAAATTTGGCATTGGAGTAAGCAAGGAAAATAAATCAGGAAGAAGGAGGAGCAGGAATCAAGAAATTACAACGGGATTGTTGGCAGGTATCGATTTCCATGTGTGTTTTCCTTGCTAGATATGGCATGCATGGTATTGAATGTGGTTATTTTCTATATAGGCATGGGTTTTTTCCAGGTTTGACAGTGTTTTCAGCCTAGCCTTGCCATTTCCAGATAGCCATGGTGTTTTGGAGTTCTCATGTTTTGGTTTAGCTAGATTACTAGATGGATTAAAATTTGATTGGGGTGGATCTATGAATTGATATAACACATGGCATAGTAACCCTTGAACTAGACTGTGGGTTGCAGTAAATATAGATAGTGTGTTTCCTTGGTGGGCTTAGGAATCCTCGACCTATGAATGGTGAGATATACAATAAAACCTAGAGTTGGTTTTCCTTGATTTAGGGCCTAGTGATCTGGGTTTGGATTGCAGTAAATACTGAGAGGTGGGTGCTCTTTGTTGGGCCTACTAGACCCGGGATGGGATGTACGATAAAGCCTGGAGAGTATGTCTGGGTTTAGGGCTTAGTGATTCCTGATTCAAACTGTGGATTGTGGTAAATACTGAGAGATTAGGAGATAGAAAAATTCCTCCTGGTGTAGGAGGAGATAATATGGTGATATCCACGCTTGTGTTGGCCTAGTGATTGTTAGAACATTATATATTACGGAACAATGCAACACATAAAATATGTGGAAAACACAAGCACACAAAACACATAAAGCCAGAGAGACACAAATATACGTGGTTCACCCAGTTTGGGCTACGTCCACCCCGAACAAGCAGTCCTTCCTTTCTATTATCCAGCAAAATGAAGAGACACAACCTATAGCAGATCCGATGTAATATCCTCTGTTCTCTCTCACAGTATCCCTATCTGTTTCTCGCTCTGGGAATACACATACAATACACATCCGCAATACAATGCCCTCATACAAGCGAGGGGTTGCCTTCTAGGGCAAAAAAACCCTAAACCAAAAAAAACTTCTACAGTCAGAGCATCCGCCTACTGAACGGCCCAGATTGACTAGAAATTACTATACTCTCACAAAGAATTTTACATCTATTTTTAGCTTCAGGGTCATTGCCCCCGAAACCCCTGCCAAGGGACCACTAGCACCCGGACCCCCCAACCGGGGGGTCAGCCCCCCCGGACCTCGCAAGGGGGACAAGTCCACCCGGCACCCCCCCGTTGTAGGGGTGTATAGTTTTCCTGGGGTATACATCCGGCTAAAACAAGGATCTATGAATCAAAATAAAAATCAGGCTCCACACCCAACAATCTCCCACTTGGAGACTAATTGTAGCAACTCCGCCGCTGCTTCATTTGTTGGAAAATGACTCCTCTTTAGACCTGGTTGTTTCTCATATTTATCGTCATCCTTGAAGAACAATTGAAACTAAGCATATTCTCAGTTTCTCCCTGGTTACAACTTTTGTTAGCATATTTGCAGGATTCTGGCTAGTCTGTATCTTTTCCAGCTTCAACTATCCATCTTCCAATACTGACCGTATGAAATGGTACTTGATTTGTATGTGTTTAGTCCTGGAATGAAATGATGAGTTCTTTTCAAGATGAATGGCACTTTGGCTATCACTGTATAACGTGCCCATATCATTATTCTTACCCAATTCATCCATAAACCTTTGTAACCAGATCATTTCTTTACTAGCCTCTGTAGCAGCAACATACTCTACTTCTGCTGTTGAAAGTGAAACAAAACTTTGGATTTTTGAAACCCAACTAACAGTTGTTCCACCTACAGTAAATACATATCCTTTAGTGCTCCTCCTGTTATCTCTGTCACTTGCCATATCTGCATCAACATATCCCTATAGAGCAATTTTTGAACCACCAAAGCATAATTCTTGATTTGTGGTACCTCTCAAATATTTGAGAATCCATTTCACTTCCATCCAATGTTCTTTTCCTAGATTGTTCATGTACTTGCTTACAACTCCCACTTCATGTGCAATATCAAGCCTTGTGCAGACCATTGCATACATTAAGCTTCCAACTGCTGATGCATATGGAACTTTAGACATATAGTCCATTTCTTCTTGGGTCTTGGGGAATATCTCCTTACTAAGTTTGAAATGGCTAGCAAAAGGTGTACTAACTGGTTTTGCATTCTGCATATTAAATCTTTTCAACAAATTTTGTATGTACTCATTCTGAGACAGTGTTAATTTGTGATTTTTCCTGTCTCTAGTTATTCTCATACCAAGGATTTGTTTTGCAGCTCCCAAATCCTTCATTGCAAATGAATTTGCCAATTTTATTTTGAGCAAATTTGTTTCCTGCATGTTAGACCCTGCAACAAGCATGTCATCTACATACAATAACAATATAATATAGCTGCCACCATTTTTCTTTTTCATATAAACACAATTATTAGATTGACATCTAGTATAACCTTGTTCAGACATGAACCTGTCAAATTTTAGATACCACTGCCTTGGAGCCTGTTTTAAGCCATACAAACTCTTCTTCAACCTACACACTTATTTTTCTTTCCCTTTGACGTCATATCCTTCTGGCTGCTCCATATAGATCTCTTTCTCCAAATCTCCATGGAGAAATGTTGTCTTTACATCTAACTATTCAAGATGTAAATCTTCCGCTGCTACAAGACTTAAAATAGTTCTAATTGAAGTCATCTTAAAAACAAGAGAAAATATTTCATCAAAATCAATACCTTTCTTTTATGCAAACCACTTCACCACAAGTTTAGCTTTGTACCTCTATTTTCCTCCATCTTCTCCCTTCAGCCTGTAAACCCATTTATTCTGCAATGTATTTTTACCTGTAGGAAACCTAACTAAGTCCGAAGTCTGTTTATGCTTTAAGGAGTCCATCTCTTCTTCCATGTCTAGCTCCTACTTCTTCCTGCTTTCAACCTGCATTTCTTCTTCATAACATTCGAGTTCACCAGAATCAGTCAACAATAAATAATATAATGAAGGAGAGTATCGTTCAGGGGGTCTACTTATCCTGGTAGATCTTCTAACACCACTTTCAGGTGTTTGAGGTGGTTTTTGTTGTTGTGGCTATTGATTATTATTATTTTCAGGCACCTTTACTTTTTCTATGATCTCATTGTTGGGCACCGAATTCGGCTATTTATTTGCCCACTTTTGTTATCCTTTTGACCCTTTTTTCTTAATTTACCCACATTTGCCATGATAAACTCCTGAGGTAAATACCCCTGACTTTTCCAATTGGGATATTTTGATTAATGAAGTAAAATCGTGGGGTTTTACCTAATTGCGGCACTAAGGTTTGTGTTTGGCTGCAGATTGAAAGATAGAAACCCTCGTTCTAGCAGATCGCAACAAGAATCAGTAACGGCTAGCCAAAGGGAGAGTGTGTAACTGGACCATGACTCCTTGGGCCTATTCTCAGCCTTTGCTCCATCCAGAACATCTGTTGTTCGTGTCATTTCAACTAGAGTCCATTTCTGAACACGCGGTTATCATGTTCTGGGGAAATCTGTTATTCCCTTGTACTGTGTATAAAATGGAAATTGTTCTTGTAATTCGAGGTTCCGAAGAGAAGACTGTAATCACATCTTGTATATCAATAAAATACATCTGGTTTTACTATTCCAAAGAATTTCGTAATCAACGCAGCCCTGATCGGAGAGCTAGGCCCGCTCTTCTGATCAAGTGATGCGTCTGTGTATATGTGTGGATTAATCTTTCTTATGCTATGGTTGTTATTTTATTTCTCACTGATTAAGATTTTTGAATGTTCTGCATTAAATTTGCTTCATGGAAATGTTTTGATTTTTAACTTTAAACCCTTGGTTGAACGGATTATGTGTTTGTTCCTGCATATACCTTGCACGTTGCCTTGAAAGTATACGGTCCTGGATTGATAATATTAGTGTCGGATTAGGGTGGATAAATCATCCCTACCTGAACACCAACATTTTGGCGCCATTGCCGAGGAGGCTACAAGGTGTAAGCAATGATTTGAGGCAACTAGAGGGTCGACCTCTCGTCCTGGGGAGAGAACGAGTTTTCTGACTCTGCTTCAGGTCCTGAGCTTAGGTTTTGATTTTGGTTTGTTTGTTTTTTCTTTTGTTTTGATTTGTGGGTTGTGTGGTTCTTGTTCTTGTCCCAGGGAGGGAGGAGTCTTTTGACGCCCTGCTCTGGGTCTGAACTCTAGTCTCTGTCTTGCTGTTTTTCTCTCTCTTTTTTTAACTTCTTTTGTCTTCAGGAAGGAATGGTCCTTTGACACCTTACTTCAAGATTGAAGTGTTTTTGGCTCATGCAGATATTTTCCATCACATTAATTTTTGTATGAACAAAGAATCAAATAAGAGGGGCAGAGTGAGAGCCCCAAAGAAGGGAAGACCAGATTTGGGAAGAAAGACTTACATTCAGCAGATCATCGAAAAGGAAGAATCTGAAGCATATTCTCATGCAGCTGCAAGGCCAGGGGCTAGGAGAGTACGATCCGAAGGAAAATCAGTAGATCAACCAGTGCATACTATGACATCCATTGGTGATTCAGTACAGTAGGGTCCTCCATTAGCGGAAGGCTCAAGTAGCATTGGACTTGATCAAGAGGATCTTGCATTGGGGATAGAAGGAGAAGAGATCGCAAGTAGAATATTGACAGAATCAGACTACTCCAATAAGGGAAAGGAATTTTTCGTTGAGGGATTGAGCCATCAAGATGCAGACAATAGAAACGAGGCGATATTTGTATCACCGATAGACTGGGGGAGCGCTACCAAAGCCACTCGAGTTCTAGTAGTAAGGAGACCCCAGTCATCCTCTAGAGAGCCTGTTGAAATCCCTAGCGACTATTGGAAGATTTTCATGGCTCGCACAACCTCTACTATCGAGTTTCCCATTGAGAATACGGGAGGAGGTGTGCCTACAAAGCCTATCCCATTGGCAGCTTTACCAAATTTCCATGGGCTCGTGTCAGAGGACCCCAACACATTTTTTTTTTAGTTTGATATAGTGTGCCGGGGGTATGATTACATGACGGATGCCCAGAAATTGAAGATTTTTCCTTCTACAATTAAGGGGATGGCTCTGCGATGGTTTATGGGCCTTGGAGGGAAATCCATTACCACATGGGAGGGCATGCGAATAGATTTCCTGGAGAAATATCAGGACTATTTTAAATCTCGGAATATCAAGGAGGAGCTTTTCAAGTTTACACAAAAAGAAGATGAAAGTCTGGAAGACTACATGGAGAGGTTTAAGTACCTCTTACAGAGGTTAGGACATTCTAACTTGGATAAAGAAATTTTTAAGGTTATCCTCCTTTGATATTTTCGAGAGGATTCAATGAAATGTTGAATATATTGGGGAAAGGAGACATCTCCAAGGAAACTTTTGAAAATATTTGTGATTTGTGTATCTAGTGCTCAAGAGGGCTTGCAAGAAACAAATCAGGGGTTCATTCAGTAAAAGGATCTAGCGGGGGTATTACGAAAGCATAAATTGGGAACCTGTTAGACAATCTGAAGACATATATTCTTAGTACTCTGTCAACACAGATGGATACTTTGCAAGTGAAGCAGAAGTAGTTGGAGCAGGAAAGGGCTATCGCAATCTTCTGCCAAAAATGCAAGAAGAATCATTTAGAAAGAGAATGCCCATTAAATTCTATAGACAAATGTGACATCTGTGAGCTAAATCATGTTACCAGCTCATGCCCTTCCTTTCCGGGCCTGAAAGTAGTGTTTCAAGGAGCGGGGGAGGACACAGAGCAACTATATCTCATGGGTGCCAGGAAGCAGTGGAAATTTTGACCACCAATGGGAAATCAAGGTATGTATCTGGATCCATCTCATTATTTCAATAATTATAACATGAATCCCCAACCCATAAATTGCTCCCCTATGTGGCCACAATACCAGCACCCACTATGGCAGCAATGGAACCCTCAGGCTAGTATGGGCTCATCATGGGCTCCAACTTGGCGAGGACCCTCTATAGGGCAGTTCCCTCAGCAACAGATACCACATCAGCTCCAATTACCCTCCACTGTGCCTCTTGGTAACCAAACTGTCCATCCTCAACTTCCAATGTAGCCAAACCCTAACCCCAATAATAAAGGAGCTCACCAAGCCGATGTTCTTAACCTGCCTTCATATAACGTTTCTACAGCAGATCTGTATGAAATGAATTTGTGATCTGGCCGGACAGTTAATGTCCAACCCCCTCCGATCATCATTGACCAACTTGATAATGAAGACAGAGAGGCACAACCAACCGATAGAGAACCGAAACAAATTGTTAAGGTGCCTCCTGTAAAACAACCTCAATCTGAACCAACCTACCCAGAGAGACTGATTATAAGTAAACCAAGCCCACAAGTTCAATTTGACTTATTAGGAGAATTGTAGAAATTATTTGTTAAAATTCCCTTGTTACAAGCTATGAAAGATGTGCCAATTTATGCAAAGACTTTTAGGGAGTATTGTTCGAAGAAACCTACAAAGAAAACTAAGGACCCCCTCACTATACATGTTATGGGAAAACTATCGAACTTCATGATGGGGAAATCAACACCAGTGAAATATGGAGACCCAGGGAACCTAGTCCTGACAGTATAGATTAATGGGGTAGAGATTCCAAACGTACTGGTAGACCTAGGCGTTGCCATAAATTTCATCACTACTGAAACCATGCATACATTAGGCCTTCAGTATTTCAAGTATACACCTACAGTGTTGGAATTGGTGGATAGGTCCACAATCAAGCCTGTGGGGAAGTTGGAGGATGTGACAATTTCAGTATATGCATGGCATTAACTTGTCGATTTCTTGGTGCTGCATACACAGTCTTCAGTGGGAGGCCACCCTTTGATTTTGGGAAGGCCATGGCTAGCTACTGTAGACACTTATATTGGATGTCGATCAGGAAATATGGTCATTTCTAATGATCATAACACCAAGAATTTGGTGCTATACCCACCGGCAGAACTAGATGCATCCAAGAATTCAGTGGCCAACAAGAAGGCTGTATCTATGGTGGAGGTAAAAGAAGAAGAGGAAGAGGTATCACTTCCTTCATGAACGATCCTTGTTCCATTTCAGAATCAAATCAGCAAGTCTTAGAATCTATTTTAAGCTGTGAGACTCAGGAAGATATTGAGATAGTAGAAGAATTAGAAGAAGATGTTGATGCACCTCATGAAAGCATCCAAGTGGAGATAGAACCAGGGAAAACCCTAAATATCAATCCAAGTCTGTTAGAGTCCCAAAGGAAGCAACTGATAGATGTTCTTCAGAAGTATAAGGAATATTTCACCTGGGATTACTCAGATATGAAGGGGATCCCTGATAATTTGTGCAACCATCATATATACATCAAAGAAGATTTTCATCCTATAAGACAGCCTCAGATAAGGATGAACCCGACATTAAAAAACATTGTGAAAGAAGAGCTTTAGAAATTAATGGATGCAAGTTTTATCTACCCTATCTCAGACAACCAATGGGTTTCACCACTGGTAATGGTTCCTAAGGAAAATGGTAAGTGGCGAACCTGCGTGGACTACCAAGAGTTAAATAAGGCAACGCAGAAGGATCATTTCCCTCTGCCATTTATTGATCAAGTCTTAGACACATTGGCTGGTAAGAAATTTTTCTCATTTCTGGATGGGTTTAGTGGATACAACCAAATCCAAATTTCTCTCGAGGATCAAGACACGACCACTTTCACATGTCCTTGGGGAACATTTGCATACCGGGTCCTTCTTTTTGGCCTATGTAATGCCCCTACAACATTTCAGAGGGAAATCTTGGGAATCTTCTCTGATTTAATAGAAGATGGTGTTGAAGTTTATATGGATGAATTCACTCCATATGGGGACTCATTCTCAGAGGGGCTGAAGAATTTAGAAAAATTTCTTGAAAGGTGTATACAAGCGCATGTTTCCCTGAGTACAGTAAAGTGTCACATGATGATGGAACAAGGAATTGTTCTGGGACATTTGCTTTCAGCTGAAGGAATCAAGATGGACCCAACAAAGGTAAAGGTAATTCTGAACTTTCCAACACCTAAAATTCCCACACATGTACATAGTTTTATTGGGTATGATGGTTATTATAGGCGCTTTATGGAAAATTTTGCAAAAGTAGCCCACCCATTATTTCAATTACCGACAAAAGATTCAGAATTTTTGTGGACAGAGGACTGTGAGGTAGCCTTTGCAAAGATTAAGGAATTAGTCTATAGTGCTCTAGTTCTTAGAGGACCAAACTGGGTGTTACCTTTCCATATTCACACAGATGCTTCTCAAACAGCAATTGGTCCAGTATTAGGATAGCAAGAAGATAAAGTTCCTTATGCAGTCTACTATGTTAGTAAAAATCTGGCTCCAGCTGAATTAAACTACACGGTGACTGAGAAAGAGTTCCTTGCTATTGTTTACACCATCAACAAGTTCCGGCATTATATTACCGGGTATTCTACCTTTGTGCACACTGATCATGTTGCCATCAGGTATTTAATAAACAAAACTGTTACCCCTGGTCGTGTTACACGATGGTTGTTGCTACTATAGGAATTCGATATTACTATAGTAGATAAACCAGGGAAGGACAATGTGGTTGCATATTTATTATCTAGGTTAGAATATGATGGTAAGAATACACCAGTTGATGATAATTTTCTAGATGAGCATCTTTTTGCAGTATCTACTAATACTTCGTGGTATGCAGATATTGCTAATTATCTTGCTACAGGTGAAGTGCCCCGTCACTTATCTTATAAGGAGCAGAGGAAGATCATTCATAAGAGTGCCCGCTATTCATGGATGGCAGGATATATTTTCCATGTAGGGATTGATCAGCAGATTCAACGTCGTGTGGCAAGAGATGATATCTATGATATCCTAGAGGCTACACATGATGGAACCTGTGGAGGACATTTTTTAGACAAATGGACAGGCCATAAAGTGGTGCAGATGGGATACTATTGGCCCTCCATTTTTTGTGATTCTCAAGATTATATTCGAAGGTGTGATAGCTGTCAAAGGATGGGACAACCTGGGAAAGCAGATGAAATGCCTCTTCAACCCCAGATATTCTCATCAAAAATCTTACATCCTAGTTTGTACTGATTATGTAACCAAATGGGTGGAAGCTAGAGTAGTCACGAGAGCAACAGAGAAAGTAGTGTTAGAATTCCTTTTTGAAGAGATCTTTGCTAGGTATGGGACTCCAAGAGAAATTTTATCAAATGGAGGATCACAGTTCACATCTCATATGATAGAGAAATTGATGCAGAAGTATGGGGTAAAACACAGAATAACAACCCCCTATCATCCATAGGTCAATGGGCAAGTAGAGAGTACAAACAAGGTATTGGAAATATCTTGACAAAGACAGTAGCAAGTCATCGCCGGGATTGGGCACAAAAACTTCCAAAAGCTTTATGGACCTATAGGACAACATGGTGGAATACAATAGGATTTTCCCCATTTGAACTGGTCTATGGGAAATATCCTCTATTTCCAGTGGAATTTGAAATTAGCACACTCAGAACAGCTCTGGAAGTAGGCTTGGATTTATCAGAATCACAGAAGCACCAACTGGAACAGTTGAATGAGCTAGAGGAGATCCGACCAGCAGCTATCCAAAGAACTACTGCTGTTCAACAACAGAGGATGAAATGGCATGAAAAATTTATTAAAACTAAGGTGTTCCATGAAGGGGATTGGGCATTACTGTATGACTCCAGATTTAAGGACTTCAAAGTCAAACTTTGTACTCACTGGATGGGACCATATCAAGTGGATGCGGTGTTCAATAATGGAACAGTTAGATTAATTACAATTTACGAGAATCAGACTACATTTGTAGTAAATGGACACCGTCTAAAATTATATCATCGTCCAGACTCTAAATATGCCTTTGTTAAAACCCTTTCACATTCAGATGATCATGATTATTGCAACATAAGACACTCTCACTCTCCACTAAAAAAAAAAAAAAATTATTATTATTATTAAAAAAAAAATGTGGTTATTTCTCACTTGTTTTTGTTTTGTAGGTATAATGAAATATTTATGGCTAGGAGGAAAGCTATACTGTTGTTGCTGTTACTTCAAAGTTGCTGCTACACTGCTATTGCTATAACTCTGAATTTGCTGCTACACTGCTATTGTTGTTACTCCGAAGTTCTTGCTACACCGTTGTTGCTGTTACTTTGAAGTTGTTGCTACTGTTGTTGTTGTTACTTCGAAGGTGCTACTACACTGCAGTTGTTGTTACACCATCGATGTTGTTACTCTGTATTTTTTGTTACATCGTCGATGTTGTTACTCCGTAGCTGCTGTTATTCCATAGCTGTTGTTACTCCGTAACTACTGTTACTCTGCAACTGCCGTTACTCCGCAACTGTTGTTACTTCGTCACTTCCATTACTCACTCTTGTTGTTACTCACTATTCATGACAAAGATTTTTGCTGTTACTCCACCTTAAGGTAAGTCCGCAGGTACATCTCCGCCGATTTTTACAAATTTAATTAAATATTCTGAAAGGACAGTCAGAGCTTGTCGAGGATGGCCGTCACTTTAAGTTGGGGGGAGGGTACCATCATAAAGACTGACGACGTACGTAATAGAGGTACTTATGACACATGACTATTACTAAATCAAATTTAATGACCTTAAGTACCTTGTAATTATATCGTTGAGTTGGGATGCATACTTGCACGCATAAGAGTCATATCAGTCATCTTGTAAACATTCCATATTAAAACCAAGAACATCTAACAGTACCACTGCAATCTGTCAATTAATTTCAAATGCACCAGTATTGTTTTATCCATTATATTTGGAAATGGCCATGATGTTGTTACAGTTACTAACAGTTCAGAGCCTGTCACCCTTCCCCCTGCCAGCTGACTGTAGTCATCGTGCCACTTTCACTTTCGCAGCAATGGGTGGTCGATCTGTGCGCCATGAGCTCGATGATTCAACAAGGATTCGATGAAATCGAGAAGTATGGTAGGTATTCGTAAATTCAGTTGGGACGTCTACTTGGATAGAATGAATCGCTGGGATGAGGAAATTACACTGGAATTTGCATTGAACCTGGAGGAAGGATTTTCTCGGGTTCGCGGGCTTGAAATTCCAGTTACAAAGGAAATGATTGTAGACGTCAGCGGACTGCCAAAGGGAGGTGAATGCTGGTTTTCCAGAAGAACCCCTCTTCTGGAATTCCTCGAAGCTTTTCTCCAAGTCGGGGAGAGCATCACGCAGAAGGGCCAAGGGTACGATAGAATGTCATTGCCACGGCCATGGAGTTAAGTTGCAGAGGCTATAATCAAATATATAACCTACGAAGGAAGATATTCCACTGTCTTTAAATACCATCTACGTATACTGGCGCACTTGCGGTTTCCCCAAGCGGAAGCCTTTTCAATGAACGTATCTTATTTTCTTTTAAGAAGCTTGAATTTGATGGCAAACTCGGCTCGAGAGGCGCGACAAGTGTTAGCAGTCCTTTCCCACCATAGGCTGGTGTGGTTGTTACTGTTGAATGCCATTGATAGGATTCTGATTCCATGGGAGTGGTTCCGAAACTCCACTGAGGAAGAAATTGAAGCTGCCATAGCTGTTAGGGAAGAGGTGTTGGGGCCCTTGTTTTTGAAAAACCTTGTTTTGAACGGTCTGAATTGGGAATAACAGCCAGATTTTGGAATTGCGGAAAATGGACACATGGCAGCCGCAACCAAGTCGCAACCACACCAAACGGCGGAGCTACCAAAGTTGTGAAGGAACATGCACATAGCAGAAGAGACTAGATGCACAGGTACAGATAAGAAGAAGATGCACCAAAAGAACGCAAGTGGAACACACAGATAAGCAGAGAAAAGCTAGAAGCAGCTGCAGAAGGACATACAGAGAACTAACAGTTGCGACAGCGGGTGAATAAATAGCAGTCACTCGGATGGAAGAGAGGAGGATGATGATTGCGCAGCAGAAGAAAGGAGAGAGCGACTGACGAAGAGAAAGCGCAGGCTGCAACAGGAGCCTGGATTCTGGATGAGGTCTCTGTAGTTCTTAGGGTCTATTGATGTACATCTCTGTTCTGCGAAGCATATGCATCAGACTTGTAAGCTAGTGCAAAGCTATGTAACTGTGAATTTGGCCAAGAGCTTAATACAATTGAAGGTTGGTGTCTATTGGGGTGATTCACATGCATGTGTATTGATCGTGATGTTTCAAAATTTTAATTTCTTACTACCTGCATGTTTTATGGATGATGTTGCGTGTATAATTCTATTTATGTGATCTAAATGTTGATAAGAATGAGTTGCGGATCCTTCCCTCGCCATTGGTCTATTCCCCTTCTGCATGTAGTCGCGGCATGCCTCGGGTGAGACTCTCTACTCTCCGGAGTAGGGTGATAATGCCAGCGTAATCCTAGACTACATCGGATTCCTTTGTTGGCCACAACTCCCGAACCTGGGTCTTGCCCACGAGACCTGATCGCCCGCCAACAATGGTTCCGTTGCTGGGACCTGCATGATATGAGGGGACTTAGACCATGGTATCACGGATCTTCGAAGGGGAGATACGGCGATGGTGGGATAATCACGTGGACCACTTTATCGCTCAGCAAGCGGGCGTGACTAAGAAAGGAGAGGCAGCGATCAGGGAACTCATCCTTTTCTCAGATTCAGCCGGTGATACGTACGAAATTTTCTGGGGAAGGTTCCCTACCGACCTTTACAATTGGTTGCGGAGATTACAAGTGACAGTGCCTCGAGAGGGCTTGCAGAAGATAAACTGCAGGTGGGCGCATGGAGATCTGGTGGCGCTGCATTGGTTGAACACCGAGCTAACCCGCGCAGTGGATTTTTGGGTAAAGACCACGTTGGAAGGACACACTGTGGAGTTTGCTGCTGAGTGCTATCAATCTTTCTCTAAGGCCGAGGCTGTCTTTCACTCAGGGCTAAGAGGGAAGCTGCTTAAGGAGATTCTGTTGTGGATTAAAGCTCTGATAGTGGATGAAGGGTTGATCGAATTCCACAAAATGAGTATGGAAGCATAAACCACCCGTGCTGGGGGAAGGGTTGAGGGGACCGATGCCATGTAGAAGGTGATGCGGGGAGTGGGGATGGATGCTGAGGCCGCAAGGACGTTGAGGGAGCAACGTGCACATCAGCGGGCACAGATCGCTGATAGGTGGCGAAGAAGGGTGATGCGAGATTTGAAGAGACGGGAGATCGAGAGGAAAAATCAGAAGGAGGCACCTCAGAGGATAAGGATTATGGACGCGGGTACCCAGGGACGAGAAGGGACCTCTACGGAAGTACGATGGGTGCATGGGAGCCCCGCCAAGCGAGCAAGGGAACCGGTGACTGACGAAGATGGTGAAGGTATGCAGCCCGAGGAAAGTTCTGATGCTGAATGGTACGTGGTAATGCAGCAGCTGTTTCAAGAACGGATGGCACTCAATCTTCCAAGCTGCCATACTCCCCCCAATCTACATGGCCAGGATCCCTGCCTTCCCCTGTTACTTTATCAACCTTTGAGTAATATTTTTGTTAAATTTCAATCATTGAGTCGATTGCACAGTAGTTCATTGTCGTCAGCGACACCCGTTAGTAGCAGCATCACTAGTAGTATTGCATTCCCGAGGGGAACAGTCGCGCAACCAGGACCAGGAGGATTTATCCTGGTCAACCCACCGCAAGTAACCATGGCTGGGTCTTTCACCTGGTATCCCGAGTTCTCGGGCTGAGGTAATGATGATGTAGAGCAACACTGGTATCTGTGCAAAGCCATTTGGAGGGCTCGGCAGACGCTAAACGCAGGTAAACTAATAGAGTTCCAAACCACACTCAGAGAGAGGGCTCTGCGATGGTTTATCAAGTGGTCTGAGGCCCACCCGAATCCCTTCATTGCGGACGTAAAGCGAGATTTTGTCCGGGAATTTAAGCTTCCCCAGACGGACCAACAGGGCCTGTCTGAACTCTGGGAAATTTAACAGAAGGAAGGAGAAACCGCATGGGAGCTAATGCGGCGATTCAAGGTCGCGATCGGGAAACTCGGTTACCCGATCGATCCGAACCATTAGAGGGATTGGTTCATCAAGGCTTTTCTTCCCTTGACGCGAACCCCCCTCACCCAGCAAAATATTGACAATCTGCAGGATGCTTTGGAGCAAGCCATGAAGATCGAGGCCATGGCGGGCTACCCTCAGGAATATTGGGGAGGGCCGGCCCCGCAGGATCCCTCCTTGGTGGGATTGCAACATCAGATAGCTAGCTTGACTGAAAAGCTCAAGGAGATACAGCTAGGAAGACCAGCCAAGCCAAAAGTTTGGTGCACTCACTGCCTGGTCGAAGGCCACGTCGCAACTGAGTGTCCTCGGTTGCGTGGTGTAGGGGTGGGACCCTCAGTCGTGGCAATTCAAGGAGGGCCACCCACGGGGGGTGGCGCGGCGCTGAGTCCGCAGGGGGTATACTAGCCACAACATCCCTATGCAGGGTTCCCCTCCCAACTCAACCTAGCTGCCACGGAGTACTGTGAGATTTGCCGAACTGTGGGACATCCACCTCGGATGTGCCCGATTCTACAGAAGTATTCCAGCGTGCCAAACAACGTATATTGTGATTTCTGTGCTTCCACGACTCACAACACTGAGCAATGCTGAGCTCTCGACGCACTCGTGGACCGGCTAGACCGACCCTCCTACAGGGTGAATGAAGCCCCTAGAGGAAGAGGGCGCGGGGCGCGCGGAGGCCTCGCTGGGGGCCGCGGGCCGGTGAAATGCTATAACTGTGACCAGGAGGTCCATGTGGCTTGCAAATTTCCCCTCCCTCGCCGTCTGTGGTGTAAACACCCATGCGACAGAGGACTGTCCAGATCTCATCAAAAAATGGGAAGAACGTGCACGGCAGAGGGGCACGAATTTGGTAAATGTCGAGCCGTGCGTAGCTACGACTCCGGCCATGCAGAATGTCAGTATCGTGACAAGGGGCAGTAAGAAAATGGGGGAGGATGCTCGAGGAAATGAGTCGACACAGGTTGTCAGGCCAGCATCCCCGCAGCGGGTAATCAGACCCGAGTCACAGAAGAAGTATTTTCAGGAGGCGGTTGAGTCATTTTCTCAGTTGCGCGACTCGGGAGGCCTAGAAGAATCTTTGCCGATAGACCCTGGACCACAGCACGCCCAAGGAACCCTGATTGCCGAATGGCTCTAGCTATTCCTCGGGATTGTTGACAATATAGCTTTGCGGCAGCAGCTCAAAGATGCTCTAGAAAGGGCACTGCAGGGGAGGACAGGATTGGGGGAACCGGTGGATATGGCCCCCCAGTCGGTGCAGCGCATCAAGCGGAATAAGAGACGGGCGGGTAAAGAGTTCAGGATTGATACGCAGGTTGGGGGATTCCAAATCAGTGACACCATGCTTGATTTGGGATCTGACGTTAACATCCTGCCGCGCAAGACATGGGAGGCTCTCAGAAAGCCACGGCTAGCATACTCGCCCATCCAACTCAGGATGGCGAACCAGTACTGCATTCTGCCGATTGGCCGACTCGAAGGAGTTGAGGTCAACATTGCAGGGGTCAAGACGTACACTGATTTTGAGGTTATTGATATTATGGGAGACAAGGATCCATACCCCGCCTTGTTGGGGATCGATTGGGCTTTCGAGAATTATGCTATCATCAACCTCAAAAAGGAATTGATGATCTTCGAAGATGGGGAGGTCCGAGTCACTCAGCCTCTCGACCCCTATCAAGGGTCGAGGTATACCGAGATGGTGGATAACCGGGAGGATGCTCAGATGATGGACCACCTCTATCAGATGACTGCAGGGAAACGAGAAGACTACATTAACTCGACCGCGACTAGTTCTGTCAGTTGGGGGAGTGTCCAGAGCTCGGAGCTGGGATCCGAACTCGCATGGGAAGACTGGCAGCAGGGGGGATATGAGACTAGCACGCAGAGATGTGCTCATATTGGCCGTGTCAATTGGATTGGTGTGGAGTTCAGAGACTACCCGACCCTATCGAACATGCAAGTTTTCAATACCTTTATTACTAAGGTTGAGGACATGGTGTTGGAAGGGAGCATAATATCCCTTCTGGACATCGCACTACAGTCTACAGCAGCCCGGTGGTGGAAAAATCACTACAACACCTTATCGCGGTGGAGTAGTGTGGTGGACGCGTTACGGGCATGGTTTAAAGAAGATGAAGGCCCTCGAAGCAGGCGGCGGTATTCGGGAATTTCCAGTCCGCAGGACCATTTGCGGACCTGTGAGGAGCAGTGGCGGAGTATAGGATACCCAGAAGAGCTGTGGGTTCATCGGTTTGTCCACACTTTAGATACCATCCCCCATGCATGGTATTTGGAAGAAGAACGGAAACGAGGGACTAGCTCTTGGATGGAGGTCGCGCACCAGTTTGCGCAGTGCTTCTCTTTCACGGGAGACACCGAGCTGGAATCTCAGGCATTGCACGCTATCAGGGCGGTACTGTTTTTCCGCGATCCACAAATCGACGGCTGCATGCTGCTCGCCCTGCCTGAGGACGTGCGAGTGTTGGTGTGCCAAAGGATTGACAGCGATCCCAAGAATGATGGGCTAGAGGACCTGAGGCACCTGTATCTCGAAGAGAAGGAAGGCGAGCGGAACATTAACGAAGAACCGGCCATGGAAGGGGTCCACTTATGGCCGCTGAAGACAAAGAAGTTCAACATTGGTATGGCAAAGACGCCTAAGTTGGCTACGGTGGGCGATTACTGGGATGAGGAGACAACCAAGGAGATTTTCAGCCTCCTCCAGGAATATGAGGACTTTTTCCCTTCATCGGTAGCTGACCTAAAGGGCATTAAAGGCGACCTTGGCGAAATGCGCATCGTGCTGAAACCGGGGGCCAGGCCGGTGAAGCACCGACCTTACCGGTTGAACCCGCGGGTTAAGGAGAAGGTTAAGGCGGAAATCGATAAGATGCTAGCCGCAGGTCTAATCTTTCCCGTGGAGGAAGCAGAGTGGGTGAGCCCCATCATCATCCAGAATAAGAAGGACAAGGTGGAGATACGTGTTTGTGTCGATTATCGCAGTCTAAACAATGCCTGCATTCATGATCCGTTTCCCACCCCTTTTAGTGACGAAGTGTTGGACCACGTTGCGAGGAATGAAGCATACTCTTTCACTGATGGCTTTTCAAGCTACCATCAAGTGCGTATTGTGGAAGAAGATAAGTCAAAGACAACCTTCACCACTGAATGGGGGTCGTTCGCGTACCATGTCATGTCGTTCAGATTAAAGAACGCCCCGACCGTGTTTTCCCGGATTGTCATCGCCGCCTTCCGGGAGTACATTCACAAGTTCCTGGAAGTCTACATGGACGGCTAGACTATCTACAGTTTATTAAAGAAACACGCTACCTTGTTGCGGGTCATGTTTGATCAGTGTCGACAGCTGCAGATTTCCTTGAACTTAAAGAAATGTATTTTTGTCGTTCCATTCGGCACGTTGTTGAGACATGTGGTATGCAAGCAGGGGGTCTGCGTCGACCCCACCAAGGTTGCGGTGATCGTACACATGGAAGTCCCTGAGACGGTGAAACAGTTGCGAGCATTACTTGGGCACACGGGATACTACAGGAGATTTATCTACAACTATGCCAAGATCACTGCTCTGTTAGAACAACTTCTGCGGAAGTCTACAGTCTTTCAATGGACGGAGGAGTGTCGGATAGCCCTGGACACCTTGAAGGAGAAGCTGGCATCAGCGCCCATTCTAGTACATCCAGACTGGGATAAGCAATTCCATGTGCATATCGACGCTTCTAGTATTGCACTGGGGGCTGTATTGGCACAACCCGGCGAGACAACAGTCGACCACCCGGTCTACTTCGCCAGCCAAAAGTTGTTAAATGCGGAGAAGAATTATACCACGACCAAGCGGGAGGCACTGGCGATGGTCTACTCTCTTCAGAAGTTCCACCACTATCTTTTGGGGGGCAAGTTCAAGTTCTTCACAGACCACTCTGCCCTGAAGTACCTGGTCAATAAGCCTGTTTTGGAGGGTCGGATTTGTCATTGGCTTCTGTTGTTCCAAGAATTCACATTCGAGGTAATCGTCAAGCCCGGGAGGTTGAATGTTGGCCCGATCACCTATCCAGGCTGGAGACGGGGGAGACCGACGGCTCCCTCGATGATCAGCTACCCGATGCTGACCTTTTCCGAGTCGAAGCTGTACCAGATTACTTGGCCGATATTGCCGCCTATCTGACCACGAGGCAATGCCCTCAGGATTACACCCCGCTTCAGAAATGGCATTTGGTCGTCCGTGCCTCCGACTACCAGCTGATCGCGGGGCAGCTATATAAACTGGGCCTTGATGAGGTTTTACGCAGATGCGTCCTTGACCACGAACGGGAAGCGGTAATGTGGGAATGTCACAGCGGTGTTGCGAGAGGGCATGTAGGTGCGAAACCTACCGCACGAAAGGTGCTCCAAGCTGGCCTGTGGTGGCCGACAGTACATGCTGATTGTAAGGCCTATGTGAGGCGCTGCGATGTCTGCCAACGGACTGGAAGGCCCTCACACCGGTACGAGCTCCCGTTACACCCAGTGCAGGTGTTGCGGCCGTTCGAGAAGTGGGCTGTGGATTTTGTGGGCCCCATAGCCCCGGTCGCCAGGCACTTCAAGGCCCGGTACATCATTACCGCCACGGATTACCTCACCCGATGGGATGAGGTAGCGGCGGTATGCGACTGCACAGTGGATATCGCCGCCCGGTTCATTTTTTAGCACATCATTTGTCGGTTTGGCTGCCTGCGAAGTTTAACCAGTGACCAGGGTACGCACTTCATTAATGATACTATCAAAACACTGCTGGACACCTTCATGGTTCAGCATCACAAGAGTAGCCCGTACCACCTGCAGGCTAATGGTACGGTGGAAGCCTTCAATAAGATTCTGGAGAAAGGCTTGACGAAGATTTGCAATGCCCAGCGTGATGATTGGGATGAGCGCCTATCAGCGGCCTTATGGGCCTATCGGACTACGGTGAAGCGCTTGACCAATCAAACGCCCTTCCAGCTTGTGTACGGCCGGGAGGCTGTGATCCCCGCCGAGTTTACTGTACTAAGCCTGTTAATCGCCACGTCTCTGAAGTTCTCGGAAGAGGCCTCCCTCCAGGAGCGCCTCCATGAATTGCAGGAATTGGATGAGGCCCGTTTCCTGGCCGAATTCCACCAAAAGATCTAGAACGACCGGCAGAAAGCGTGGCACGACCGCCACATTAATAACAAAACCTTCCAGGTTGGCGGCAAAGTTCTTTTATATGACAGTAGGTTCCAGAAGTTCCCAGGAAAGCTTCAGATGCACTAGTTGGGACCCTACTTTGTTGTCGAAATTCACGACTCCAGAGCCGTTCGGTTGGCACAGCTGGACGGTATGGTTCTCCCTGGCTGGGTGAATGGCGCACGCCTAAAACCCTACCAGGAGTAAGTACCTTTCATTTCTCATCAATAACTCTCGCACCCGAGAGCACTCGTAGAATAGCATAGTTGAATAACTCTCCCGCAATCGGGATGAGCGTAGGAGATCTTTCTGTTCGTAGGTAGTGTGTCAATAACCGCTCAGTTGCAGGGTAAGCACCAAAACCGACTGTCTCGATTACCGTCTTTCCGCCTACTACTCCATCTGGCCCCTCCACTTCATCGGCTACTGTATCCGACCCCCTTGTCTGGGAACTTCGGGGTGGGGACTGCGGGGCTGAGGTTGACTCTCGTACTGCCACGGTCGACCCAGTGGAAGAACCCCAACCTCCTCTTACTGATACATGCACGCAGCAGACACCCATTGTGTCTATTTCTGCTGAGGCTCAACCAGCGGCCACCCTCCCTCCACAATCGGCCCACATTGATCAGCACGCACCGCCGGATTTCAATATGATTGATTCTGGCCATCCAAAGGCTGCACCCTTATCTCCTCTTGAGCATGGCAATGGATCAGTTGTCGGTGGGCAACCGTTGCCGGAGCAAATGTCGGCACCGAGCACATCTGGGACCACCACCTTCCAGCCCGGCAATCTAGCTCAGTTGTACCTACTGATTCAACGGGCGGCCCAACAGGCTGACAGATTACATTTGGGCCTCCAGCAGCACTGTGCCAAGCAGCAATGCCAAATTTCCGCGCTTACTGAACAACGCGAACAACTCCACACAGCATGGGAGCAGATGGAGGTAATGATCACCAACGTCACTCGGATGTTCTCCGACTTCTGGCCTTCCCTACAGCCTCACTACCCCCTGCTACCTCCCAAAATTGCTGTGGCCAGTCTCTCTGAGCAAGAAATCCACCTCCGCATTACCGTTCAGGAGTTATATCGGGAGAATCACGAGCTTCGTGCGGCATTAGCAACCCGTCCGGTGCAGCCCGAGCCTGCGGTCGACTATTCAGCCCAGGTGGCCGCCAAGCAGGGCCAGGCAATTCAGATGCAAGCTGCACTTCAGTCCATGGCACGCGCGGCTCAGGACCTCCTGAAGGGCCTTCAGGAATGCTCCATGGCACTCACCGTCAAGACCCAGCCGATTTCAGCCCAACTCCAGCAGGTTTCAAGGGAGATTCAGGAGGCTACGGACCCTACAAGGCTGGATCAATTGTATGGCCAGGTTGATGAGCTTGAAGCACAGATCCAACATACAGAAGCTAGCTCGGTGGAGGCCAAACACATCATTCGAGAGCTCCGGCCGCCTCTTCAATCTAGCGCCCGGTCTATACAACAGCTTGCAGCGGCAGTCGAGACCCAGATCAGCACAATGTTTGGAGCCGTCCCCGCGCCCGTCGAGGAGGATGTTGCCAACAAGCTCGCCGAGGAAACATAATTTCTCATCCAGGGCTGGCAGGAAGCTATGTCAGATTTTAATGAGCTTCGTGCTACAGCGTTCCGCAGGGTTCTGGAGTTGGGGCCCTTATTTGAACAACTGCTAGAAGATGCACAACAAGGATAGGAGCAAGCTGAAGGTGCACAGGAGGAACGAGCGCAAGATGAGGTCACGCAGGGTGAACAGGACACGGGGGCAAGCGGGGCAATGGAGGCGGAGACCGTGATTTGTGATTGACTCGGGGACGAGTCAAGGAACTGTGGTCGGGGCCTGTTGGGGCCCTTGTTTTTGAAAAACCTTGTTTTGAACGGTCTGAATTGGGAATAACGGCCAGATTTTGGGGTTGCGGAAAATGGACACATGGCAGCCGCAACCAAGTCGCAACCACACCAAATGGAGGAGCTACCAAAGTTGCGAAGGAACAGGCACATAGCGGAAGATACTAGATGCACAGGTACAGATAAGAAGAAGATACACTAGAAGAACACAAGCGGAACACACAGATAAGCAGAGAAAAGCTAGAAGCAACTGCAGAAGGACATACAGAGAACTAACAGTTGTGACAGTGGGTGAATAAATAGCAGTCACCCGGATGGAAGAGAGGAGGATGATGATTGCGCAGCAGAAGAAAGGAGAGAGCGACTGACGAAGAGAAAGCGCAGGCTGTAACAGGAACCCGGATTCTGGATGAGGTCTCTGTAGTTATTAGGGTCTATTGATGTACATCTCTATTCTGCGAAGCATATGCATCATAATTTTAAGCCAGTGCAAAGCTATGTAACTGTGAATTTGGCCACGAGCTTAATACAATTGAAGGTTGCTGTCTATTGGGGCGATTCACATGCATGTGTATTGATCGTGATGTTTCAAAATTTTAATTGCTTACTACCTGCATGCTTTATGGATGATGTTGCGTGTATGATTCTATTTATGTGATCTAAATGCTGATAAGAATGAGTTGCGGATCCTTCCCTCGCCATTGGTCTATTCCCCTTCTGCATGTAGTCGTGGCATGCCTCGGGTGAGACTCTCTGCTCTCTGGAGTAGGGTGATAATGCCAGCGTAATCCTAGACTACAGCGGATTCCTTTGTTGGCCACAACTCCCAAACCTGGGTCTTGCTTGCGAGACCTGATCGCCCGCCAACAAGAGGAACTGGAAATTATGCAAGAGGATGAGGCTGTGAAGGGAGATGAGGAGGACGATTATGTTGATCAGGAGGAGCCTAAGGAAATGGAGATGGAGACCAAGGAGTGTGAAGAGGAGTCAGCTTTACAAATGCAAGTTGAATCAATTGAAGTTGCAAAAAATCTTACTGGCACTTCGGCTAAGGCTGCTCCACAAGAACCAACCCAGTCCGTGGAGCCAGTTGAGCAGACAGATAGAGTAATTGGCACAGAGGCCACTCCATAGGGATCCCCTATTAATATGGAACTTGTGGAGGAAACAGTCGTGACCACTCCGACTACAGAAGCTACAAGGGAAATGGTGAGAGGCACAAGGAGTGAGGCCGACGCTACTCCACAAGAACCAGCGTTGACCTCAGGATTGGATGGAGAAAATTTTCTCTAGTTTCCTGTCTTTTTTCCTAAGGGGGCACGGGTAACCTGTTCCCCACAGCAAAGAGAAGAAGAAAATGTTGCCATTCCTATGGCTTCAAATCTGAAACGAAGGCTACAGCTGGAAGAAACCCCAGCAAGCACATCAGCAGAAGGGTATCTTACTGGGGCACCGTTGTTTGAGGAAAATGTACCTGATGAAGGAACAAACATTGGTGGAGAAGAGGGACCAAGTGAAGCGGTCCTGACGAACGTACCAATGGTGCATGAAGGTATCAAAATGGTAAAGCAAGAAAGAATAGAAGAAGAGCAGGCAGTGGAAATTGGACCATCTGTCAGCCCGACAGAGGTAGTTCTGAGGAACTCACCTCCAACTGCCGGAGCCGAGGAGGTACAGGTGAAGCAAGAGGAAGTAGAGTTGGGTGGGTTGCGAAGACCCCCTATCAAGAAAAGATATCAGCATCAGTTCAAGGAAACCATGCGGTTGAAAATGGAAGTGAGGAGTTTGAGGAGAAAAGTGTAAAAGATGCAGAAGCTGATAAATAAGTATAGACAGCGAGCCAAGAGACCCAGGGTTGATAGGGTTGAAGTGGAAACCGAGACAGAACCAATTGAAAATTTGTTCGAGGCCAGAGAATATACCCTAACGGTCGAGCTACAAACAGGGAAGTCTATTACGGCCCAGTACAAAAATGAAATCAAAAGAACCAAAGAGAAAGCCTCTGCAACCATCTTCGGATATGTGGAGCGTATGGATATTATGAAGTTAAGGCATGCCAAGAAGAAGCTCAATATGGAGCAGCTGGAAAAGCAGGTGGCCAAGCTGAAAAATGATAAGGAACAAATGTTCAATCTGGTGCAGGAGGTGATGGCATGTCGACCCCCTGCTTCTTGCTATTCTTTATTTTTGCATGAAATTTTTCTTTTATTTTTCATGGAAATCATTAAGAATGAGGTCAGTTATGAGATCGAGGATGGTGTACAATTCCTTTGGATCATGAGGAATCATGATGTACCAACTCAGCACTTGATGTGTGAATTTTATTTGCATGGGTATTTTCTACGGTTGGACAAAGACTTTAATCTAGTCCCATATGTGGGGCACATTCATCTGAGGGCCCTCACCTCTTATGCTCTCAATCAAATTCATTGGCAGAAGGCTTATGACACTTTTGAGTATAACCAAGTCATTAAGCCATTTATAATAAGGGAAGAGCATGAGAGGTCAGACACTGTGTTTAACAAACACTATGCCTTTTTGAAGTTTGAGGAAAACAAAGCCAGAATGTTGAGGACACAAAGGTGGTGTCTTGACCTTTGTGTCAACCAAATAACTATTTTCCAGAAGGAAGCTCTGGATGCTTGTTAGAGGAGATGGATGATGTCACCAACAACTGTCAGAAGCAGGGAGCCTTTTGGGGCACCTAATTTTGCACGAGTACTCACTCGAGTACCAAGGTACGTGGCATGTATCCAAACGTGTGGCACCCAGTGGATGGGGCTTCGATTTCAATATCTTGTTCTTTGGATGCTGGCAGAAGTCTATACTCCAACATATAACGTTCCGGTAGACTGGTGGAAGGAGGTCCTCCTTTCAGATGGGTTTAAAGTTCCAGGGACAGAAATGACTCTGGAGTATGATCTTGTTGGGCTTCATGAAGCCCACAGGTTGTAGAACCCAGATCTCCAGGGGCGGAGGGCTGCATTGGGGCATGTAGAAGGCTAGCTGGGGGGAGATATTAGGCACCGAATTCAGATATTTATTTGCCCACCTTTTTTATCCTTTTTGACCCTTTTTGCTTAATTTACCCACATTTGCCATGATAAACTCCTGAGGTAAATACCCTTGACTTGTCCAATTTGGATATTTTTATTAATGAAGTAAAATCGCAGGGTTTTACCTAATTGCAACACTAAGGTTTGTGTTTGGCTGTAGATTGAAAGATAGGAACCCTTGCTCCAGCAGATCGCAACAAGAATCAGTAACTTCTAGCCAAAGGGAGAGCGCGCAACTGGACAACGACTCCTTGGGCCTATTCTCGGCCTTTGCTCCATCCAGAATATTTGTTGTTCATGCCGTTTCAACCAAAGTCCATTTCTGAACACGCGGTTATCATGTTCCGGGGAAATCTATTAATCCCTTGAATTGTGTATAAAATGGACATTGTTCCTGTAATTTAGGGTTCCGAAGAGAAGACTATAATCACATTTTGTATATCAATAAAATGCATCTGGTTTTACTGTTCCAAAGAATTTTGTAATCAACGCAGCCCTGATCGGAGAGCTGGGCTGCTCTTTTGATCAGGTGTTGCGTCTGTGTATATGTTTGGATTAAATTTTGTTGTGCTATGGTTGTTATTTTTATTTCTCGCTGATTAATATTGTTGAATGTTCTACATTAACTTTACTTCACAGCAATGTTTTGAGTTTTAACTGTAAACCCTCGGTTGAACGGATTATGTGTTTGTTCCTGCATATACCTTGCGCATTGCCTTGAAAGTATACACCCCCAGATTGATAAGATTAATGTCAGATTAGGGTGGATAAATCATCCTACCTAAACACCAACACTCATCAAGAACTGTGTATTCTTTGTTTTCCTTTTCCTATTTCTTTTCCTACAACTGCTTCTTATACAAGACCTTTTCATTGAATATTACATCTCTGCTCCTAATGATTTTGTGATTTTCATAATCATATAAGAAATAACCAAAATCATTAACACCATATCCAATAAAGGTACATTTCTTTGATTTTTCCTAAGGCTTTGTTCTATTTTCTTTATTAATATGGAAAAAGGCCTCACAACTGAAAGGCTTTAAAAAGGAGTAATTTACCTTTTTACCTGTCCATGCTTCCTCTAGAATACCACCATCCAAGGAAATTGAAGGCCCTCTATTTATTAGATAAATAGAAGTATCTACAACATCTACCCAAAATTGTAAAGGCAACCCTGCATGCAATCTCATGCACCTTGCACGCTCCATGATTGTTCTGTTCATCCTTTCTGACACACCATTTTCTTGTGGTGTTCTTGAAACTGTCTTCTCTCTGTGAATTCCTTGCTCTAAAAAGTACCTATTAAACTCTTTGCTGCAATATTCGCCTCCATTGTCTGATCTAAGACACTTCAACTTCTTTCCTGTCTCAATCTCAACCAAAGCTTTCCATTTCTTGAAAGTATCAAATACATCAGATTTATTCTGAATACAATAAATCCAAGTTTTTCTAGTTGCATCATCAATAAAAGTAACATAATAACGAGAGACAATGAGAGATGACACCTGAGTAGTTCCCCATACATTTGTATGCACAAGCTCTAATTTTTCACTCTTCTTTTCTTTCCTGACTCTGAGAAATCTGACTCTCTTCTTTTTTCCATAAATTCAATTCTCACAGAAATCCAAATCAACATTCTTCAAACCCAGCAACAAATTTCTTGAGTGAAGAATCTTCATTGCCTTCTCACTCATGTGTCCAAGCCTATGATGCCATAATGCTACATTTGC
Source organism: Pinus albicaulis (assembly GCA_034641835.2). Lineage (NCBI taxonomy): Eukaryota > Viridiplantae > Streptophyta > Pinopsida > Pinales > Pinaceae > Pinus > Pinus albicaulis. The sequence continues at coordinate 1,382,947,461 of CM076580.1, read as the reverse complement.
TCCTTTGGAAGTTAAAGCATTAATAGAGTTAGAAATATCATTGAATAAATACAATGTACCAAAATTTTCACCTTTTTCTATTACCAAGGCTCCTTTGGTGACCTTCCAAGTTTTATCTGTGAAATTTGTCACACAACCTTCACTGCCTAACTGCCCTGTTAAAATCATATTTTTCTTTAGATCTGGAACATGCCTTACCTCTAATAGACATTGGTTTCCATTCTGTTGTTTTACAAGAACCTTACCCATTCCAACAATTTTACAGGGTTTATCATCACCCAAATGGACTTGTCCAAAATCAGGTGTGGCATGGAATGAAGCCCCTAAATATACCACCCAAGAATTAGTAACATTTTCAAAAGAAAGAATCAAAGAATCTTGTAACACATCACCTATCAAATTTGCTTCATGATAGTTTTCTTGTTGTGTGTCTCCTTATTTTCCCTTCCGAGACCTACAGTATTTCTTCAGGTGTCCTTTATTTCCACATTTCCAGCACACTATCCCCGATCTGGACTTGGATCTTCCTTTCCTTGATTTACTGCGATATCCTGAGCTCTTTCCTCTTTCCATTTTTCTTCCCCGAGATTCTACACTCAAAGCATTACCTGATGTCTCACCAGAGCTTTTCCATCGCATTTCCTCACTAAGGATAGCACCGACAACATCATAAAACTTTAAAGTACTAGATCGAGAGACAGAGTTACTAATGGCCATAACTAAACTATTCCAGCTTTCTGGCAATGAGCACAAAAATAAAAGAGCCCTAACTTCATCATCAAAGTTTACCCCTACAGAACTTAACTGATTGGTAACTATATTAAAATAATTTAAATGGTTTACAACATATCCACCTTCTGACATATTCATATTAAATAAATGTTTCATAAGAAATACCTTGTTTGAGGCCGAGGGTTTTTCATATAGTTTTTCCAATGCCATAATCAAACCCTCTGTTGTTGTTTCCTTCAAAATATTGAAGGCTACCAACACCGCAAGGCACAACTATACTATTTCGAGTGCCTTTCTATCGAGAATCTCCCATTCTGTGTCTGTCATAGCCATCAGCTTATTTTTTTTTCTGCTCAATGGTAGGTACAAATCTTTCTGATACATATAATCTTCCATCTGCATCTTCCACAATGGGAAGTTTTGGCCATTAAATTTCTCAACCCTAAACTTACCATCTTCAGCCATTGCTCCCACTCGAACCAGGAACCCTTCTTTCCTATGATTTTATCAGCCAAATAGACCTTCGGGTCTGATACCAGTTGTTAGAAAATTATATATTACGGAACAATGCAACACATAAAATATGCGGAAAACACAAGCACACAAAACATATAAAACCAGAGAGACACAGATATACGTGATTCACCCAATTTGGGCTACGTCCACCCAGAACAGCCAGTCCTTCCTTTCTGTTATCCAGCAAAATGAAGAGACACAACCTACAGTAGATCCGCTGTAATATCCTCTGTTCTCTCTCAAATTCTCCCTATCTTTTTCTCACTCTAAGAATACCCATAAAATACATAGCTGTAATACAATGCCCTCATACAAGTGAGGGGTTGCCTTCTAGGGAAAAAAAAAACCCTAAACTAAAAATAACTTCTACCATCAGATCATCCACCTAATGAACAACCCAGATTGACTAGAAATTACTATACTTTTACAAGGCAATTCTACATCTGTTTTTAGCTTTAGGGGCACTTCCCCCGAAACTCCTGCCGGGGGACCGCTGGCCCCCGGACCCCGCGGGGGGGACAAATCCCCCTCACACCCCCCCACTGTAGGGGTGTACAGTTTTCCTGGGGTATGCATCTCACTAAAACAAGGATCTCTGAATCAGAAGAAAAATCAGGCTCCACACCCAATAGTGATTGGGTGTATATCATGGTAAAGTTGGTTATGAAATTTTTATTGTGTTGGTCTAGTGATCCGGTGTGGATCATGGTAAATTCAGATTTATAATGATGAGGGTGAGGTGGTTTAGCATCAAGATTCCCTGGTTGGTTGTTTCGGTTTGAGTCCCACATTCATGCTTGGTATATGGAATTGGGGTGATCAGATGAAGAGATATTTGGGTCCACCAACATATGGTTGGGTGGACTATGGAAGTCCCATCTCTGGTTGGTTTTTACATTCATAAATGAAAAGAAAATTCATTTTGTATTTTATGTATAGATGTACTGGTTATTATGTGTAATCTATTACTATTGTATCCATTGTATTTATGTTGTTATTATTTTGGTTATAATCATGTATGTTTACAATGATGATATATGGCTCTCCCCATGTTTTTACTTGTAAACGAATGCATAATGTATCTATGGTCAAATAGATTGTATTACAACTTATGATGTAGGGGAGAAATGCTTCTTAGTGATTCTCAAATAAATATGATACCCCTTTTCTTTGTTTTGTTGTTTATACCTGTAGCTTTCATGTTTGCGACATGTTTGACGAAATTCCTGTCATGGCTAGTAGGGGTCCACTTTAGTACTTTTGATATTTTTTTAAATACATCATTGTTTGGTCGGTTTAATTCATCTTTGAACTTGTCATGAAGTTTTGGGAAGAGCACTGAGTTCTGGGCCTGAAAAATTGGTTCAAATCCTAGGGATGTTGGCACATAACTGATTAATTTATTCACTGGACACTTGCTTATGGGATTGTGCATGCATCCAGAGACCCATAGATGTTGGCTTGCAGGCCTCTGTATGCATCCAGAAGCCCAGAAGAAAATCATGTTAGTAGAACCCAGGGGCCAGTTTCCTGAATAGTTGGGTTAGCTATTGGGGGTGTTATTGTTGATGTACAAGGTCCGTGTGAAGAGTTTCTGTTGATTCCACTTCCTTAAGGTCACTTGGGAGGTTTAATCTCACCATAGTAGCGTCCTATCGCATATTTACCCTGGTTGGTCAGTTGCTTGGGTAGATGTGGGATGGGGTTTTTACAGAGGTTGTCCATAAGATGAGCAGAGTGCACTAAGAGGTAAGGATTTCATTGTTGATATTTATGAGTGTGCAGAGTACTCATCACTTATATGGAAGATTAAATATGCTTGTGAGTTTACACAAGATATCAGGATAGGGATGAACTCCAAATTGGCTATGTGTTGGACTAATGGAACAAGAGAGAAAATATTATGTAAAAAAGTTCCAAAACCAAATCATACACATGTATACCATCAAACACAATTAAATATAATGCATCATACTCAAAATTCATATGCATACCTTGAAACGTTAGAAAATCAACACTTATTTCTAAGTGTGATACTTGAAACATAGTTTTGCAACACTTTGAATACAATGATAGATTGGAGGTTTCTGTGGTGTAGATTTTCAGATGCAAAACTCGAAATATCCACAGTCTTCATTTTTAGTCTATGTTTCGAGTCTAAATCAAGACTCATCTTCAGGACAAACCTGCTAAGAAGAGAATAGATTAGGGTAAATAAATAGAGGAAAGAAAGAGATGAAAGAGCCGACCAGTTCTTAATTTCTATTTTTTTTTAATTAATTAGTTATTTATTTAGTTTTTTCAAATTTTGATTCTAATGTAAATTATGACACATATTAAAAAAAAATTTGTTTAAGTGTTACAACAGAAGTGTCGACTGCAACCAAGAATTGTGCAAAGATGTGAGAATGTGTCTAGCATATATTATTATCATATACATGATCATCTAGTGAAAAAGAGTGCACAAGAGTTGCCTCCAGTGGTGCACAAATATGCAACACATGTAGGAGTGTCAACAGTTAAAAGAAACACTTATGACATTAAGAAAAAGTGAAAATGACACTTTAAAAAGCTAAAGAAAATTAAAGTGACGTGTGCTAAAGTGAAGAAAAAGAAAAATCTACACTTGTTAAAGTGAAAGAAAGTAAAAACGACAGTCGTGAAAATGAAAATGAGACTTATGAAAGAAATTTTTTTCAAAAGTGATAGTTGACAAAATTCACCCAAATGATGGTACAATTTCAGCTAAGAGTGAGAGAGACTATCACATGGAATTGTGCACTTACTGCACCAATGGATTGCACAATCTCTATCTATAAGAACTACACAATAATTATTACTAGATAATATGAAAGCATTGTATTTTAGGACTGCATAGTCATCATTCATACTGAACTATGCAATGATTGTCCTTAGGAACTGCATATTCATTGTCATCAGGATCTTTGTAATGAATATCATCAAGGATTACATAATGCTTGACTTTCTAGGGTGCACATTGACTAATAGGATTATTATAAAAGGGTGCACTTATGAATGCATCAAAGCCTAAGCATGTGTAAGGAAGCAGTTGCGACATTTAGAACCCCAGAAAAATACTTTAAGAATTAGAAAATCATCAACCAATCATGAAGTGACTAATAATTATCAAGGAAAAAATATCATACGACCACAAGAAGGATCCAAAATTCAAGTGGAGGTAAAATTTTGGAGGGTATTTGTCGCAGTGACAACACTTGGTGACACACTGGAAGAACTCCAACTTCTCTGGTTAGGTCTATATTTGAACAAAAAGTATTAGTATTTCAGGAAGTATTGATTCATCGTGTGGAATACCTCAGCTTCCCATTTATCTCAGTTATAAGTATAGTCTCTCCCACCCCTTTCTTGCCTAAAGAAATTTACAAAACTTACCATATATGCATTTTTTTATTAGGGAGGATAGTATATATTCATGAGTTTAAGATGATCTGAGTTTTAGTTCCATCTCTGGTGTTTCTCCACTGTCAGAAGGCCTTTTTATTACCCCAATGGAGTCACTTATGGGAAACACATATTTCTTCACTACCAACAAGCCTATTCATTACCCCGACGAAGTTACTTGCTTCACCTCCCTACGCAAGAATTACTTCTCTTCTTTCACCCCTTTATTTTATTTTCAATATTATCATTGGAATTTTACCATCATTTATATGGCTAGGGTGGAAGAGGGATCATGAATTATGGAGAGAAAAAAAGGTTATTCCTTCAGAGACAGTTATATACCTTTTAAATTAATATGTATGCTATTAGTTTTCTCCTTTCCCTTCTCTACTTGATTGGGTCAGTGAGAAAAACGCCATTCAATTACCATACTAAGTTAAGGAATGAAGGTCCTACAATAGATATAGGCATCATGGTTTTTCTTATGGTTTTAATTCAAATGGATCATATTTTCCATACAGACATCATTGAATTTAAAATATGTGTAGGCCCAAACAAAGAAGAGGACACCATATTAGCCAAGATTTGCTCGTCATCGTGATTTCCTCTTCAAAGCTTCACCACATTGTTATCCTAAGCCAAACAAGAACAGCGTCCATGCATGGTCCTAGTGAAAAAAACACAAAAGAAAGGAGATGAAAAAGCAAGAAAGACAAAAGAAAAATCATAAGTCAAAGGAAAGACTTAAAATAAAAGCAACATGCAAGTCGATAAGCAAGATAAAAATAAAATGAAATTACCCAGATGCAAAGAAAAATTCAAGGTCAATGCAATGCACGAGAAAACTAAATTGTAACTAGAGCTACTCCTAATCTAATCGAATAGAAGGTCAGGGTTAAGTGTAGTGAAATTTTTGTTGCAACCACCGAAGTTTCTCCTGAATTTTAATTACAAAGATACGAGCAATTAGGAATGGTATAATACAATGTGTATAAATAAAGATGACAAATTGAATACCTTGCACAATAAATTGAATTTCTTTCCTATAATTAGAATAAATATGTGCCATAACAACTAAATTTAACCAAACTACAACCTTACCTTTCCGATCAGAACAATAATGATACAAATTGTTATTTCCTAAATCCACCCTAGGCTGAAGGAAGGCGAGATTCAGGGTAACACCAAACCACGCTCAGTCTGGTAGCTAGCCCTACCAGAACAGGAGAGGGCTCTCTCCAGGTCAATATTAGGAAAAATTTATCAATAGGGCTTTAGATGACTGAAATGAGTGCTAATTTTAGGCTAGGTATATGAATAAAGGAGTTCAAGTTTGATTTTGTAGTTTTTTTGTTGGAAAAAGGGAAAGGCAGTTTTGGGCTTGGGGATGAGGCAAATTTCTTGCAGAATTCGAGTTGGGGCAAGGAAGGCAATGGATTTGATGTCTTAGATTGAATGAATGGATAGAAAATACTGTTGAGGAGCTGAAGAGGGCAAGAGGCTGCAAGGATCCTCTTCAAACAGATGAAAAAACATAAAACTAAACAAAATTTCAAGGCAGAGCACAAGCAAACTAATGAATTCTACCTTAGTTACTCATTTGTTTAATTTCAGAAGCAAAGAGAAGGGAAATGGCATACATAAAACATTAATGAAACTTACAATTACATGGAGAAAAACACCATCAAAACTCAAAGCCACAAGGATCCCAACAAGTGCTGCAAAACCCTGGTCTTTCCTTTGCCAAAAAAACTGAAATGAATATACAATGAGGTGCTAAACTATTCCCAAGAGTCCAACCCTGAAAATGACTCAGAAAATACATAATATAGACCAGCCTAACCCCTTCCCATGCCTCTAGGGGTCGAGCTCATCATTTTAGGAGCTGTTTCAACCATATCTAAACTAGGAACTGAAATATAGGCAATCAAACAACTTGCCTCTATATCGTAGGAAACTGATTCATTCATTTAATTTTCACCTTTTAGTGAATGAATCCTATAGAAAAAGTAAAAATATGCCAAATTTACATCATGGTCAAAAAAATACATCAAGATAGATCAAGAGTTACATCATAAAGTAAAACTAGTCAAAACTAGGCGAAATTCTGAGCTGAAGAGTGAAAAATAGGCCAAAATCCTCTATGCGCTGCACTCAAAATCTGTATGCGTAGCAAAAGTTTGGATCTGATTTTGAGGCACTTCCTGAAGTCCAAATTGAGCTCATGGTAGCTCGTTGGAAATCCCTGCCTGTCTACTTTCCAACCCAAGTAGAATTTCTAGATTTGGATGTCAGTTTCCCCTCCAAAACTTCAATCTCCCAAGACTGGTTCCTCTGTGTATAAAAAGTGGCAGAAAGGCCATTTTCAAGGTATTTTTGACCCTTTAGGCCACCCAGAACTTGATGAAATCCTTAGCCCATTCTTTATCATGCATAAATTTCCATAAAAAATCCAAAAATATAAATTTTTCCTCCAGAAGATCTCCCAATCATAAGCGCGCGCAAGGTGGTGCTACGCGTCGGGCGGAAAAACCTGCTTTGTGACCAAAAATTTCCAAATGAAAAAATTTTCTCCAAATTCCTTGAAATTTGGACTAAAGGTCCATCATCAAGTTCCATGCTCAGCCAATGAAGATTCAGCCAATATTTGGAGTCTATCCTCCCTTTTACGCCTCCTCAGTGCATGTAGTTCAGTGGTGGAATCATTGTCTCTTTCATTGGATGTGTCGGTGTCCGTCATGGTGTTGCAATGTGTATGTCAAGTGTATACTGATATATATGTGGTGACAATAAGAGTTTGGTGTATGTTTTCAATGCCAAATGTGCCAAAGGGAAATGAGGGACTGTGCTAAATATGAACAGTGGGTAAAGAGGACTGTCAAGTGAAATTAAGGATGTGAAGACAGTCACTTGACTGTTTGGGAATGGGGAATTTTATAAGTGGTAAGGGAGATGGTAGGGTTTAGGGATAATAGGATTGTAGGGATAAGTAATATGGGAATGTAGGGGAATCAAGGATTGACAATAATGATAGGATTATGAAGGGGAAAGGGATCACAATTGGGAAATGGAAACTTGGCACCAAAATTACACCTTCAAAACATCAATTTCAAACCCTTGAAGCAGTTTTTAATCAGATGACAGGGTTAATCATTTCACCAATCAAAATCTTAAATTCCTCCTTCCAAATAACACCCAACACGAGTTAATAGCAGTGGCAAGGGTGCATAACTTACATTGGAGCAAAAGATTTGAAGTTGTTTTGAAATTTGATGAAGAAATGATGAGATTTGGCCTGTCGGCTCTGTGCGCCGTGTGCACACCCAGTGCGCCGCGCCTCCTGGATGCGCTACGCACATTGGAAAAATGCACTGTGGCAGGAGGCCCAGTGCGCCGTGCGGCCTATGTGCGCCGCGTACTTTCCCAATGCGCCGCGCAGGCAATTACCCACACAGTTGGCCTTCAAACCCTGTTTTCACTCTTCTACAATCTGACTCGGCTTTCTTTGATGTCCCTTGGAGAAAATGAATTGATCAATGTAGAAATATCTTATGTATCAAAGGAATTTTATTTTCATTTTGAAATAACCCACTTTTGTAATGTTTGAAATTGGCATTTTTTCACTTTTAATACAAACTCTGTCTTTTTGTTTCCATTTGAATTTTGGCTGAAATGATGGCTCCTTTGTTGATTTTTTTGCAGGGATGGTGGCATGTCTTGGCAAAGGTGGCCGGGGCTGCGCCTCAAGATTTCATGACTGAAAAACCTTTAAAAATTACATATTTATTACAAACAATAAATTTGACGATTTATTCTTCAAAACAGAGTTTTGAAGAAGAAACATTCTTAAGCATTATTGATGATGAATATCTTGAAATAGAAACTTATTTCGAACCTCCCTCTGGCCTACTGGTATTATTAGTCATTTTGAGGACTAAATCAACTAAACCCTAGACCTAATGACTGAAATTACTCTTTTCTGACTAAGAGACCATCCATGACTGTAAATGACTGTAATATTGATTTTGATGAACTTAGATGATCAGACACAGACCAGCAGGTACATGACATGAGGAGTATGACTGAGAAGGCCCTTCCATCAGATAATGGCATGCCCCTAATGGAGTGAAGATTAATGAACTGAATGGGACACCTAAAAATTAAGTACAACAAGAGAAATGATCTTTGACGGAGGGATGAAAAGACCGACTCTAACATTGGCTCCAATGGGGATGGTAGCTCCTTGGAGGTGCCAAGGACCGCAGATCTTTGGGAGAGTAGACAGTGCCTTCTTCCATTGGGAAATGGAGTCAAAACATGAAAACCGATATTATGCAGACTGAGTCAAGGCTAAAAATGAAAACCATAAATAAAACCAAACATGACTAAAACCTAACTATCCAACTGGAAAGATGCTCATAATTGAGCTTATTCATCAAACCTATTCTAATTTTTCTTTTCACCACCCGATCAAGTGAAATGGAATATCCAATGCAACCATGTAAGCATCCTAACTGCTATTTTATTTCTTCCCAAATGCTTTCTGATGCGCAGGAAAAGAGAAGAATAGAAAGGCAACTCCCATGGAAACTTGGAATCAAGTTGACTGCTGATAAACTTGCAAAGCATGAATTCACTAGATGACTTCAAGAATACTGCGAAAGGATCTTCATAAACATAGCTATTGGTTCCCATTAACACATTACTGTTCTGGTCCAAGTAATCTTCATAGCTGAATATTAAGATTTTCCTCACATCTGTGCTGTCTTTCTTGGGTGATTGCAGCAAGCTGTCAAAAGGATCCTGAATTTCGTGCATAACCAAACTCTGTTGCTGATTCCAAACAGAACAAAAGTCTCCTTTATCAATCTCCTCATATAACTGCAAATCTTGACATGGGCTTTGTAATGAAAAATTTGTTAAACAAGACAATGAAGGCGACTTTTGAATAAGATTATTATCAACATTCTTTTCTGGCACATGGTTAGCTAATGGAGAAGAAATTTTACAGTAAACATCATCCAACACACGAGCAATAGGATCATCAAAACTTGAGAAGACTGCTGCGATGTATCCATTGAAACTGTATGACATCCTACTGACTATTCATATTTTTCTCTAGAGATATTACGAAGATTCTGATTTATAAACTGAAATGCTTCGAAACAAAAGGGTACAGAATCCTCTTGCATCGTTAAATCATGTATTTCAGCTTCCACACCTTCATCCACAATCCGACCTTCAATTTTGTTTGGTGGCTGCAAATCTGGTGCTAGGGAGAATTTTGTATCTGAAATGATTTCATAAGTTGTTTCAAGGGAAGATTTCTCATCAAAAACTTGCTCAATAATTTCGCTATCTGTCTCATCCTCAACATTAAACTTGAGCGATTTTTGATTTCATATAGGCTTCTCATTTGAAGATTTACTATGCCATTTACCCTTCAACAACTGGAATGATTCAAAACAAAATGGTACGGAGTCACCTTGTAGCATTTGATCATGTGTGCCAGCTTCCATGTCTTCCTCTGCAACTTGACAATCAATGGCTTTCGGGGACTGCAAATCTGAATATGGGAAGTCTTGAACAAAGTTTTCATTTCCCTCAAGATGGTCCAGATCAAGACTTGTTGACATTTGATTTCTGATTGTATGAAAGTTTTCTCTTATGAACTGAAACGAATAAAAAAAAAAAGGCAAAGATCCTTCACTTACTTCAAAATTTGCTGCACTCTCCTCATCATTGTCATAGCTGATATGCATCAGTTGATCACTGCACTCGAGCTGCTGAAAGTGAACTTCCTCCTTGCACAAACTAGTTGCTGATTTGTCTGCAAGATTAGCTTCTGTTTGGAGAACATAATCATCATCATACTGATCAAACTAAGGTAAATCATCAGTATACAACACATCATCAAACATACATGTCATATCAACAACTATCTCTTCTTCAAGATGATCTATAAAGCAATCACTATGACAACTGGAATAAGAAACAAAATGTTTTGGATTAGAAACTTGTTCCTCTTCAATAAGAAAATCATGGGCTTCAACATTATACTCATTCTTTTTTGTTTTCTTTTGCATCATCTCTTCTACTGTACTTACCAACATGTCAAGCTTTACCTATAAAGATGTCGATTTTTCTGGATCTATGTTTTTCATCTCTTCTTCCTTCAACCTTGCTCTTCGGATCAGCAAATGAGCCTCTACATTTACTGCATTGTTCTGTATCTCTACAATTGTTGCAATATTCCTTTCTCTCAGCTGAAACTCCATTTCTATATCAAAGGCACCTGGGTAGTGCAAGAGACCAGATCTAGGAGAAGGTCTTATATCAGTTGGCATCGAATAATAAACTTGGTTAAATCTGGTAGAAAATTGTTGCACTGTCTCCCCTGGCAGTCTTTTTAGCTCATTATACTCTTCTATAATCAAGAAAAGGTTCTGACTGATCACCCACCTGTCGAGGAAAACTTCGACGAACTGCTGGAAATCTGAGATGCTCGCATCAGGCAGGGCTTTGAACCAACTCTTGACTTTGCCTTGCAAAGAAAGAGCAAAAAGCCTAATACTGACATCTTCATCATCAACTTCAAAAAGATCTAGAAACGTCTCAACATTTTGCACATGTTGCTCAGCGTTGACATTGTTACATTCATCGTCAAATCTTGGTAGATATAGGTCATAATTTTTAGGGAAAGCATGAAGAACAGACGGTAAAACAAGAGGTTTATACCTATCTGGGACTATATAAGGTGTAGGGGTATATACAAGAGCTACGGGATCAGTCTTGTTTTCTTTAGGCTCATCACTCTGAAGAGAGTCATCATAAGATGTGGGAAAAGTAAGGAGGCCAGGATCAAAGGGAAACTCAGTATTTACACTTTTTGAATAGGTCAAGTGAATATTTTGATCACCTTTATCATACAACAAATTCTGAAAAACTTTCAGGATAGCTTCAATAATGGCGAAGAAGTAATTTACAAGAAAGAAAACTAGATCTTGAATACCATTCCACTTTGGATACCTGAACTTTGTGTAATATCCTTCCATTTTCTCAGAGAAAGAGTTAGTCCTCTAGTGGAGTCTCTACATTGAGTTGGAGTCACCACGTGAATGATTTCAGCCTTCTTATGTCTGATTGTTGTCCACCATCAACCACCAGATCTGAACTCGATATATGTACTGGGGCAAGACAATCTACAATTCAAGTGTCACGTTCACAAGCTAGACCGGAGATTGACTGAAGCAGCGTTTATCTACTTTCGCTAATGCAAAGCAAGAGCATTTCGAAGGCTTCCTAGCATAACTTCAGGCTCCGTCTGTAGCTTATAAAACAATTAACACCAACAAGCAAACCATTTTCTTCCCCAGTATGGTCGCCACTATGTTATTGCCTAAATCCACCCTAGGCTGAAGGAAGGCAAGATTCAGGGTAACACCAAACCACGCTCAGTCTGGTAGCTAGCCCTACCAGAACAGGAGAGGGCTCTCTCTGGGTCAATCTCAGGAAAAATATATCAATAGGGCTTGAGATGAATAAAATGAGTGCTAATTTTAGGCTAGGTATATGAATAAAGGAGTTCGAGTTTGATTTTGTAGTTTTTTTGTTGGAAAAAGGGAAAGGCAGTTTTGGGCTTGGGGATGAGGCCAATTTCTTGCAGAGTTCGAGTTGGGGCAGGGAAGGAAATGGATTTGATGTCTTATATTGAATGAATGGATATAAAATACTGTTGAGGAGATGAAGAGGGCAAGAGGCTGCAAGGATCCTCTTCAAACAGATGAAAACACATAAAACTAAACAAAAGTTTAAGGCAGAGCACCAGCAAACTAATGAATTCTACCTTAGTTACTCATTTGTTTAATTTCAGAAGTAAAGGGAAGGGAAATGGCATACATAAAACATTAATGAAACTTAAAATTAAATGGAGAAAAACACCATCAAAACTCAGAGCCACAAGGATCCCAACAAGTGCTGCAAAACCCTGGTCTTTCCTTTGCCAAAAAATATGTATGCGTAGCACAAGTTTGGAGCTGATTTGGAGGTACTTCCTAAAGCCCAAATTGAGCTCATGATAGCTCGCTGGAAAGCCCTGCCTGTCTAATTTCCAACCCAAGTGGAATTTCTGGATTTGGATGTCATTTTCCCCTCCAAAAATTCAATCTCCCAAGACTGGTTCCGGTGTGTATAAAAAGTGGCAGAAAGGCCATTTTCAAGGTATTTTTGACCCTTTAGGCCACCCAGAACTTGATGAAATCCTTAGCCCATTCCTGAGCATGCATAAATTTCCATAAAAAATCCAAAAATATAAATTTTTCCTCCAGAAGATCTCCCAATCATAAGCGCGCGCAAGGTGGCGCTACGCGTCGGGCGGAAAAACCTGCTTTGTGACCAAAAATTTCAAAATGACAACATTTTCTCCAAATCCCTTGAAATTTGGATTGAAGGTCCATCATCAAGTGCCATGCTCAGCCAACGAAGCTTCGGCCAAGATTCGGAGTCTATCCTCCCTTTTACGCCTCCTCAGTGCATGCAGTTCAGTGGCGGAATCACTGTCTCTTTCATTGGATGTGTCGGTGTCCATCATGGTGTTGCAATGTGTATGTCAAGTGTATAATTATATACATGTGGTGAAAATATGATTTTGGTGTATGTTTTCAATGCCAAATGTGCCAAAGGGAAATGAGGAACTGTGGTAAATATGAACAGTGGGTAAAGAGGACTATCAAGTGAAATTAAGGATGTGAAGACAGTTACTTGACTGTTTGGGAATGGGGAATTTTATAAGTGGTAAGGGAGATGGTAGGGTTTAGGGATAATAGGATTGTAGGGATAAGTAATATGGGAATGTAAGGGAATCAAGGATTGACAATAATGATAGGATTATGAAGGGGAAAGGGATCACAATCGAGAAATGGAAACTTGGCACCAAAATTACACCTTCAAAACATCAATTTCAAACCCTTGAAGCATTTTTTAATCAGATGATAGGGTTAATCATTTCACCAATAAAAATCTTAAATTCCTCCTTCCAAATAACACCCAACACGAGTTAATAGCATTGGCAAGGGTGCATAACTTACATTGTAGCAAAAGATTTGAAGTTGTTTTGAAATTTGATGAAGAAATGATGAGATTTGGCATGTCGGCTCTGTGCGCCGCGCGCGCACCCAGTGCGCCGCGCCTCCTGGATGCGCCGCGTACGTTGGAAAAATTCACTGTGGCAGGAGGCCCAGTGTGTCACGCGGGCTATGTGCGCCGCGCACTTTCCCAATGCGCCGCGCAGGCAATTACCCACACAGTCGGCCTTCAAACCCTGTTTTCACTCTTCTACAATATGACTTGGCTTTCTTTGATGTCCCTTGGAGTAAATGAATTGATCAATGTAGAAATATCTTATGTATCAAAGGAATTTGATTTTAATTTTGAAATAACCCACTTTTGTAATGTTTGAAATTGGAATTTTTTCACTTTTAATACAAACTCTGTATTTTTGTTTCCATTTGACTTTTGGCTGAAATGATGGTTCCTTTGTTGATTTTTTTGCAAGGATGGTGGCATGTGTTGGCAAAGGTGGTTGGGGCTGCGCCTGAAGATTTCATGACTGAAAAAACTTTAAAAATTACATATTTATTAAAAGCAATAAATTTGATGATTTCTTCTTCAAAACAGAGTTTTGAAGAAGAAACATTCTTAAGCATTATTGATGATGAAAATCTTGAAATAGAAACTTATTTTGAACCTCCCTCTGGCCTGCTGGTATTATTAGTCATTTTGAGGACTAAATCAACTAAACCCTAGACCTAATGACTGAAATGACTCTTTTCTGACTAAGAGACCATCCATGACTGTAAATGACTGTAATATTGATTTTGATGAACTTAGATGATCAGACACAGACCAGCAGGTACATGACATGAGGGGTATGACTGAGAAGGCCCTTCTGTCAGATAATGGCATGCCCCTAACGGAGTGCAGATGAATGAACTGAATGGGACACCTAAAAATGAAATGCAACAAGAGAAATGATCTCTGACGAAGGGATGAAAAGACCGACTCTAACACAAATATCGAAAGCTTCTTATGAATGTACATTCTTTTTTATTCTCATCATTAGAAAACACCATGGAAGATAAAAACTTATTATTAGCTATAGAGTTTTTTAATTAATATGTTTCTAGCCAATCATATATTTGATCACGTAATTCAAAAAAATCCTTTTCATATATTTGAAATTCTTGAGGAAATGAAATTTCAATTGACTCAATTGAATTATAAAGAGAATCTTGTGAAGGAAAATTGATTTGATTTTCTTCAGGAGCCTCATCAAGATCGTGGGAACCTGACATAACCATCAAAAAAGGCTGAAATGACTCAATTACTTGACAAGCATTTGAACAGTGATATGATAAACCATAAATATCAATTGGTTCAACAAGATCAATTGATGTAAAACAACTATCATCAGATATACTAGTGGGAATGTGATTAGTTTCATGACATTTTTTTAACCCAATTTTATGATCTTATGGAACGATTAGGGAAACATCGAATGATATTCAACCTTTGTACCACCTTGGGAAATTAATTTGTCAAGATGATGAATTTGATTCACCAAATAATTATAGAATTCACTAACACTTGAAAGGGTAGCTAGTTCTAGAAGGAAAATGATTAGCATCACAATATTCCCAAAAAATACCAAGAGTTGATCATTCGCATAAGAATTTGACAAATTAGAGAATCCTTCGGTTCATGAGAATATTTGTCATGATAATCAAAATGATAGGCTTTATAGATATGTGTGTTGAAAATTGTAACTAGGTTTGGACTTCATAATGACTTGTAATAATGAATTCATATAATGAAGAGGACACAAATAATAAAATGTATTTTATAATACTTGCATCATGGGTTTCATGAGCAAGAATTTTTTATTATAGGTCAAATACTTCTTCTTGATGTCTTTATGGGTTTGTCATCTTTTCATAAATATATAATTTGGAGTCATGTATATGAAGTGGTGTTACGTTTGTAAAGAAAAAATATTGATGTGAATGTATGCATCAAGACCTTGTCAAAGTGCTCCTTGAAGTCAACTCAGATTATGGTTAAAGGATGCTCCATGAATTCGGCCTAGTAGCTATAGGTCACATCGGCTCATTCTTAGTGGCAAACCACTATATATACCCATATGGACTTTGCATAAAAGAGACACAATATGTTTGGATTTATCTGAAGTTTCAGACTAGGTATGCAATTCATATACAAAGTTTCAGTATGTAAATGAGTGGATATACAGCAAAGCACAAAGGCTATAAGTGATGTGAGAAAAAGATAAATTATGTGGTAGCTATGCAAGGATAAGTTTGTAATAAATATGTGAAGTCTGGATCTGAAGCTGTTGTGAAGAAGAGGAATATAATAAGGTCAAGAGGAAGAAAACTCAGCAAAAAAGGTGCTCTCTATTTTGGTTTTCACCTATCTCGCATAACTCAGAAGTAACCTCATCGTGAAAGAAAAGAAAGGAGGTCAAGATCAGGGAATTCTATTTTCAGTCTTGGTCTACATTCATACCTCATATAACTCGGAGGAGTGCAATGTTGTTCAAGGAATTTGTTTTTGAAAGGTGACACAAGTAAGATGAAGAACAAAGACTAACAAAGGGAACCAAAGGAAGAAAATAAGCATACTAATTGCAGCAACCAAGTTAGAAATTGAATTTCTCTAGTACTGGTGTACAATAGTGCAGAAAGGAATATTAGCATAAGGAGCCTAGAAAAGATGTGACAAGGTTTTGGAGGCATATTGATGTCAAGAGTCTGGTCATGGTCTTGGTACTCATCAATTGAACATATAGAAGAATAATTACATTCTGGTTTTCCTCTCCAAGAGGGAGAGGTTTTGGCCCTGGCTTGAAGAGCATAAACTTTATGTCTCTTGTGTTTTGATAATTGAATTGATGAAATAATGTTAGCCTCACTCTCATGTGAGTAAAACAATTCTAAGTCCAAAAATAAATTAATTAATTAAATCATGAAAGTTAGGATTTATTCCTACCTTTCTAGATTGGGTTAGTTTCTCATAATTAGGAGTCAGTTTAGGCCTAGTTGGTTGAGAGATTATTTCCAACTATTTAGGCCCCTAGATTAGTGTATGGTTGAGATATTTGATCAACCAAAGTGTCCAAGATAGATGCACTATCTTGAGACACATTTTCCTCATGTATTTATATGTATCATAAACATTATTTTAATAATGTGAATGTGAGGAATACATTAAGGTTGTGGGCTTTTCCACTATGTCTGGTTTTTCTATGTCTCTGGTATGGTATTTTATTATTAGTGTAATTTTGGTTTATTCTCCTTCATGTGGTATCAGAGCCATGGGATCAAAGAGTTTGTGAAATAAGTATTGCGTGTAGAGGCAATTTGTGGAGTGTTAAGTTTTCTTTATTTTGATTTGTGTTCTCTATTCTTTCTTTTTATTATTGTTGCCATTGTTATTATGTTTCCACTGTAGAAAAGGTGATATTGCAAGCACTTCATATCTAAATTTGATATTGCGTCATGTTATGAAATGAAACCCCATATTCGTGCGAATGGATCTGTTTGTTGGAGTTGAAACCATGTGGAACCCTATTTGTTGGAGTTGAAACCATGTGGACCCATTGCTACGTGGTTTGTTATTAAGGTTGTGATTTGAAACACACTAATTCTTCATGAATGGCACATATAAAGAGGTTCCTAGGGTTTCTGCTTTTAAAGAGAAAAAATGCAACTTTTCATCCCATCAGGATGATTGTATACAGTGAAAAGTCATCCATCTTTGTGTGGAAATATTCCATCCACATTCACAAGAAGTTGGAGAATAATGTTTTCAGGGGCAGATCTGCTAAGCTTCCACTAGATCTGGTTGTCGCGGGTACTTTTTAAGTTTGTACAGGACCGCGAGAATCGAGCAAGTTGTTGAATTCAATAATATGATCCCCAACATATGTCATGGAGACTACAACTTCCATAATTTCTTAGTTCCAAGTCGTGGATCTGCCAGCGTAAAAAATTTCTACATGTCATCGACCCGCAATGGTTATCTCTTTGGTATTTATATGAATAAAATATTATTTCTTTGAGGATGAGAGATTGACTTTATATATCACAAGAAATAAATTTTCTTTCGAGAAAATTGTTCTATTCTCAAATTTGTGAGCCAGGTTATGGGACTACTCGGTCGTGAGGATGGATTAAATGAAGGCACTAGTGTAGCAGCTAGGATTGAGCCTAGGTCTCAAGAAAAATCTTGAAGAGCCAAGTTTTGAATCTTGTGGGTAAGAAGTTGATAGTTTTGCTGAGCAGCTTATGGTTTTTTAGGGACAATGATGGTGCCACAAGGAAACATTGAAGATCCCCTGCATTAATACAAGGAAAAGATTAAATATATGTTGCATTAATAGGAACAATCAACAGTCCGAGATTCATTTTTCGTAACCTTTGTTGGTGCCGATATTTATTGTTGTGGATGCATAATGAGAGAATTGGTGGGCACATCGGCAGTGTGGAGGACAAGATTCTTTTTCGTTGGATAAATGGACTCTGTAGCGGCCGGTAGATGGCTTGTCTTTTGCATAGAATAATTGTGAGTGTTTTTACATCAGAAGCATGGATCATAATTTCTATATGATATGAAGTGTGCATGGTTTAGTGTGGATCTACGTAGTGGAAGCATGTATTTGTAAGCATAAGTGTGGAAGATAGAAATTCCCGCTCCTGCAAGGCTGTCCTAGCTATCACCAATCCTATCCAAGTTATCAGCATTGATAAAACCTTGGTAATACAATTTAAACTGTCTGTCATCCTTACAATTATGCTCAACATGGAAGGGTTTGTCATAGTTGTCCACAATGGCTTCCCACTCATCCTCCGACAATTCTTGAATAATGCGGGAAAATTTAGCATCGTGGATTTTTCTGTAAATGGCTTTTGAAAAAAACCTCATTTCTTTCTCATCTTGGTTGTGGTCAGCGACCTCCTGCTGCAATTTCTCGAACTCCATGATCCTTTTCGCAGCTTAAGAAATTCACACTAGCACCAAATGGAAGTTGTCTACTAGCCAACCATATAATCATAGCTCACATTTGAATATGCAACATGCCATTTGAATTCCTACAAAGCAAACATAAGAAAAAAATAGGTCACCACAATCACTAACCGTTCGACGCAGAAGTGGAGGCTTCCCATCATCCTTGTCAGTAAGGAAAGGATTTCTACCAATCCTCCCAACAAACTAGTGTGCACTTTGAGATGTGAATTTCTTCAGCATGATAAGATGTTTACCAACAATTTTTAAAAGCACCCACCTTCGAAGTTATTCAAAGCCACTTAGAAAGGCATGTTGCTAGTGAAGCTCGTGAATACAGAGCAAGAAGCAAGGCACTTGTTTCTGCTGTGATAAAAATTTCCAATGTGGAGGATTCATGAAAACATTTGTAATATATATATGTGTGTGTGTGTGTGTGTGTGTGTGTGTGTGTATTAAGGAATGTGAATATATATATATATATATATATATATATATATATATATACACACACACACACATAGATATATATATTCGCATTCCTTAATACACACACACACACACACACACACACACATATATATTACAAACTTTTTCATGAATGTTTAAAAGAAAAAATTTGAATTCAATTCTTTCGAAGTGGTTTAAAAAATCAAGGAGAGATAAGTAATGTTTGTAATATGTTTATGTAACTTTTATTTTGAAGTGATTTTGTGGAGTGATAAGGTGAATATCTTCTTATATTTTGGAGTGATAAGTTTTTTGTAATATTCAGAGTGATAAGTGAATTTTAAGGCAAGGTAATTGTTGTAAATTGAAGTCATGTTTTGAGAGAGAATGAGAAGAAATTGAAGTTGAATTTCAAAATTAATTGAAGTGAATTTGTTGTTTGAAAAAGGACCTGAACAAGAAAAGTATTGTAATTGAAAATTTTCTCTTGGGTGTAAGAGATGGTTGTAACCTGTATAATAAAAGGATTGGTTTTTGGTGAGTGTGTCCTATATCTATCTAAAATTGAATAAGGGTATCTTAGGTAGAGTTTTTTGTGATGGCACATGGTTCTTGATGTTGCTTACGTTTTGCGTGTCTAATTTTTGACACTCAGTTTGTCATATGGTCCACATGGAGTAAACAACAAATTAAACGAATGCAAGCACATAATAAAGCATACAAATAATCAAGAAGTTGCAAACTCAAGTTGGACCACACAATCAAATATAACAAATTGACAACATTAGAATTCTATAAATGATTCCACATCATTCAATCAAAGAAATCAAGTTAATGAAGTTGCAAACTCAAGAATTCTAAGACAAGTCTACATCGACATCAAATTTGTATAACTTGCAGATAATTTTTTTTTTAACTGAGTTGCCAATTGTAAGGGTGCATTCTTGGTTGAAACTGAAACCCAAGTTTGAATTGATAAGGTGGTCAAAATAATACAGTTAAGTCAAGTAAGTCTTCAAATCAATCATCAAGATTATTTGAAATTCTCATTGTAATCATTTTCTCTTAGGTGCATTTTTTATAGTGTTCGACACCCTTCTTTTACAAATAAGCACAATCAAGTGAGTAAATTCAAGGAATTACAAAGTGCCAGTGAACAAATTCAAAGAATCAAGGTAGTGAGTTTCAACTCTAAAGTAAACAAACAACAAGTTAAAATCTACTGAAAGTGAATGTGAGTATTCAATTATTCAAATGAGCTTGAAGCAATCAAGCAAGTTCAAGAAATCGATCAAGCAAGCAATCATAATCAAGTAAGTGTAAGTTCAAGTGTTGAAAGAAAACAAAATAAGCAAGTGAGACAATACAAGCGAGTGTGTCATTCAAGCAAAAAATCAATTGAGCGTGTCATTCAAGCAACAAATTAAGCAAGAAAATTCAATCAAACATTGAGTTCAAATCAAGTAATCAAGTTCAAAGAAATACATTCAAATCTATGAAAAGTGAGCCTGAATTTAACTAAGTGAGTTCACATGGTGAAACACATTTAGTTTTTCCAAGTTCTTAACAATCCGATCCTATCATCAGCTGACGACATGGTGAAAATCAGCAAAGTAACTCTTGGTGATATTAAAGTACATCTCCAACAGGCACATGAAACAATTTAGTTTCTTCAACTCGAGTCACAACTACAATGAGATGAGTTGCAATAGAAAAGTGATGCTTTCAAGCCATTCACCCATACTGATGAAGATAAATATGATGATTCCACGCCTCTCATCCAAAAAACTTCAAATGTAGAAGTCAGCCATGATCAAGTTCAAATTTCTTCTTCCAAGCCAATCATTAAGCCGTGGGAAGAAATCCAAAGTAACAAAAATTTACGAGGATTAGGATATGCCAAAGATGACAACAACTTGCATATCCCAAATTATTCAAAGCCAACCAAGTTTATCAGTGCAAGATTTTTTGATCAAGTAACCTCAACTAGCCATGAGAAAGTTGAAGACAAACTGAAATGCATACATTGTCAAAGAAAAGGTCATATGGAAGATCATTGTTATGATCTCCATCCTTGTCGTCATTTTGGTGAGCAGAATCATTCATCAGATAAATGATGCAACCAAAACCAACCAACCATATTGAAGATCATTATTCATGGATTGATCCTTGGGAATGGTCGTCAACAGTCAAAATATTGTATAATTTTTACAACCGAATTTAATCACACATATTGCAGCCAACAATCAAATGAAGATGGTACTCTTGGGAAGTTGAATGGGGGAGTACACCAGTGAAACACTCCTACACCTAATGGGCGGGAGTTCAAAAATCATTTGCAGATGATTGTGTCTTCTTTCAACTGACAAAGGGGGGGGAATGATAATGAAATTGAAGGTGGTTGTTAGAATAAAAGTCTCGACAACATCAACAAAGCATCCAATGGGCATCTTCATCAGCCAGTGGGAAGTCAACTACAAAATCATCAGTGAGTTTTTTTTTAATATCATCAACATCATTAGCTAGTGAGCGATCATCATCAACAAATTTTCCAGTGGGCGTTCTCAATATTTTGTCAGTGTACCAGCAAATTCGCGTGGGTGTCATCAAATTTTTTCAGTGGACAAAGGATGTTGATTACAAGAAAAGGACAGATGGATCCTTTTGCAGCTTGGCACATGATGGATTTTTCAAGAAAAAATCAGAGATGAATCATACTTTCACCTGACTCATGTTCTCTTCAGATTGGAGTTTTTTCGGCATCCATCTTTGGCGGTTTTTCAGGCAGTTTTTTTAGGATCAATAGTTTCAACATGAGAAATTATAAGATGGTTCCTAATTATTATTTTTGACTTATCATTGAGAGGGGGGGGGATGTTAGCCTCACTCTCATGAGAGTAAAAAAATTCTAAGTCGAAGAATAATTAAATTAATTAAATCATGAAAGTTAGGATTTATTCCTACCTTTCTAGATTGTGTTAGTTCCTCATAGTTAGGAGTTAGTTTAGGCCTAGTTGGTCGAGAGATTCTCTCCAACTATCTAGGCTCCTATACTGGTGAGATATTTTCTCAACCAAAGTGTCAAAGATAGATGCACTATATTGAGAAACATTCTCCTCATGTATTTATATGTATCATAAAAATTATTTTAATAATGTGAATGTGAGGAATACATTAAGGCTATAGCCTTTTTCGCCATGTCTGGTTTTTCTATGTCTCTGGTATTTTATTAAGAGTGTTAATTTTTGTTTATTCTCCTTAAAATACATAATAATTTATCGAAGATAAGATCTAAGTAAAATAAGTATAACAATTATAATAAAAACATCTATCAAGAAAGAGAATTAAAGTAAACACTTCCCTACTAAATTTTCAACATGGTATCAGAGCTAAGGTGCTGAAGACAAGAAAGGGTTGTTTTGAAAGAAGACACAAAAGTATCAAGAGATCAAGGATTCTACTTCATGAAAAATTTGGAAAGTAATCTCAAGAAGATTAAGGACCTATACATCAAGATCTATACATCAACAAATGATTTGGTGTTCAAATCAAATCAACATTGTTGAAGACATCATCAAGCCACCTTGCTAAAGACATCATCATCATCAAGGATTCAAGGTGATATAGCTCTCATTCTCCACTATTTAAGAAGCTAATCTAAGAAAGAGATATTGCTTCTATCTGCATCATCATCAACAAGGAAGTTGATAGAAGAAGAAAATAATCAATTCAAGTACGAATATTTATGACTTCATATGAATCTTTCAAAATGTATTTTTTCAAAGAAAGCAAAGAATTGTTTGGGGTTTCAAACTTTCTTGTATGGAAGAAAAGGACATATCTAAATATTATTGACAGTGAAGTCATGGAATACACCAAAGGGTCTGCAAATAGACACTCAAGCACATGCCAAATACATGAAGGGAGACATAAGATCCTAGAGGATTCTTATAGAATCAATACAGGACTCTCTCATCCCCTATGTATCTAAAATTGAATCTTCAAAATAAATATGTGACAAATTGGTGGAGATATTCTCATAATTGGGAGAAGTAATGTCTGATAGAGAAATGACTACAATGGTATTGAATTCTCTACCGAGGGGATGGGGAAATTTCACTTTAAGTATCTATGGGAAGAAAGAAGCAACACCATTCTAGGATCTATGGTATCTATGCAAGATAGAAGAAATGAGGTTAAAATCTAAAGTTGATATAGGATCAAATGAAGAGAATCAAGTATATGTTTCCATGGCAAGAAGAATCAACTTTAGCTTTTAACCTCGTTTCTTCTATCTTGCATAAGTTTGGCCCTCGGAATAAAAGGAGAAACATGGATAAGATATGACGTTATGGATGTAATGAAATTGGGCACTATAAGAAATATTGTCCCAAATCTAATGATAAGAGGAAAAAGGAAGAATCCCATGTTTTCGGAGAAATGGAAGAACCAGATTCAAAGAAACCTAAGAAAGTAGAAGTGAAAATATCTCTACTATGATTGAGATCATCTTCCTCTTTAAGAGGTATTTGTCAGTTGTAAAATAGTATGTTATGAAGCATTGTATATTATATAGATACATCAATTTAGAATTGGCATCATGATGGAAGCATTGAATAAGGATCACTCATCATAGAATAATGTTTGTAGCACATTGATGTGATAGCCATGCTATAGTGGCTCCGGGGAACCTCCTAAAAAACAACATTCATAGAAATAAGTCACTAAGATCAGGGGTCATCATTGAATTATCAATATGAAGACGTGCTGACATTTTTCTAATGAATTCCTCTTTGGGCTTAATGATTAGAAAGTAATAAAAACGTTTCATCGATAATTCTAAGAATTCTACGATTAGATATGATGACATACTAATGAAGCGGGTCAAGGGAATAAAACTCTTCATTATAAGGAAACTTGTTGTAGAATGACTCAAAAGGAAAATAATGAGGTACTTATATATATATATATATATATATATATATATATTCTAACATTGAATGCTATGAGGTCATGACATGTGGTTACAAATAGTATACTTCTATTTTTAGAAGTATAATCAAAATAGAAAACAAAAACTCTTCTGATGCACAGGTTGCCAAAAGGCATGATCTACACTAGATGAAATCAACATAATATGTCCTCATATGGAATAGGAGGTGATTGTATATTTTCAAGGAAATACATATTGGAAGTTCCTCAGAATGAAATAAAATTGTGTGGAGAAATAAAGGAATATATCGTGATCCATAGTCAGAGGTAGTCAACATCCAAGGAAGCAAAGAATACATAACTAGAAAATCTCCTAGGAAGATATGTACACTCTGATAAGAAGTCTAGAAAAGATAGAGACCCTTGAAATTATATATCTTTAGGAGATGTGTCAATTTGTAAACAAAGGATGTTGGTGCCAACAAGAAGATTTTATGGTGAAAGATCATCACTAACGTAAATTTTTTATTTAAATATTCATGTTATTAATTGAATAATATCTTATGAGCTTATGCAGGGCTTCCAAAGGGAAGTATATGTCTTCCATAATTGATAACCATATGGCATGATGAAATATCCTTGAAAGAAATATGGCTTGAAGGAGAGCAACATAACATTAAGCTAGAACAGAAGATTGATGGATCACTTTATTAATACCTGACTCATGGAGGAAAGTGATGGATGATTTGTGCCCTAATGAAGAGATCCAAAAGATGAATACTTTTCAATTCATGACATCAACAAAAGGAGTTCTTCATGATAAGCTGGATGTTTTCATCATTGCCGCTACATGTCCCTAATTAAGAGGGAGCCTGGTAATAAGTTTGCTACTTGGTAGAAAATTGGAAGCACGTCCTTGGCGAAGAGGGAGCTTGAAAGCAAGTCCTTGGGAGCCTAGACAGGTCCTTGGATAAGAGGAAACTTGAGAAAATTCCTTTATACGAATGGGTATGTCCTCCCTAGTTAAGAGGGGGAGACAGACACGTCATTTTGGTCTTCACCTGGGAAGAAAAAATGGAGGATTGGGTAATCATCTGGGATCTAATACTCTTTTGGGGGATGCATCATCACATGCAAGTAAAGAGTAGTCATGGAAGTACAAATATTATTTAAGGATTAGCTATCCCGATAAGAATAGTCTTAGGAGGTCATACTCGGTGAACACCCGGGTGGAGTATGTACCTTAGAGACAATGATGAAGGTGACTATAATCATTGGTCTCGCTAGCATTGTAGCTCATGGTTGGTGAGCCCTGGTATTGCACCAAGAATGTTGCAACTCCTAGAGGTTTCCCTACTTTACTTTATCAACCTAGGGTTCATACAAACTTAGAGGTGACAATTCTATATACACAAAATATGAATTCTACTCAGGTCATCCTCTTCTAAGGTCTACAAAAGGGTGTTATTTCTAGGGTTTCTGGATGAAGTCTATCACACTTCTGAATTTAAACCTAGGGCTACAAAGGATTAAAATCCATTACTCTATCAAAAAGCATAGAAATATTCTACAACAAGAAATTACATCTAACTACTCTGCAATGAAAGAAATATACACCTTAAACTATGTAAGAAATGGAAGAAAACTAGGCATATTGCATGAATTAAATTGTTGAATTGAAATTGCATAAAGGAAACTAACCTAATCACACTTTTTTGGGACAAATGGCTAAACAAAATATTTCTACTCTATGTTCTATCTATCATGATTTTAATCATGCAGCTAATCATGACCTAACTATGCATGTAAATGCATTTTTTTGTAGCTAGGAGGAGAAAGCGCTAAGGTAGCTTATATGAAGGGCTTGGACTCATGGGTGCAAGGCTGAAGGTGTCTAGGTGGTTTTGGTAGGTCTGGATGAGGTGGATGGTGGTTTCTAGACTTAAGGAGAGGCCCATTGGTGTTGCTACAAGTGTTGCTACAGGTTTCTTGTAGTTCTATAGGAAAGTATTGAATCTACAACAAAGACAAATGGAAGCAAACTAAAAGCAGTGAATTGAAATGAAAGAAAAGCTAGCTAATTAATCATAAGCAAAACTAGCTACAATGAAATAAAAGTAAATAATGAATACACAAGAGAGACTAAGGCCAATGGATTGGGCCCTAAACCACAAGCCTAGCCCTATGAAACTAGATCAGTGAAGCACAATTTGAATACTCATTTTATTGCAGAAGATAGTCTCATTACATCAACATGAAAGTCTCAAAAACCTATTACAAGAGCTAAGATCCTATTATCTTCCTTCAAATTTTGAATCCTAATGAGCTCTTTCTCAGCCCTATTTAACCTAGAGGGTAGCTACCAACAACTCCCTAAAAAGTAGGTGATGTGTCCAATTTGACTACAATTGAAGTGTAGCTTTGGTGGACTTGATCTTGAGTTTTCTTGGCTACCTTTGATTTCGAGCTATTGGATGGAATCTCAAGGATCCCTTGGTTGCCTTTGGGGGTTATGGAGGTGGAAAATCCCCCTATAATCTCTCCTTGTTGTATACTCTAAGCTTTAATGGAAAAATCTTCATGATTTTCCTACATTTAACTCATGTTAGGCATTTGAAGTATGACAAGCCCCAATCACTGTAGAAATTTGAATAACTAATATATTATTCACTAATATTCTCCTGATCACATACTATTTGACCTCATGCACAATATAGAATCTCTTCTACCATTCATCATTACATGCGGAAATAAAATCAATTGCATGCACACATTAAAGCCATAAACAATTCACACATATGAACACAGTATGTAATGGGAAAGCCTAAAGTTGAAAACCCCCAACTATATGTATATTATATATGTCATAGAGATCATGTAGCAATCATCATACAAAGCTCTCACAAGCTCTCAGTATAATCTCCACTTGCTACACACTAATCAAGCTAGATCTAGCAAAACACATGCTCCAATCTCTGCCACTTGATAGCTCGCCTATTGCTAACTTCGCTAAATAATGCATCTCGATGAGAAATTAACTGAATTCCCACCCTTGCTCACGTAGTCTTTATAGGCATCTCTATCGAGTGTTGGATGCAAACCATGCATCACTTATACCAAATCGATAACGAACCTGACCCTTTCACCTCATTCGCACTTGTCTCCACCGAAACTTCCATGCACCGTAGTTAACCGATGTATTATTTAGTTGATTAATGAGTTTATAATTAGTGAATTAATTAATAATTAATTCACACCACTCTCACTAATTGTATCAATTAGTTAAACTAGATACAAATAGCTCAACTATGTTTAGATTAGTTAAACTGAACACAACTCCATTAACTTCCTCAATCAACTCCACCAAACTCTCTCACATGAGTTCTAACTGAAGTATCCATGCTAGCTCCACATAACCCTCAAGAATAGCGTAATTCCTTCTGTCAGCTCCTGTGCCATATCTGTGCACTTAACTGAAGTGCTCCAAGAGAATAAGATAATGTTTAGAGTCCAAATATTATTAAGAGCTAATAATATTTGACATATCTATTTTTAGACTGGTAATCTAAAAATATATTCCGCCCAATATGTCTAAAAATAGAAGTCCATCTATTTTTCCAACTTGACCAACCATCCACAAATAGCATCCCGCAACTCATAGAATATGATCCATATGTCTAAAAATAGACTTTGCGACAAAAATCACCTGTGTGGCCCCCACCTAGTTTTGGTGATGAATTTCCAACTAGGATCAGGAATGATGTTTCAGGATGCCTCCTTCAATGTTTATTGTTGCAATATTTAACACTCCCTCTCAACAAGAAAGGACTATCTTTGCATGCGACATGCAACTCCATGCATTCGCCCTGCAACCTTCACAAGCGCCATGCAACTCCATGCATCTGCTCTGCAAATCCTCTAAAACTGAATAGGCTCCAAAAAACTCAATCAGTCTGATGCA
Source organism: Pinus albicaulis (assembly GCA_034641835.2). Classification (NCBI taxonomy): domain Eukaryota; kingdom Viridiplantae; phylum Streptophyta; class Pinopsida; order Pinales; family Pinaceae; genus Pinus; species Pinus albicaulis. The sequence continues at coordinate 1,382,919,368 of CM076580.1, read as the reverse complement.
TCTATCATCAAAGTCTTCGAATTCTGCTGGGCCCAAATGCACATGTCATCAGGAACCACTACGATGTTGAACTCTTGCACCCATGCACTCTGAACTTGCTGTCAACTCTGATTCACGCTCCAGTATCCAACACTGTCACTTTGATCTGCCTGCATAAATCCAACTGATCAAGCTACTGTTGCGCTATGGGCACCTCGTAGCCAGGTTCAATTCATAATATCCACACCATCTCATGAATCCTGCCCAGAAATCTCCTCTTGGGATTAATCATGCATGTCGCCCCACCTCTCACCTGGTGGTATAGCTGCATGCACTCCCTCTGCCCATCTGGCATGAAATTTCTCTACATGAGTGGTTTATTCCACTCCATGATCCTCATCTTGTGGTTGCTCCACATCCCGAGGTTCACTCTTACCTGCATGCAAAACTTGCTCCCTCTGAAGCATCAATTACATGTCTTTCTTGCACTTCCCAACAGTGGGAAGCTCCGTAGACATCCCATCTACTTCAAGTATATAGAGATTCTTTGCTCGAATCCCAACCTTCTTGACTTATCCTTCCTCATCCACACTAACTCCTACACTTTGAAGCTCATCCCTGCAGTGGACAAACTTTTTCAAGTATACCGGAATAGTGTCATTCTTCTCCATTTTTATTTTCCTGAGTTTATCCTTGAGTGCCAACTTCCTTTGGTCTCTCTTGCTTTGGAACAAATATGTCAAATCTTTCCACATCAAGAATGGAGAAGCTTTACCATGAAGGCTGGATACTATGTGATCCTTCACACCTTCCAACAGAATCCTTCAACACCTTGCTACCTTATTTTTCCATGCGTCAAGTGCGGTAGCATCGCTAGAACCCGGTTTTGGAATTTCTGCATCTATGAACTCCTTCAACCCATTGTCATCCAACACCACCTCCATCCTGTCCTTCCATGAAATATAATTTGAGCTTCCCTCAAGGGCATACTCCAATCACAATCCGTTGAAATACATCTCAACTTCGACACAAAGAAATCATTGTAGCAATTTCGAATTCCACCAGCACAAAACTCAACCGCTTCAATGCTTTGCAATTGCTCCAACGATCAATATCGCTCTGATACCATGTAGAAATTTGAATAAATGATATATTATTCACCGATATTATCCTGATCACACATTATTTGACTTCATGCAAAATACAGAATCTCTTCTACCATTGATCATTACATGCGGAAATAAAATCAATTGCATGCACACATTAAAGCCATAAAAAATTCACACATATGAACACAGTATGTAATGGGAAAGCCTAAAGCTGAAAACCCCCAAATATATATATATTATATATGTCATAGAGATCATGTGAAAATCATTATACAAATCTCCTCACAAGCTCTCACTATAATCTCCACTTGCTACACACTAATCAAGCTAGATCTAGCAAAACACATGCTCCAATCTCTGCCACTTGATAGCCTACCTCTACTGCGCAATCCCTACTGAAGAATGCCTCTTGATGAGAATTTAATTACCCCAGCCTTGCTCACGTAGTCTTTATAGGCACCTCTACTGAGTGTTGGTTGCAAACCATGCATCACTTATAGTCACAATTCATAGTCATACTTGCCCTTTCACCTATCTTTGCACTTGTCTCCACTGAAACTTCCATGCACTGTAGTTAACTGATGTATTATTTAGTTGATTAATGAGTTTATAATTAGTGAATTAATTAATAATTAATTCACACCACTCTCACTAATTGTGTCAATTAGTTAAACTAGATACAAATAGCTCAACTATGTTTAGATTAGTTAAACTGAACACAACTCCATTAACTTCCTCAATCAACTCCACCAAACTCTCTCACATGAGTTATAACTAAAGTATCCATGCAATAGCTCCACATAACCCTTAGGAATAGCGTAATTCCTTATGCTAGCTCCCGTGCCACATCTGTGCACTTAAATGAAGTGCTCTAAGAGAATAAGATAATGTTTAGAGTCCAAATATTATTAAGAGCTAATAATATTTGACATATCTATTTTTAGACTAGAAATCTAAAAATAGATTTTGCCCAATATGTCTAAAAATAGAAGTCCATCTATTTTTCCAACTTGACCAACCATCCACAAATAGCATCCCGCAACTCATAGAATATGATCCATATGTCTAAAAATAGACTTTGCGACAAAAATCACATGTGTGGCCCCCACCTAGTTTTGGTGATCACTTTCCAACTAGGATCAGGAATGATGTTTCAGGATGCCTCCTTCACTGTTTCTTGTTGCAATCTTCAACAATCACCATCTACATTAGCAACATAAGACCATAATATAATTAAAATGTAAGAAAAAGATACCTAATAAGGAAAAAAGGTGACAATTAACCCCTCCAAATGTACCTAATGATGGAGTTCATCATCACCCCCATACCAAATGGTTGCTCATCCTTTGAGCAATTTAGTCCTCCTTATGCATTTATTTCAAAGCTTTGATGGACCCTTTGAATTCCCAAGGGATAAGTGTGGGAGTCCCTTTAGTAGGGTAAAATCCATCATTCTTTTCTGATTCCCCCCATTCTATGTTCTACTCATCTTGGTCCTTTCCATCACTTAGCCCCAACAGCAAGGGTGGGCTAATATTTAAACCAAGCCACTGAATATTTCTAGCCTAAATGGCCCTCTTGTACAATGGTTCTCTTTCCAAGGCACTTCTCAATCTTTATGGTGTGTGGTACTCTAGGTTTCTAAGGTTGCGAAGTAGGTCGTTCCATCTCCTTTGGCTAGCCATTCTGTACTCATCTCCCAACAACCTAGAAACATCATCAAAGTTAGCTATGGCTTGAGCTTGTGTGTGGAGGTATTTTTCTTCAAGTGCAGGAACCTTTTCAATATTAAGATGGTTTTTGATGACTTCCCTAGGGTTGAATAGTTCTGACCTAATGTGTAAGGGTTCTCTATTTTCTCTCCTCATAAACCTTCTTACTTCTTTTTCTCTAGTCTCTTCATTAACCGTCCATGATGCCAATGCCATTAACTGCATGTCTCCCATCCTAGGATTGGGGTCCCAAATGTTCAAGTCTGTGATCACAAGGTTGTGCATGTAGAAATTTTCCATTTTTTCCTTATCTTCCATGCTTGATTGGTTGCAAAAGTCACTGAAATTTCTATAGTTTTGAAAAGGTAAGGATTCGTGGGAGGCTACTATTTTGATTTGAAATAGGAGACACTACTCCTTAAGGTAAACTGCATAGGAATCTAATGGATATTTGTGTTGAATGGCCTGCATGCAAAAATTTTCCATGGTGGCCATTTGTTTGTCCTTTTGTTGAATTTGCTCCTGTAATCCTACATTCTCTTTTTGGGCCTTCTGAAGCTGCTCTTTCAACATGGATTCTCTAAGCCTAACATCAGAAAAATCCTCACCCAACTCAGGAACTTTTCCCTCCATGACCCCTATGTCATGCGCACCTAATTTAGATATGGCAAGCTTCATCCAATGTTGAGTGTGTGCCCTCTCCTCTTTCAACTGATAAAATAAAGGCATTGTGAAATTTTGAGGAATCAATTTGCCCCCTTCAATGTATGTGTAGTAGCAGTTGAGATTGGGTTGAGGGCTAGGGTTTGGCACTATTGCTACATCTTTGAGGACCAGATTTGGTGAGGTGGGCTCTTCATTGTCATATTTTTCTCCCTCTTTTTAATCTTTTCCTTCCTATTGTGCCTTTTCCTCGACTTCTTTGACCTCTTGCCCATCTATTGCTATATTTTCTTCCTCAAACAAGGCATTTTTCTCTAATTTTGGGCGTGTTGAATTTTATTGTAGAAAAAACATAGTTTCCTGTAGAAAACTCTATTTTTCTTGCTGAAGACCCTATTTTTCTTGTTTTTCTCTCTTTTCTGTCTTTGGAGGGTCTGTGGGGACTGCATGAGGTGTATGGGATGCCAACCTTTATAAGTGTCTTATGATGTAGGTTACAGGGGTCCTCTCAAGTGAGGTGATCTCTTGCACCCTTCCTTCTTCTAATATTATTTCATCATATTTCTTTGGTGATTTCTCAATGGAAATAAGGCTCTTGGTGGGAGTTTTTGGTTTCCCTTACCTCACCCTCTGATCTTTCTAGTCCAGAAATACATAGGTGTTTGCCTCTTCCTTTTTTTTTTGACATGTGTGCTCAAAGTGGCTAGGGTAGCAACCACTTCCTGATCTGTAATGTATGGTGACATGTTGGTGTCTTGAGGGGAGGTTTCACTGCCTAGGATAGGATCCAATCCTTTCTTTTCCTTAGTCTTTTCTTCCTCCTTTCCCTCAATTTTGTCTTTCTCTGTCGCTATTGTCTCTGTGTTTTCTACTTCAATCTCCATCCCTTCTTTTTCTTCCTCCTCTTCTTCTTCTTCTACCTCCCTCTCTCTAAGGCTAGAAGTAGAGGTTTACCTTGTTTGGGTAACTATGAAGGCTTCCTTATCCATGTATATGAAAGAAGACCAAGATATAGGTAGGTTTAATATTCTCAAAACGTAATTCACTGTCAGTTTTATGAAGCCATGGTGAGCCAAGTGCTGGTATTTTATTTGCCTCACCTTATTGCTCATGTCAATTATGGAATTTATGAGGAAATGAGGGATGCTTAATCTATGTTATAGAGGGAGCTCTCCTTGAAACCTAATTTCATTCAACAATATTAAATGATACCCATAAACCACACTAAATATGCCTTCACAAGAAATAAACTTCATGATATGGAAGGCTACTTCATCCCAAGGGTATGAAAGTCTTTCTGTCCTCACTCCATTTGTGTCTTAAATGTATTCTTCTCTTGGAAGAAATAATATTTTCTTGGCTCCAGTGCTAAGCATTATTTCCTTAACCCATTTGTCTCCTAAGGGAAAGGTTGTAACTCTGCTTATGAGTTAAAGTGATAGTGCGATGGCTAGGCCTCTAACCATAGTGGTGGCTCTCTCCTCTGAGTGTTATTGCAGAGCCAATGCAAATTCTTGAGCTATCTCTTCATCAAAACCTTTCAAAATCTCGAAGAACCCTATCCATTGGTGATTTCTGAATATTTCCATGACTTGAGGATGATGCATAATTATCTTAATGTTAGTGGGATCCCTTCTATTGAATCCCCCTCCCATTTTAATGGTTGTGATATGAAGGTGGTGAGATGTTTGAGATTTATGTGAAGATGTCTTAGAGATGGAGGTCCTTAAAAAAATGCAAATTTTTACCCTTTAATTTCCAAACTTAACTTCTTGTGCGTAAATTTCATGGATAAATCTTAGTGCTAGAGGATGGAAACCACTTACCTTTATCCTCTGGTGTTTTCTCTTGAGATATGGTGGCTTTGGGAAGAAATTTCACCCACAGGTGACTTTTTGTTTCCCTTTGTACCCTTGTTGATTTTCCTCTGAAGTTTCCTGTAGAAAATCTTTGTTTCTTGTATCATGATGGTGCATATAATATTTGATCTCGATGTTGCTCTCCCTAATGGCTCCCACTACTCTCCTGCTCTTTCCACTCTTTTAAATGCTCAACGAAATGGTGAAAATGAGACAAAACTTGCCTTTATGGAATTTGTAACTAAATTTGGAGCGTTGTGCTCACTTGTATTTAACACAAGTTTTCCTATTTGAGACCATTGGTCCCACTCCAATTAATGATTGTTGAGCCTCGTAATCACCTTCCTCATACGGATTCACTACCTCTTCACTTGATTTGACTTTCCTAGGTGACATGTACTTTTACTTTTCCTCTAGTTTAACTTTGCGAAGGTGGCCAAGTTAACTGGCCACCTTTTTTCCTTTTAAATTTCTAAAACTTGACATTAAACCATTTTAGTCATTATGAATGCATAGTGAGAGGTGAAGGGCCATACCTAAGCCTACCCGGTGCTAGTGTGGTGTTGAATGAGCTAGTTCAAGGAGCTGGAGCTGGCGGTTGCAGCCATGATCTTTACTTTGCTCTATTTTTACTTTCTTTTTTATTTTCTGAGTGAATAGCTTTTTCTGAGTGATTTTCTTGTCTTTTATGAGTGAGCTGCTTAATATTTTTTTGTTTTATTCTTATTGTAGGTACTGCATGGAGGTCTTCAGGTGCCATGGATGGTATGCTTTCCCTCCTGGAGTCTTATGGTGGTATTTTGGAGTCATCCTTGTCAACTTTTCTTCATATTTTAGCCTTGTTGTGCCACACACACATTTGCTACAGGAAAATTTTTAATTCCTGTAGCAGTCCTCTTCTTGCTTATTCTTGCTTTAGTTTGCTCAGAAATGGAGGGAAATGGTTTATGGAGGCTAGGAAGGGAGTCATGGAATGAATGGAATGGAGGATAGGTGAGTGAATAGATCTCATTCCAAGTTTCAGATGCTCTTACTGCTAATGGTGCAACATAGGGTTTAGAGAGTGAATCCGTGTGCATGGAGTGAAATAAGGGTTTGGGAATGGTAGGTATAGGAAAAACATAAATTATCATTCTCTCCTTGAAGTTTAGAAATCCTTTAAAGAGATTATTCCTTCATTAATGAGTTTCCTGTATCATTTACACGAGTTTCCTGTAGTGCTTTAGGAATCATGTAGCTGCTAGATTTCCTTGTAGCAACTACAGTTAGGAGAAAAAAGTGAAAATTTTCCCTATCTGAGGGGTGAAATGGATGAATGGGGGTATGTTGGAGTGGCTCATGGAGTGTGCAAGAAGAGGAGAAGGAGAAATGAAGAGAAACTACTCCTTTGGATCCCAAAAACCATATCTGATCAATAACCTACAAAATAGAAAAAGAAATAAGTGCATAGGTATTTTTCCTTCTTTGTTTCTTTCTTTCATTTTTTTTTGAAGGCAAGTGGGATTCCTCCGCAGAGGTTTTCAACCCACTGGCCTGCCTTGGGTGGCTCGAAGAGGTTTTCACCAAAGGATATTTTATTTTCTATTTTTTTCTTTTTATCTCTTTCTTTTTTTCTCCAAGATTGCCTCATGGAGGTTTTCAACCCTAGAGTTGGCCTTGGGCACCTCAGATAGTTTTTTACCCATGCCTCTTTATTTATTTATTTTAGGATGGGGAGGCTTTGGAATCTATGGAGTCTCCCATGGAATACACCTCATTTTTTATTGAATTTATAAATTTTTCCCTAGACATGGGCTTTTTGTAAACCTTAAGCCTGTAACCATTGACAAGTAGGGGAATTCCTTCCTCGTCTATGGTTCTCATCTGAACTGCACCATTATCATAACATTTTTCCACTTTATAGGGTCCCAACCATCTCTTCATTATTTTTCCTTTGAAATCCTTAAACCTTTAGTCATACAACAATGCCCAATCTCCTTCTTGAAATGTCTTTTTCTTAATGCACTTGTCATGCCATACCTTCCTTTACAACTAAATCACTTTTGTGTGAAGGAGTGCTTGCATCCTGAACTCATCCAATGTATTTAATTGCAACAACCTCTCTTGTTGGGAATTTGATATATCTAGGTCTAACTCAGCTACCATCCTTAAGATGTTGAACTCAAATTCAATTGAAAGCAGAGTTTTCTTGACATAGAACAGGTCAGAAGGAGTGAACCCTATTATTGTTTTCCAAGAAGTGTTGTAGGCCCAAGTAGCTTCTAGCAATCTATCTGCCCAATATTTTATGCTAATTCTCACAACCTTGGTGAGGATTTTCTCCAAGGCTCTGTTGGTCACTTCCACTTAGCCATTTGCTTGAGGGTGGTAGGCAGTGGAATTATTATGCTTTATCTTGTGCCTCCTTAGAATATTCTCAATGAGATGAGATGTGAATTGTGCCCCCTAATCAGTGACTACCTCTATGGGGTATCCAAATTTGTAAAACACATTCTTTCTCAGAAAATCTGCTACTTTCTCCTTTGTTTCTACCTTCACAGCTTTTGTTTTAACCCACCTTTTCAAGTAGTCAATGCAGACTATGATATACTTTTTCTAGCCAGATGGTGGATCAATAGGTCCAATGAAGTGCATGCCCCACTTTTCAAATGGCTCAAGAGACACATGAGGGTGAAAATGCATCTCATCCCTCTGTGTAGTTTTCCCCATCCTTTGGCACTGGTCACACTTGCTAGTGTATCTTCTAGCATCCTGGTGAAGGGTAGGCCAATAGTAACCTGCCTGCAAAAATTTGAAGGCATTCCTTTTTGTAGAAAAGTGGCCTCCACAAGGGCTATCATGAAATGAAGAGAGGATATAAAGAAATTCTTCCTCCCTCACACATATTCTGAGATTTTGGTCAGGGCATAGTTTGAATAGATTTCCCCCATTCCATGTGATAGGGGCACTTTTTATGATGATCTTGCTTTTCTCCTTGAAAGAGAGGTTAGGAGGGAAATTTATAGCAACCAAGTAGTTAGCTATGTCAGAAAACCATGGTGAGAGTGATGTGATAGCGAAGAGATGTTCATCTAGAAGTTGGTCATCCAGCATTCCTTCTTCATCTCCACATAGACCTAACCGGGATAAAAAAATGTGCAACAACATTCTCCTTTCCAGGTTTATCAACAATGGTTAGGTCAAACTGATGTAATAGTAACAACCATCTAATTATTCTAACATTAACATCTAGTTTTTTCATTAAATATTTTATGGTTGCATGGTCAGTGTGTAAAATGGTCTGATAACCAATGACATAATGTCTAAATATTTTTAATGCATGGAAAATGACTAACATATCCTTCTCTGTGACAGTGTAATCGAGTTCGGCCTTGGACAAGTTCTTACTGATGAAATAGATTGCATAAGGTAATTTGTCTTCCAGCTACCCCAATGCTTCCCCCACAACTTTTTTTGATGCATTAGTGTGGATGTGGAAAGGAAAAGTTCAATTTGGACCTCGAAGAATGGGGGCAAAAGTCAAATTTCCCTTAATGATCTCAAAAGCTTCTTGAGAAAGACTGGACCAAGTAAACTCAAAATCTTTGGCCAACAAACCAAATAGTGGTGAAGCCAACTTACTAAAATCTTTTATGAATATTCTATAATAGCCAGCTAACCCAAAGAAAATCCTGACATCTCTCTGCTTTTGAGGAGCAGACACCCTTTTGATGATGGTGATTTTGTTTGGGTCCACCTGTATTCCTGCTTGGGAGATTGAGTGCCCCAATACAACTCCTGCTCTTTTCAGGAATTCACACTTTTTTGGGCTCAGGGAGAGATCCATCTCAATGCATCTTCTTGGCACTTTTACCAAATTGGAGAGATGTTCCTCGTAGTCATCCCCATAGGGTGTGAAATCACCCATGTAGATTTCAATTGAGTCATGGACTAGCTCAGAGAAAATGCTCAAGACAACTCTTTGGAAGGTAGCTAGGGCATTACACAACCCAAAGGGTAGGACTCGGTAAGCAAAGGTACCCCAAGGGCATGTGAAAGTAGTCTTGTCCTAGTCTTCATGGCTTATTTGGATCTAGTTATACCCATTGAACCCATTTAAGAAGGAAAATAAATTATTTATTGCAAGGCCATCCAGGAATTGTTCTATAAATCGAAAAGGGAAATGGTCCTTCTTGGTGGCTTTTTTGAGTTCCTGATAACTAACAGTTATTCACCATTTTCCATTCTTCGTCAGGAGTAGGATAAGAGGAGATATGAACTCATTGTCTGATATAGGATAAATGAAACCTGCATCCAATAATTTCTGCAGTTCTTCCCTGAATATTTAATTTAGAGCTAGGTTCATCCGCCTTTGGGGTTGGCGCACACACGTTCATAGTTCCTTAATTTAAATATGATGTATGCATACTGAGGGATGCACCCCTTTCATGTCCTCGTAATCCCAAAAAAATGCATCTAGGTTTTCTTTCAAAAGATGGCATAGCTTCTTTTCTTCTTTATCTGAGAGGTTTGAGTTAATTTTCAGAGATTTGGAAGGTCCAAACTCCTTGGTGGTTTCAGAGGTTGAATCAACTCAATGCAGTTCCATCCAAGGGTGGCTTTCAGATTCTTTGACTAGGTTTTCAAGTGGATTGTTAGTGGGGAACTGGTTTTGAATGACATGGTTGATGAGTTCATCTTCATCAAGATACCCCCCTCTAACGACAACATATATGGTACAAATGGGTGTAGTGTTGTATACCTTATCTTCTTCATCCTCCAACCATATAGGTAGATCATGATCAACGGAAGGTTGGGCTAGAGGATATAATACCAGTTGTTTAGGCAATGGCTCATTCTTAATAGCATGTTTTTGGCCCGAAATCTGATATAAGCATTGGTAGTGGCTAACCAAGGTATCATTAATATGAGATGATATCCATTGAACTTGGTTTTTGGCTGCGGAACCAAGAAATTTGTAGGAAAATCCCAAGAGTCAATTGAAACCATAACATCGTTAACAATTCCTTTCGGAGTTACTATGGACTGATCTAAAAGTTGCAGAACTATTGTGGTTTTTCTCAAAGTCCCTTGGAGGTCGAGTTTCAACATAGTTTCCTTGGTCATAACATTGATGGTGGCCTCGAGATCAATCAGAGTATTTGGGACTATGAAACCATCTATTTGCACAGGTATAACTAGACTACCAGGGTCCAGGAACTTTGGAAAGATCACCCTTCCAAAAATTAAGTCGAACAATTTTCCTAATACATTGATGGTGGAGGTATTTTTCTTCTTTCTCCCAGGTTTCTTGAAGCACCTTTCCTTGATGATATTATTGCAAATATGGACATCCTCGATGGCCTCAAGAATGGGTATTTTTATACACAAATTTTTTCAGTTCTCCCATAAGTTTGGTCTCCTGTAGTGATCCAAAATCTTTTGTTTGAGATGTATAAAAGAATTCACATGTGAAAATTGTAGCTTTTTAAACAAGAAACTTTAAAGGCATAAGCGGAAAAAGAGAGAAGCAATTAACATCATGCACGAAGACACAAGAGTTGATATCGGAGTTCGTCCAGGAGGGACTACGTCTCCGGGCCCTACTCTAATAGTGGGAGGCCCTGCTTTCATTAAATGGCAAAATGAAAGTACAAGTACAAAATGAGGAATTACACCCTTATACCTGCCCAATCTGGAAATGGCTGAAAATTGCAGACCTCTGATGAAAAAATGGGCAGCACTGTTGGATTTGTGGTGTCGAGTAGTGCTGAATCCATATAAAACTTGCCCCCATCGGACAAAGTGAAAATCTGGCCCCTCTGGAAAAATGGCTCAGATCATGGTTCCGCCCCCTCCTGCACACTGCTCAAGGTTCCACTGCCTCGTTTTCCGTGCTCGCTCCTGTCCGTCCTTGGGCGCACAAATGAATGAAAGTTTATATAATAAAAGGCTGGCGAACTTTCCAAAGTCACCCATAGCCGAATTGGTTGAGATCCGTATTGTTTGGGCGGAGGTCGGGTGGTCAAATCCCGACCCCGCCATAAAAAGGCCGACTGCAATTAACTGCATTACATATTTTAACCCGCGTTACATACTTTAACTTGGCGTTTGAACGGTTTTATATTTTTTTAAATAGTCCGTTGATGTTGATGTGATGTGGGGGGGGGGGGGGGCGCGGACCCATATTGGGTGGCCCGCCCCGTATGAAAATGGCCACGTATGGAGGCGAAGGCGGTGGGGTTAACAACCCCCACCCCGTATTAATATTACTGGTTGTTTGTATAGTATGGAGACCCGCGGGGGTGGCGGGGCTGACCACCCGCCCCCCCAACACATTTTTTTTTTAATATAAGCATATTTGTATGGGGTGGCGGGGTTGGTGGCCCGCCACCCATATATATATTTTTTTGTTTTTATTGTTATTTAAAACAAACTGTTTGTTTTTGAACCTTCGAATTTTTGACCGAAGGAGTCCTTTTAACGGTCCCACAAATTCGCCCGGAATCTGGCCAGGTTGGTCGGAATCCGGTGGCCGGGTTTCAGCAAAATTGTTGCCTCCTTAGTCTGCCACATCACCAAGTCAACCTTTGAACTTTGATTGCTCCTAACTCCTTCATTCGGACTCGGAATTGAGTGTCGTCTGCGCCGTTGGATTCAGAATTTCGAGATCTACAACTTGAATTTGGTTCGAAAGATTTTCGAGCACTTTGATTTTTGAGCCTTGTACTTAAGCCATTTGTACCTGTACCTGTTTAATCCACCTGGATCATTCCTCCCCACTAAAGAGCTTTTGGACCCCAAAAGCCTCATCAATCAACAGGAAAGTGAGGGAATTGCTCCCTCACCTTCTCCTTTTCAAGCCATTTGGCTTTACTTGGGTGCATCCCTTTGAAACCAACACGAAGATACTCCACATCTCCTCGTCGCGAAGTCCTGGTCCTTCGATCGAGAATGATGTCCTCTGGCAGTTCATCGAGATATTCTGGTGCAAATTCATCCACTGTAGGAACTGATCCTACCTCCTCAGTGTCCATAATCAATGGGGGTTCATAAAGTTTTAGGTTGTCAACATTCACAACTGAGTACATCTGCATGTATACCAGCAAGTCAAGTCAGAAAGCATTATTCCCAACCTTCTCCAATATGGTAAAGGGACCATACCGGATTGGTCGCAATTTCTTACCTTCTCCCTTCATTCGATCCTTGCTGATGTGGAACCACACTTTCTCGCCAACTTGAAATTGATGGTCAACTCGGTGCTTATCATGTCGGGCCTTATATCGGGCTTGACTCTTCTCCAACTACTCTTGCACTACTTGGTGAATCGTCTGAATCCGATGAATGAACCGCTGTGCTTTATCCCTGTCATCACGCCCACTGGCATCTTCATCCCTTCCATAGATCATGTCGAAAGGGTCCTTTGGTAAGTAACCAAAGCATGTCTCAAAAGGTGAACGCTGCGTAGAGGAGTGCACTGCTCGGTTGTAAGCCTGCTGCACATATGGAAGGTGTTCATCCCACAACTTGGGATGTTTGCTGCAATAGCCCCGCAACAAGTGTACCACGGTACGATTAACAACCTCTGTCTGTCCGTCGGTTTGTGGATGGAATGCCGTGCTTCTCTTCAACTTGGTATCCATCATGCGCCACAAGCTGGTCCAAAACTCTCCAAGGAAATGAGAGTCTCGATCTGACACAATCGACGTGGGCAACCCAAAGTGGACCCAAACATACTGAAAGAAAAGACAAGCAGTCTACTCAGCAGTGACCTGCTTTTTACAAGGCATCAATATGCACATTTTGCTAAAGCGGTCGACGACAACATACAAATAGTCGTGACCCTTTCTTGACATAGGCAAACCTCCTACAAAATCCATCGACACACTTTCCCATGGACGACTCGGAATAGGGAGTGGTGTGTAGAGCCCGAGTTTTCTATTAGAGGGCTTTGAAACAGAACACATCACACATCCCTTTACAAAACGGGTTACAATGTTTTTCATATGGGGCCAAAAACAAAACCTTTGCAAATGACATAAGGTTTTTTCAACACCAAAGTGACCAGACACAAGAGAGGTATGCGCCTCTCGAATTACATGTACTCTTTCTGCTGTGGGTATGCACAATTTACCAAGGTGATACAACAGCTTCCCCTGCAAATGATAGTTGTCCACCTGTGAACCATGAGTTAGTTTTTCATAAACTTCTTTAAAGTCATCATCGTTAGTGTACTGTTCAACATAACTTTCAAAAGACAATGACGCATTATGCAAAATAATAGAAGCAACGATAGGAGGGCGAGAGAGCATGTCTGCTACTTTGTTACTAGTGCCCTTCTTATACTTTATTACCAGATGAAATTGCTGTAGGAACCCCATCCACCTGAAATGACGAGATTTTTGTAGCTTGGTCTGTGACTGAAGGTACTGCAAGGGCTGATGATCCGTATGGATGATGGTCTCCTTGCCGATCAGGTAGTGTTTCCACTTTTTCACACTTTGGACCAAGGCATACAATTCCTTGTCGTAAGTGGGGTAATTTATTACAGCCTGGGAGAACTTCTCCGAATGGTAAAAAATCGGCTTCTTCTGCTGCAAAAGTACAGCTCCCATGGCGTACCCACTGGCATCGGTTTCGATCTCAAAAGGCTGCTGGAGATCGGGTAAAGCCAGGACTGGTGCGGTGCTGATTTTCTCTTTCAGTGCTTCGAAGGCCTTCTACTGTTTTCCTCCCCACTGAAAGGCTTGTTTGATACTTGTCAGAGTGTGTAAGGGTGATGCAATAACGGAGAAGTTGGCAATGAACCTCCTCCAGTACTGTACTGCACCTAAAAAACTACGGACCTCTGTTACATTGGTAGGCTTAGGCCAATTTACAATCACCTCGACTTTTGAGAGGTCTATTTTTAATTGACCATTACCGACAATATGACCAAGGTAAACCAAAGAGGTTTTCCCAAACTCACACTTTGACAACTTTACATACAATTTTTCTTTCTTTAAAACATCAAGCACTTTGATTACATGGCATACATGTTCCTCCCAAGTCCTACTAAATACAAGAATATCATCTAAATACACAAGGACAAACTCATCAATGAAAGGCCTAAAAAGATCATTCATGACCCTCATGAATGTGGCTGGAGCATTGCAAAGTCCGAATGGCATCACCATCCATTCGAACAACCCCTGTTTGGTCTTGAAGGCAGTTTTCCACACATCCTGCTCTGCAATTCTGACCTGGTGATAACCACTACGCAAATCCAATTTGGTGAAATAAACAGCATTTTTTAATTGATATAATAAATCATCAATGCGAGGGAGAGGGTATCGATTTTTCACCGTGATTTTGTTTAGTGCCCGATAATCCACGCACATCCTCCATGTGCCATCTTTCTTGGGCACTAACATGATCGGCGAGCCACAAGGAGAAGTACTTGGCCGAATGACCCCTTGGTTCAACAGTTACTATACCTACTTTTTGATTTCCTCCATTTCGATGGATGACATCCTGTACATACCAATGTTTGGTAATAGAGCATCATGTTGCAAATGGATCTCATGTTGGATCCCTCGTTTTGGAGGCAAACCTTTGGGTTCCTGAAACAACTCATCATAGTTAGAAATAACATCACATAATTCATGTTTATGAGCCGGATCACATCTTCGGAAAGCATCGGTTATTTCTTCATCCTTTGCTCTCACAACCATGAGCAAACACCCCTTGCTGGAATTTACCAGTCTCTTCATCTGTCCTGCACTTACAAGGCTGGCACTGACTTTGGTTTGATGAGCTCTTACAATGTATTCTACCCCATCTTTAGTGATTTGGTATTTATTTTCATGGCGAAAGAAAACTGCTTTCCTATCATAAAGATAGGGACTCCCTAACACAATGCCACATATATCCAATGGTATTACATCCAATTCTACTTCATCTACCAGCTTAGAAGCAATAACAAATTTTACCTTACACTGCTTGGTTACATTTAGTTTTACTTTATCATGTATCCATCCAAGCGGATAAGGTTTTGGATGAGGCTTAACTTCTAAGCCTAACTTTTTAACCAAGGATTCTGAAATAAGGTTTGCTTGAGAGCCTGAATCAAATAGAGTTTCTACTTTTGCATGGTTTATAACAACTCTAATATGAAACAATTCAATTCTCTTACGTTCATTAGAAAGAGGCTCATTTGATGAACTAGTGTTTTCATGTGATTCAGAATCATGAAGAGAATGAGTACCTTTTTCCCCTGCTGCTATGATCAATGCCTCATCGCCTGAGTCGGATCCAAGGTCCTTCTGTGCGGTTGCTACCGTCTTCTGCTTACCCTTTCCTCCATATCTCTTCGGCTTCTTTTCTAGATAAAGTTTCCAACAATGATCATCGTCATGGCCTTCCTTTTTGTAGTGAGTGCAATAAGGCTTTTCTCCTTCATCCTTCTTTGTTGACGCCGTCTTCTTTTCCTTTCCCTTTCCTTTCCCTTTGAATTTTCCATTTGAAGGTTTGGAAGGTGGTTTCTTTGAATGATCGTCCTTATCATTTCTGCCCCTGTTCTCAAGATGAATGGCCTTCACACTGGCCGAGTTAATGGTAGTAGGTTCAAACATTAACAATGAATGTCTAATGTAACTATGCAATGAACCAATGTACTTAGTTACAACTTCAGGAGAATCTAATGAGATGCCCAAACTTAATGCTTGTTTTCGAAATTCTTCAGTAAAGGTTTGCACATTTTGTCCTTTACCTTGCCTTAGGTACTGCCACTCCATTAAGGCTTTCTGCTTGTAACCTAAAGGATAGAATTGATTTTTAATTGCAGTAATAAAATATGACCAGGAAGAAAGAAGGTTACCCAAGTTACTACTGCTTCGAAGTTTGCTCTCCCACTAGATGAGAGCTGTGCCACTCAATCGAAGAGAAGCCAATTGGATTTTCGCCTCGTCCTCCATAATCTGCTGGATCCTGCAATAGAGTTCAAGCTGCCTAATCCAATTGTTAAGCTTCTCAACATTACTTTCACCATTATAGACTGGTAGATCAAACTTAACATCTAACTTAAAGAAAGGCTTGTTAGATGCATTTCCAGAATTTTTATTATGATGGTTAGAAGAGGAGGAAGGACTTTCATTTCCTGAAGGGGGTGGATTTCCTCCACCATCTCCATGCGTTGAACCTTGCCCTTCTAAAGAATGATCTCCTGTTTTCTCTAACCTTTCAAGTCTAGAGAATAGTCTCTCTACTCGATCTGCCATGGTATAGAAAGTTTTGCTGAAATTGAGCTCCTCTTCATTCCGATCTTCGTCTCCCATGTTCCTTCTCTGACGTGCACGTCCTGCTTCAGGATCAAAAGCCTGTAGCGTCCCTTCACCTCTTCTTAGCCTGCTTCTTGTTAGCATACAAACATGTAATTCACATCTACAAACACCCACTCTGATACCACTTGATCCAAAATCTTTTGTTTGAGATGTATAAAAGAATTAACATGTGAAAATTGTAGCTTTTTAAACAAGAAACTTTAAAGGCATAAGCGAAAAAAGAGAGAAGCAATTAACATCATGCACGAAGACACAAGAGTTGATATCGGAGTTCGTCCAGGAGGGACTACGTCTCCGGGCCCTACTCTAATAGTGGGGAGGCCCTGCTTTCATTAAATGGAAAAATGAAAGTACAAGTACAAAATGAGGAATTACACCCTTATACCTGCCCAAACTGGAAATGGCTGAAAATTGTAGACCTCTGATGACAAAATGGGCAGCACCGTTGGATTTGTGGCGTCGAGTAGTGCTGAATCCATATAAAACTTTCCCCCATCGGACAAAGTGAAAATCTGGCCCCTCTGGAAAAATGGCTCAGATCATGGTTCTGCCCCCTCCTGCACACTGCTCAAGGTTCCACTGCCTCGTTTTTCGTGCCCGCTCCTGTCCATCCTTGGGCGCACAAATGAATGAAATTTTATATAATAAAAGGCTGGCAGACTTTCCAAAGTCACCCATAGCCGAATTGGTTGAGATCCGTATTGTTTGGGCAGAGGTCGGGTGGTCAAATCCCGACCCCACCATAAAAAGGTCGACTGCAATTAACTGCATTACATATTTTAACCCACGTTACATATTTTAACTTGGCGTTTGAACGGTTTTATATTTTTTTAAATAGTTCGTTGATGTTGATGTGATGTGGGGGGGGCCGGACCCATATTGGGCGGCCCGCCCCGTATGAAAATGGCCACGTATGGAGGCGGAGGCGGTGGGGTTAACAACCCCCGCCCCGTATTAATATTGCCAGCTGTTTGTATAGTGTGGAGACCCGCGGGGGTGGCGGGGCTGACCACCCGCCCCCCCAACACATTTCTTTTTTTAATATAAGCAGATTTGTATGGGGTGGCGAGGTTGGTGGCCCGCCACCCATATATATATATTTTTGTTTTTATTGTTATTTAAAACAAACTGTTTGTTTTTGAACCTTCGAATTTTTGACCGAAGGAGTGCTTTTAACGGTCCCACAAATTCGCCCGGAATCTGGCCAGGTTGGTCGGAATCTGGTGGCTGGGTTTTAGCAAAATTGTTGCCTCCTTAGTCTGCCACATCACCAAGTCAACCTCTGAACTTTGACTGCTCCTAACTCCTTCATTCGGACTCGGAATTGAGTGCCGTCTGCGCCGTTGGATTCAGAATTTCGAGATCTACAACTTGAACTTGGTTCAAAATATTTTTGAGAACTTTGATTTTTGAGCCTTGTACTTAAGCCATTTGTACCTGTACCTGTTTAATCCACCTAGATCATGTAGGGTGTGCTGATTAGAATGGATCAAGTGCTCAAGAAAAGGAGGTTGTTGGATTTGAGTGTTACTTTCTTCATTTTCCTCCTCAACCTCTACAGGTGGGGATGGAGGGTGGTTGTCTGGGAGTAATCTTCTTGACCTGAGATTGATCTCATGTATCTCCACAACATAATCTAGATAGGATGTCTCTCCATTATAAACCTATTGTGCATGTCTGTTGTTCAGGTTTGAATTGGGTTGTGCCAACATCTGAGGCAACTTGGGCAGGGCAGCATGAGTAAGCTAAGGTTGAGGTTGGTTTCGAGGCATTAGAGTAGGTGGTTGATTATGTTGAGGCCTCCACCCTTGGGATGGGTTATTCCATTGAGGTTGTTGAGGAACATACTGCTGAAATGGTTGGTTCATAGGCTGAGGATGATATGGAGGGTTGTAAGGCCATGTAGGAGGTGTAGGCCAGGATGGAGGAATTGGGTGTACCAAGATTGCATGGGTGCATTCTGATTATTGTGATAGTAAGAATAAGGGGAACCTTCCATACCCTGTTGATATGACCTAGGGCCTTGAGGCCTTCTCTGGTTAATGAAACATAGTTTCTCTGGTCCCACTTCCCCACCTTGATATACAACTTTGAGTCCAAGTAAGGAGGGATGCTTATCTGTGGCATGATTCTCCTCATAGAATAATAAAACCTCTATGAAATTTAATGGACATTCATTTCTAGGGTGTTTTCTAGTACATCTAGGGAAAAATATAACCAAGGCTCTTTCTATTTCCTCTTGCTTCCTCTTGACTTAAATTGTGTCCATTTCCAAGGCAAAGGTGTGCAACATGTCACGCTTGAAGTCCTCCAACATATTTCCAGTCTCATGCTTGATTGAGGTGGAAGAGAAAGGGGTATTGGTTGTATTTTTGGCTAGCTGTGCCTTTCTTCCTAGTTGCCCTAGAATGGTTCCCGAAGACAGATTTGATTGTCTCATACAACAATTGGTGGATATATCCTCCTGATAAGATATTAAGGGTTTTTATCACATCTTCCTTTATCCCTCAGAGAAGTACTAGTTTAAGTGATCTGGGATCAAGGGTACAGTTGGATCACTTATATTTTAACTGGAATATCTCTTCATAGTCCTCTAGGTATTCATCAGGCCCTAGAGTCATCCTGAATATATCATATTTATTTTCCTTGGATCTGCAGTATTCCTTGTACTTGTTGTTGAAGGCCGCTTACATATGTGCTCAGGTAGTGATGATGTTCCCAGGTAGAACCATGAACCAATGCAAGGTTGCATCCTTAAGGGTAGATGGGAATAGCTTCATCTTTTGATCATCTCAGGCATAGTCATAGGTCCTATATAAAACAAAAAATTCAAACATGAATGTGTAAGGATCTTTAGAGGTAATTCCATGGAAGTGTGGAAGGACTGAGGGGCTAATGTTATTCATTTTATTTTCCCCATCTACCTCTCTAATGGGAAAGGCTCACTGGGCCTCCGTTTCAGCCATGATTTGAATAGTTGAAGTAGGTTCCTCTCATGAAACAAGATACTCTTCTTCTCCAATAAGTTCTTCAAAATATTCAAAGGCTCGCATATGGTGTGTTCAACCTCACAACCACTGAATAAGAGTGAAGGGTGACTATGTGGTGATGTGAGGGTTTTAGGTAAAAAATTTCCTTAAGTATCCCTACTCCTACGAGGCATCAAAATAATTTTTTTTTTTGTATTTTTCAATATTTTTGAAACAACATGTAAAGGTAAAGAAGAAAAGAATTCTAAAACAACATCAAAGCATATACTAGACACCTCCCTGACAACGACGCCAAAAAGTGGTGAACCCTGGTATTGCACCAAGAATGATGTAGCTCCTAGAACCCTACTTTACTTTATTAACCTGTGGTTCATAAAAACTCGGAGGTGACAGTGCTATATACACAATAGATTCATTCTACTCATGTCATCCTCTTTTGAGCTCTACAAAAGGGTGCTATTTCAAGGGTTTCTGGATGAATTCTATCACACTTTTGAATTTAGACCTAGGAATACAAATGATTCAAAGCCATTATTGTATCAGCAAGCACAAAACTATTCTACAGCAATAAAGTACATCTAAATACTCTGTAATGAAATAAATCTACTCAATAAATCTATGCATTTAGCTATGATAAGAAATGGAAGAAAACTAGGCATCTTGCATGAAGTAAATTGTTGAATTGAAGGAGATGCCTTGTAAATAGTTATTTGAAATATGTTAATAATGTGATCCCATTATTACCTTGTTTGATATCAATACTAAGAATGTATGGAAAAAATCCCATATCGGTCATGGAAAATATATTAGGAGGAAGAGATACCAATTCCCAAGTGTTTTTTTCCATTAAGGAATTGTAATCCTCTTTTATAGCTAATTCCCATGGAGGGTCCCCATTAGCCTTCGGATAGGTTTGAGTGATTGATCCAAGAACCAAATAATGATTAATATCATATGAAGCCTCCACGATAGTTGGATATTTTTAAGTCTCCACAACCTACAACCTTGTTCTCTATGGATCGACAAGATCACCCACTAGTTCACCAACTACCTAAAGTGTTTTCTCTATAATTGAAATTTCTTGTTATTATTATAAATATTATAATATGAAATATAATCAAAATTATGATATAAATAATTATTTCTAATATCTATCACAAGTATATGTGGAGAAGATGAAATTAGGTGCTCCAAAAGTGGTTGCAAGTGACCTTATTCAAATATGACAGTTATAGAGATGTACACGGTATTTGATGAAGTGCCTAACAACTCGTATCCCTTAAATTATTCTAAATATCCCATAAATATGCACTCCTTATTTTCAGTCTCCGTATCCTTCCTCCTATAAAAGGGAATCTTATCCCATGCCCAAGAACCAAAAATATTGGAGTAACGTCTCATTTCTACCCTTTCTAGGCCTCAAAACAAGCGATACCATTTGCTCATATGTGAAATTATATTCTAAATGTAAACATAGTTGGTAGCTTCATCCCATATCTAAGGAGGTAAAGATCTAACATGAAGCATAAAATTCATCATGTCTTTTAGTGTTCTATTTTTCCTCTCTACAGCTCAATTTTGTTGTGAAGTGTGAGGAATTTTATTTTGCATCTCTATGCTGAATTATATAAAAAAAAAAATTTGTGAAAAGGAACTTAATCCTCTTCAATCTCTGTTTTTTACAACCTACTTGAAATGTTTGAGATCCTCACATAATTTTGATTTCAGCATATGAAAATAAACCCATGCACCAATTGAAAAATCATCAATGATTGTTAACACATACCTTGCATTAATTTTTTATGGGTGAGAAAAAATTCCAATATTGTAACTATGCATTAGCTCAAGCATTGAAGTCACACGCACACACGCGCACACACACACACACATACAAAAATTATCTTCAAGTTGGTTTCCAAGTATGGAGCCATAAAAAACTCCATTTATGTATTGGACATGTGGCATCCATTCAACCATTATTGTTTGGGTATCATATCTAAATACTTAATTAAGGTAACCAAATTTCTCATGTCTTAACATGCTCTCCTTATTAGCATATGTTAAAAGATAAAAAACAAATTTAGGAATAAATTGAGAGAAAGTGTATAACCTCAAATGGTCCTTCACCTCTCCAATAGAAACTCTATAACCATATGACATGTTGGAAATCACCACTGTATCTGGAATGAATTATAATTTCTTGCCTAACCCTGTATAAGTGATCTAATAAAGTGAAAGGAATTTAAGTAAAATCTAAGGTACATGAATTACCTTATGGAATATCCAATTCAATTCTTCCTTCTCTATAAACCTCCATAGGTTTGTCATCTCCCAAAAATATGGGTGTTCTAGTACATGTCTCTAAGTGAGAAAAATCATCTACTGAAAAATCCACATAACATGTGGCTCTTGAATTAAGTACCCATATATTATGCGATGAAATAGTAACTAGTAATTCATGACCTTTACCTTTTTCCTCCAGTGTTTTGTATCCCTTTTTTATTCTTGGCATTATCTAGCATGTAATCATCCATGTGACAATGTTGGAGTACCTATGCCATTTGATAAATGGTTTTCTTCATCCAAGAGCTTTCATGATGGAACCACCTATTGTAATGTGTGCACTTATACTTATCCTTGTTTCCCTTTCCTCCTTTGAAATTTGAACCCTCCTCGGTAATATGTTTCTATAATTCTTTCCTTTTATTTGGTTCTTTCTTATCATTATTCTTCTACTTAGTCTTCTTGCTTGATTCCTATGTTGAAAGTGCATAGGGATTGGTAATTTAAAATCCCCCGTGAGTATGGGAATTTTTTTTCTATTGTATTAAGGACCCAATAGAATCATCCAAAGATGGAACCTTCCAATTTTCACAGATGGAAAAATAGAAATATGGAAAGAATATATGAAAATAAAGTACTCAGATCGTAGCTTAGAAAGAACCAAAAGAATGATTTTTCCTTCTCCACTATCTATGCCACAATGATCCCAATGGATATTGGTGGCCACCTACCTATTCCACTTGGACCCCCAACATTTTTTCTTTCAGTTTCCTTAACTCTAGCACAATTTACTATTTTTGGTATTTTTTCAGGTCCTCATCTTTTGGAGTTGTTTTGAGGCCCTAGACGACTTTTTTTTGGAAAAAAATCAAACTTGTAACTACTAATAAGAGCTCAAAGTCTAAATTTTTATTCCTCAGATAGATATTTCTAATGAGGTATCATACACGTCAAATGAAGATCGTATGCCAAAGTTACAATCCTAGGAAGTTGATGTACCAATTTACCCCAATGAAGCCCACATATTTTTGGTGCTTCATCTCCTAGGGTTAGGTTTTTGGATGTTTAGGGCTTTCCATTATTTATCAATAATAAATAGGCCACTGAGCCTCATTGTAACAGAGTTTAGAAGGCATGTAGTTGCCACATCGCTTCTCAGAGATAAGCTACCATCGCCCAAGCTAGTTTTGTTTCCATTCTGCATGTAAAAAAAATTTGGTATTTTTATTAATAAATTGGAGTTCAGTATTTTGTTGTAGCTTTGTGTTTCTGTTTAATTTTTTATTTCATTTCCTTCTTGCATAAATATGGTTCAGTGGTACCAGAGAAGCATGTTATTTATTTATTTTTCTGTGCATGTCCCCAAAAAGGTCGGGGTATAAGGAGTTGGGACTTGAACTAGTTGAGCCTTGGCAAGGTTGTCCCCGCTACCACCGATGACCTCCCATGGTAGAAGAAAATAAAAATGAGGGAGTAGGATATCATATCAAACTGATGCTCAAAGAATCCCTCAAGCGACAAAGGAATGAGATGATGGAAAAATTTGTAAAGATCCTTTGGTGGATGCCAACACGTGACACATCTTCATCTAGCAGTCACTTTGGAGGCATCGCCCCCTTCAAGATAAAAGTTAACTTTAACATTCATATATTTTAAGGCAAAATAAACATAGATTTCATGGATAAATGGTTAAATCTACTAGAAGGATATTTTTTTGTTCATGATTTTTTCAATAGGGAAAATATTACTACTGTGCTCCTTAAAGCTTCCCCCCCCCCCCCGATCAAGGACTGGTGGTAAACCTATTGTGAGCATATGGATGAGAGGAAACCCTCACCATTTTCAGCCGCATCGACTTGGAACTCTTTTTGTTATGATGTCAAGGAACAATATTACCCTGTCGAGAACTATGAAGATAAGTACATAAAATGGACCACATTGCAGCAGGGTAGGGGCCAAGACGTGCCAGAGTGCACAAATATTTTTCATATCCTTTGCACGAATTTGGGTATCAAGGATTCTTAATGGCATATGATACTCATATAACATGGTTGTCTACATAAATACATCCAGGACAAGATGGAGTTCTTGGACATCTCCTCGCTTGGCGTCACATACTGATATGTCATCAAGATTGAGCAGAAATTTAAACAGATGAAGAGAGGCTTTGGATATATGAATCCGAAGCAGGGAAAGGGCACCCCCAAACCACAAAAAAATAAAAATATAAGGTGGGTGACTTAGGACAGCCCATCAAAGCTGCAAGAAAATAATAGCACCATGAAGATGATGAAGGACACAGGAAAGTGGTGTGAGTTCCACAAGAGCACCACTCTCAACACTAGTGAGTGTCACACCAAGAAATTACTAGTGGATAAGATGAAACCTTTAGAGGAATATGCATGTGCAAAATTTGAGTCAGAACCCGAAAAGGGGGATAAAAAATGGAAGCATATTATTGATGCAGAGCCTGGCACCATCGTTGCCACCACCACGGTCCAAAAGATTGAGCCTAAATATCTAGAGGAAGGGGATCGTCTATTCCACTCATAGATGTGGGTGAAGGGGTACCTACTGCAGTTCATTGTCGACAACTAGAGCCAACAAAAACTCAAATTAACATAGTTCATTAAGAGGTTGGGCCTACTAACCACACCAAACCCATAGCCATACATCATCAAGTGGCTCCACCAAGGATGAGATCTCTGCATCAACCAGCAATATCGCTTCCCTACAACATCAATCTCTTCACAAATGAGGTATTATGTGATGTTGCTCCTTTTTAATTTTGTGATCAGTTATTAGGACAACCATACTTGTTGAAGCATTATGTTTTGTATGAGTCTAAGTATTCTATTGTTATTATTACTTTGGGAAATAAGTTGTACAGGATACCGGAGGTAGCCTTGCCTACCACCATATCTTTGATCTATGCTAAGAAATCCAGTAAGATCATCTCCCGGACAAAGAAATTTGTTTTCTTTTTTTATTCGATTTCAAAGTAAAGGGAATATCATTGCCACATCCATGGCCCCTAAGAAGGGATCCTCCATGCAACAAAAGCAGGTGGATAAGATTGTGGAAGAATACAGGGACATCATTTCCTCACCCACATGGGTACCTTTGCACTGTCAGGTCAAGCATTCGATTGATCTGACTCTCAGAGCACCTCTACCCAATGGGACAATATACTTCCACTCCATTATGGAAAATGAATAAATCAAGCAGCATATCTAGGAGTTGTTGTAAAAAAGGCACATCTAACCAAGTTCCTCACCTTGTGGGAGCTCAGTTGTACTTGTACAGAAGAAGGATGGTACCTGTAGGTTTTGCATTGATTATTAGGCACTAAACAAAATCACTGTCAGGAACAGCCATCCAATCCCATAGATTGATGACCTTATTGACTCTAGAGATTTTAATACAAATTATTTATTTCCTGGATTCTCCTTATCTAAAAATTATATGCCACTGTTAAATACATAATCGATTCTACAAAAAATATTTATGGAATTTAAAACATGATCGCCAATTGCAATATCATGAAGAAAGATCAATCACACATAACACAGAAGTTTTTACCGGGAAAGCATAAATCTAAAAACCCCACTATCATATATAATATATATATCATGGATCATAAAACAATATCATACAAATCTCTAATCCAGAGATCTTAGTACAATATACAATCATCTCACATTGTCATACAAAAATTGGAAAATTCATGTGCCAATTTACTACCTCCAAACAACCTGCCTCCACTGCACAATCCAAGCTGATAGAAATCCCTGAATGAATGGAATCATGCTTGACTTGACTGCATAATCCTCATGGGCACATCCAATATGTGTATGGTCGCATGTGTGCACCCACTAATGTCACAACTGATAGTCAAACTATCCCTTTCACCTACATCTCAACTGGGTCTCCACAAGATCTGACATGCATGTAGTTAACAATAGAAAATATTTAGATGCATGTGGGAACATTGATTGTGAATTAGTTAATAATTAATTCACTGATCTCTCACTAGTGTATATTCAGTTACAACTATCACAACTGAGTTTAGCTCAATTAACGTAGTTAAACTACTTTATAACTCACATAACTACACATCCAACTCTGTTACAACTCCGAATCACTCAGTTACAACTAAGTCCACTTGCATGTCCCACCAACCAACCTTTGAACTTGAATTTCCTATAGCTAACTGATTTTCCACTTCAGTTAACTATTTCCAATTGCTCATTGAGAATAGATTATTGTTTATTGTCCAACTATTATTAAGGGATAATAATAGTTGACATGCATCTATAAATAGACATGCGATCTATAAATAGAACTCGCACATACATATATAAATAGACCACCATCTATAAATATAATTTTCTCAACCATCTCTAAATATAATTTTCTCATGCATCTATAAATAGACCTCCACCTAAAAATAGCCTGAGGCTCCATCCTGGTGTAGGTGCTTAATTTTCACTAGGATCTTCTTGTTGAATCTCAACATTGACCAACTCAAGGGGGGAAAGTATTTCAACAACATTGATTTGAATTCTGACGATCAACAACTTCCAATAGAACCCACAAATGTATGGAAGATCTCCTTCAAATCCAAGGAGGCAATTTTCGAGTGGTTGGCCATGCCTTTTAGGTTGACAAGTGCCTCTGCAGCTTTTATGAGAATAATGGATGACATCTTGTGGAATTTCACCAACTCATTTTTGGTTATGATATATGAACAACATCATAATATTCAACAAGAGATTGGAAGAAAACCTGCAACACTTTCGGCAGGAACTTAAAACCCTATGACAACACAATTTATGTGCCATCTTGGAGAAATGCACCTTTGGAATGAGTTAGGTCTAACATCTAGGATACATCATTGATGAGCAAGGCATGCATATGGATCTATCTAAGATCCAAGTCATTCGGGATTGGCCAGCCTTTACCACTCTAATAGATCTTTGTAGCTTTTTGGGTCTTGTCAAATTTTATCAGAGGTTCATGTTGGGATTCTCTCATATCACTTGGCCTTTGAGTCAGGTTACCAAGGGTGGATAAAAGGAAAATTTTTCTTGGTCTGAGTCCCAATAGAAGGAATTCGTTGAGTTGAAGCACCACCTATAATCTGCATCGTTACACACGTTACCATATATACAACAACCATTTAAAATAAATACAAACACCTTTTATTATGCTATCGGTGGAGTTCTCACCCAAAAAGGGCATCCGGTGGCATATCACAGTGAGACAATTTCTGATATAATTCAGAAATACACCACCCATGATAAAGAGATGTATTCTATCATGTAGATGTGTCGACAATAAAATCATTACGTTTTGGGGAAGGAGACATTTATCCACATATATCAATGACATGTTAAGTTTATACAGACCCAAGGGAAGTTGCAGAACGATCAACATCAGAAGTGCTCTACATATCTGCAAAAATTCTACTGAGAAAGTAAATACAAGAAGGGAAGAGCCAATCATGTTGCAGATTGCCTCAGTTAGCCCCTAGTTGTAACACTGACTACTGTTCTCAACACTTGTGGCCACGATACCTCCAGAAGGCCTCAAATATACAAAAACAATCCAGATTTCACCACCACATACCATATATTCGTGGGTGGCAAGAAAGTTCCATATTTCTAGCTCGAGGATGCATTATTATGCTACCTGGGCCACCTTTGTGTTCGTTTAAGTGGGCATGCCAAGCTAATTTGGGAGGTGCACTAGAGTTGAGTCATGGGACACTTTGGTGTGGAGAAAATTGTGGTCATGCTACAAAAGTATTTTTATTGGCCAAAAATTCGATAAGACGTTGGAAAATATATCATATCCTACATTGCCTATGCCATTGCCAGGACAACCATCAAGAAGCAAGGCCTATACACTCCTCTGCATACTCCCAACCAACCCTAGGAATCCATCTTTGTGGACTATCTATCGGGCCTCCCTTATACAAAGCATGGTAATGATTATGCATTTGTGGTCATAGAAATATCTTCTAAGATGGTTATATTGGTGACTTACAAGAAGAATAGCATAGCAAAGGACACTACCAAAATCTTCTTTGAATGAGTGTGGGTACATTTTTGGATCCTACAGACCATTATATTAGATCGGGATATAAGGTTCCTAATCACATGCTAGTTGAGCCTCTCAACATTATTAGACACCAAGCTCACTAAGTAGACTACATTCCATCCCCAGACTGATGGAAAGACAAAGGTCGTCAACAGAATGATAGTGCACATACTACGCATGTACAACTCCAAGCATCCATGAACCTAGGATGAGAGCCTTCCTTATGTGCAGCATAGTTATAATTGAGCTCTCCATAGCTCGACTCGTCATATTCCCTTTGAAGTGGGTATGGGATTTCAACCATTGTGTCTGATTGATGTTGTCATGCCTCATGCAACTACATAGACAAAATTCACACATGTATAGTCTGAGGCTAATAAATCAACCAGGTTTATTTAATGCAACTAACACATCTGCTAACAGGTGCATCTAATTCCACATTAGGTTCCACATAAGTTTTAAGTGGGCAAAAAAATTTAGTTTCATTAGTAGAAAAAATTCCTTTCTAGAGCCCATCGGTAGCTTTGACCACTCTGATACGGGACTTACACCATCACCAAGGCTATGGGAGACAATTATTTCAGTTCAACATTCCCCCATTCCTCGTTTTTAATCCAGTGTTCAATGTGGACCGCCTTCGGCCATACTTTCCACCATTACTAGACACATCAGACATTTCAAAAAAACTAACACCAACAAAGATCAACCTAGACTACATGGAATAAGCCATAAATGATTGTATCATGGACACAAATATCAAGAAAACTCACCAACAAAATATCCAAAAATATTAAGTTGTCTAAGTTGGTCAACTCCTACACCAGGGCAAGTGGCTCACCAGGGACCAAGTTCAACAGAAGTTTCCCCATCTCATGGAGGAACTCAATGCAATGGGGACCATTTCTTCCGAGGGGGGGAGGACAGATCCAGGCAGATATTGGTGGCCATCCACCTATTCCACTTGGACCCCAACATTTTTTCTTTTAGTTTACTTAATTGTAGCACAATTTACTATGTTTGGTCATTTTTTCAGGTCCTGAACTTCCGGAGATATTTTGAGTCCCTAAAGGACATTTTTTTGGAAAATGAGTGAGCCTATTACTTGCAGTTGGGGGATGAAACTGAAATTTTTAGTCCTTGGATGGATATTTTTAATGAGGTATTGTACGCATCAAACGAACATCATATACCAAAGTTACGACCTTGGGAAATTGATGTACTAATTTACCCCAACTGTGCCCACAAACGTTTAGGAATTCATCTCCTAGTGTTAATTTTTTGGATGTTTATGGTTTTCCATTATTTCTCAATAATAAATAGGCCTCTAAGCCTGATTGTAACACTGTTTAGAAGGCATTTAGCCATCACATATCTTCTTAGAGATAAGCTACCATTACCCGAGCTAGTTTGTTTCCATTTTGCATGTAAACAATTTTTAGTATTTGTTATTAATCAATTAAATTTTAGTACTTCGTTGTAGCTCTATGTTTCTATTTAATTTTGTATTTCATTTTGTTCTTGCATAAATTTGGATTACACTAACACTTACCTATTTCATTAATTTATTGAATATGCACAAGTATTTTTGTATTGTATTGAAGTTGGATGGAACTCATTCTCATGTTGATGTCCCCTTAACCCATATTTATTTCCAAACAATATCTCCAATTTGGTACAAACTTCTTTAGGAGTTTTACACTCATCTATATGAAATAACAAATCAATGAAGATACACAAAAAAATAATCCCATAAGCTTTATCCATTTTATTGAATTATTTCAATTTATCAATATTTGATGTAGGCTTAGTTTCTATCCTCCATTGTGAGCATACAGATTCCTTTGCCACAAAGAAATATTAAAATTTTAGGCTTCTAGTCAAAGTAATTGAAAGGAGTGAGGATTATTGAGATCCAATACATTATCTCTGTGGGTTGTTATAACTTGTTAAGTATACAATAAATATCAATATTCTTCACAAATTCACTTAAATTATTATACAATGTGGGATTTTAAACAAAATATCAAAACCTATGTGAAAAAATATTGGACTAGCTACTGCAAAACAACAAAGAAAAGAGTGAAAGAAATTATTTAGAAAAATGACTAAGTAATCAAAGATGCATTTTGGATTACACAAGAGACATGATATGAAAATATGATGTATTATTATTATTATTGAACATGAATATAATATATAAAATATCTAGGAAGAACAACCAATTCGAATTAGGTTGAGGTTCCCAGTGCATGCACTCAGTTAACTAGAAAAGCACTTTCCCTACTTAGCTAGTGATTCAAAACTAGATTGGATGACCCTAAATTAGAGAATCACGTACTAATAGATTTAACTAGAAGTAAGTATAGTTACAAAATAGTTAGAACTAATGTAATAACTCTCACATGCAATAAATACCAATTAAAACTCTAGAAATAGAACTAAAAGTCAACTAACAAGCGGTAGCTAGTGAGTGGAATTAGGTGGTAGTTGCTAAATTTAAGAAAGGAAGTGCGAACTCACTATAGGAATTATATTTGTGAGGTATTCCAAATTAATGGAGTGAAATCAACCATGTCATCATCTAGTCAAAGTCTTATCAACATCACATGTCATCCAAGGTCGTACCTCTTGCTAAAAATAGAATTACCGAAAATAGGAGATGACCCCAAAGGGTAGGGAATTTATAGTATTAAAATCAAATTGGTCATATATGCCCCGAACAATGTATGGAAAAGGGTCAAATGATGGCCAAAGCATATGTCTTGATAAGGTCCTTACAAACTACTTAATGTAATGCATTATGACACATGGCTTCATTTAATTCCAAAGGAGAACCCTCTCTCCTTCCTCTCTTGTCACATTATATTCCACTTTATTCCTGTTCACTAATTTTATGAATATCTTATTATATTATTTTTATCATCAAAGAAACACACACACATAGAAAATCATGTAAAATATTACATTTGTGCTCTCTAATTGGCCCTTGTCTATAACAAAGTTATCAATCAACTCTGAACTATTACCTAAAAACAAGAACTCTAGCTAAAAAACTCAAAAAAGACGTGAAAAAACAGCCTGGAAATGAAAAGTGTTGATGTTGGATATTTTTTTTATTTTATTTTTTATTTTTTAAAATTTTTTTTTTTCACGGTAAATTTTTAACATTTTAAAATAATGATGTTAAAGATAAAATATCATGACTCTGAAAAACCTTAAAATTCCAACGATATTAAAGATAAAATATCACATCTCTGAAAATTCTTAAAATTTCAACGATTTTCTGGCATCGCATTAAAGATAGAATATCACGTCTCTGAAAATATCCTTAAAATTCTAACAATTTTCAAGCATGGCATTAAAGATAAAATATCACATCTATAAAAACCTTAAAATTCCAACAATTTTCAGACATGGTATTAATATTCTCTTAAAAAAATATTACCATTTAATTTATTTTATTTTAAGTTTATCATATTAAGAACAATTTATTAAATATAATGTCTTTTTGATATAATGTATTGAAGTCATTGGTTATGAAACACTTCAGTTATGATGAATGAACAAATTTACGAAACAAATGAATTTATATGTGAATTTGGAGTTTTTGATATTCTTTGCATTGAAACATTTTTTTTTTTAAATTTGTGTAAATAGTTTAAATTTAAATAATTTTAAGAATTTGAAATTTGCAAATTGTTTTTTAAACACTCTATTTCATTATATATATATATATATATATATATATATATATATATATATATATATATATATAATTTAATATTAAAAATTTGTTTCTTTTGAATTTAATAAATCAAAATTAAAAAAGAGAGATTATGCAACAACAACAACAAAACTTGTACACCATCAACAAAATTTTGTTCTCCTAAACTTATTACTTCTACATACTTTTTATTTTAACATATATATCCAATCAAATATATTGAGAATATACAAACATTGAAAACATAAAAACTAGAAAAATAATAAAATTAGAAAAATAATATATATATATATATATATATATATATATATATATATATATATATATATATATATATATATATATATATATATATATATTAACATATAAAAAAAATAGAAAAACATGACTCAAAAATATCCAATATAAAAAATATATAAAAAAACAAAAAAATAAAAATAAAAATATAAAAAGATGAATTAAAACGTGGGGAAATATTTCCAAAACCCATAATTTAGGAAAAAAAATTAAAAACTAACCCAAAAAAAAAATAAAAATTAACTAAATAATATTGATGGGATTAAAAAGAAAAAAAATATTACCAAAAATACGGTAAAAATAGATCGAAAATTTAAAAAAAAAACTTTAAAAGAAATAATTAAAAAATTAAAATAAATAAACTTATTAAAAAAATACATAAAAAAAGATTGAAAAATAAAAAATAAAAAAATTTCAAATATTATATATTTAAATAAAATTAAAAATATATTTTAAAAAAATTAAAAAATTAAGCCTAGGTTGACTCCCGGAATCGACTTGGGAATCAACCTAGGCCCTGGGCGGCCAGGTCGATTCCCAGAATCAACTAGCCGCTAGGTCCGCAGGGCCTCAGGCCTAGTTGGGGTGGCGTTCTATAGCCTTGGCCACCTAGGGACGCAGGGCCTTGGGCCTGAGCGAGGTGGGGCTGCACAACCCCGCCCCGCCTGGAGCCGCAAGCCCTCGGGCATGGGCGAGGCGGGGCTGCACAACCCCACACCGCCGAGGCCTGAGGACCTGTGACCCTAGGTAGTTAGTGGATTTTGGGAATCGACCTAGACGCTCAAGGCTGTAGGGCCTCGGGCTTATGCGACATGGGACCAACTTTTTAATGTTTTTTTTTTTTTTTAATTTAGATTATTTTTTAATTTATTTAAATTTAAATTTACCTTTTTTTATAATTTTATTTTTTATTTTTTTAAGTTTAATTTTTGTTTTTGGAAAAAAAATTTAAATTTTTAAATTTTTTAAAAGGTCCATTCCCATAATTGACTTTTTCTGCCAACCTTTCTCTTTTATATATATATAATGTTTTTTATTAATTTATTTTTTTTAAATTGTTTTAATGTTTCTTTTAACTTTTAATTTTAAATTACTTATTATGTTTTTTTAGTAGTGTATTTTTTTTATTATTTATGTTTTACATTTTTACTTAATATTTTGTTGTTTTTTTTTATTGATTTAAAAAAAAATTGTTATTTTTAATTAAAATTTTATGAATCATTTATTTTGAAAAGAAAAACTTCAAATGTCATCATTTTTTGATATAAAATTCATAAAATTTTCATGAATTTTTTTATTTTTTCAAATTTTTTTTATTCAGTTTTATCATAAAAATATTTTATCTAATATGTTGTTTTAGCAAAAAGATCCTTAAAAATGTATTATTTTAATTATATCTATATATAAAATATGGATTTTTTGTCCAAAATGTTCAAAATTATTATTTTTGAGTGACAATTATTTTTTGTGCATTGAAGTATTAATTAGTCATAAATAAATATATATATAAAAAATTAACCTCAAAATATTAATGTTATTATTTTGTTTTAACTTTGCAAACATAATTAAGAAATTTCATTATCAAAAAACATTGCAAAGAAAAACAAAATACACATGTTTGAAAAATTATTAAAAAACAAACATCTTAGGACAATGTCGTTTTTAGTGAAAAGGCCCTGAAATACTTATTATTTTAATTATATCTATATGTAAAATGTGGATTTTTTGTCGAAATGTTTAAAATTATTATTTTTGAGTGAAAATTTTTTTTTGTATTGAAGTATTAATTAGTGATAAATAAATATATAAAAAATCTTAACCTCAAAATACTAATGTTATTATTATTTTTTTAAACTTTACAAAAAAAATAAAAAAAATTCATTATAAAAATTATTGCAAAGAAAAACAAAGAATACATGTTAGGAAAATCATTAGAAAACAAACATATTAGGAAGAAAAACAAGAATAGGAATAAGACAACTTGAAAAATGGTTAAATAATCAACATTTTAAAAAATAATGTGCATACTTAGGACATAATAAAATTTAAAGTAAAAAAATGTCTTATAAAAAAAATGTTGATGCTTTTCAAAATCCACATGAAAATCACCAACATTTAAAAAAAATTATCCATGCTTGATACACTAGAAAATTTGAAGTGTAAAAAATAAACCCTCTAAAAAAATGTTGATCCTGCATTAACAGTTTCAAAAATTAGCATGAAAATCACTAGCATTTTGAAAAAATGTTCATACTTGATACATAAGAAAATTTAAAGTGTCATAAATAAGCCCTATAAAAAAAATGGGTTGATGTTACATCAACATTTTTCAAAATCAATATGAAAATCACTAACATTTAAAAAAAAAGTTCATACTTGATACATAAGAAAATTTAAAGTGTCAAAAATATGCTAAAAAAAAACAGGCGTATTTTGAATAGCCACTTTTCAAAATCCGATGATTTTTTTTCTACCTCGAAAAAATGGGTAATCGATAAATTTCTCGTTTGATCGGTAACTATATTTTATGTATCCTACTAAGGAATTTTACATGACAATAATAATAATGCTTGGTTTCCTATTTATTCAATCCACATGGTTAGTGATCTGTATATGAAACTTGAGAATTTATGGTGAAAATTGCAAGTGAAATGTTCAGCGTTTTTAGCCAATTATGTCAATTACATTAACACATAAACATGCTTTTAAAACTTAGTTTTGCAGAAAATAAAGAAGACATCAATACCGTAACAACATATAAAAGGCAATAAATGATGAAGTAGAGTCACCCCTTCTAGGTTACATCTCTTGGTCCAGCTTCCAACGTTGGGTCTCTTTCATTATGATTAAAAATATTTGTTTACATAAGGTTACAATTCTCAAAATGAAAAATCAATGTCTCCAATGGCTCCAAAACAATAAAAAACCCCTAGTTGGGATCTTTACGCACTCAAAAAGGTCGAAAATTAACTAAGTTATGCTCGTGGGAAGTTTTTCTGCTAATTGTCCTCCAATTCGCACCCACCTGCAAATTGTTCTAAAATTCTGCCTTTTGTGGCCACATGGAGCGGCAATTTTTCCCCGCACTAGCAGGATTCCTACTGGTTCGGGTGCAATTTGTCGAACCTTAAAATGAACTATGTCACCCATTTACCAAATAAAAATGTGCCAAGGGGCGTGACCATAATTTTCAGATTCAAGAGTGGTTGGACAACACACTAATTTCAACTCTGCTCGCACTATAGTTTGAGACTGGTTGGGTTAACACCCAACTATGGTAAGGCTCAAATTTTGTGAGCCATTTATTTCAACCCAACCAACATTTAAAATGTGGTTTCAACGGTTGTTTCCGCTAGAGGTTTCTGCCTCGGTCCTAACCGTTGGTTCCGCATAACATTAAACTTAACACGCTATGTTCACATGTTGTAAATTGTCTGCCAATTATTTGGTGGTTAGCTTTCCATGACACACATCGTAGCCTCTGCTCCTAACAATTTCCATGTGATAATTTTCAAAGACTCTAGTTCAACCAACAGTTTGGGTAGGCAGTGACTCCATTTTAAGTTATCATGGTAACATATGAATTTTGGTCTGGGTTCAGAGGTTAACCCCATGCCCTGACCCCCCAACACCATAGCCACTCATCTTTAAATAAAATTCAATCATTGTATTTTAACAAGCAAAAAGTGTGGCATGATGGTATAGCTCAATGTTGTCAATCGACTTGTCATGGGTTCAATCCATCAGAGGTCTTTTGAGGCCTTACCAAAATTTTAGTCCATTCTCTGAAGGCCACGTGGAGGCCTCTTATTGGCCAACGTGGCCTCTTACCACTATACCACCTCAACGACCCCATGAACCACTAGAATTTCACCAACCATCAATGAAATGGGATGTGACACTTGTCACCAGAGCATTGGTTCATCAGAGGTACAATCATCCTATACAATAATTTCTCAATCACCATACGGACTAATAACTAGGCATCCCTGCAACCAAATAGTTAGATTAGCGGAATTTTGAGGTTTAAAATGGGCCTCCTAAGAAAAATGAAAAACCAAAATAAACTTTGTAAGAACCGATAGGATTCAAGGTGATGATGTAAACCATGTGGGGTAATTCACCATTTATGGAGTCAAAAAGTAAAAAAATTAAAAAATAATAAAATAATAAAACTGATTTTTCAACTTGTATTTTCAACTTATATCCTCAAGTTTTTACTCAAATTTTTAGCAGGAGTACTCATTGGATTCAAAATTTAATTCTTCAGCTAAGGAGTACCCATGTTTCATACTTTTGATGGACCATGCTACATGAAAAATGAGAAATACATGAAAAAACATGATTGCAACCACACGTTTAATGTATTTCTCATTTTTCATGTAGAAAGGTCCATCGAAAGTATGCAACATGGGCACTCCTTGGATGATCAAGAATCAAATTTCTTCATCCAATGAGTTTTTCCGCTTGAAATTTGAGTAAACCCATAGGGAGATAAGTTGAAAATACAAGTTGAAAAATTAGTTTTTTCTTGTTTCCATCTAAAATTTGACGATGTAATCTAAAATTATTTTATTATTTCCACTATTATTTTATAATTTCCTTAGAAGGCCCATTTTAGACCTCAAAATTCCCCTAATGAAATTTTAGCTATTTTCCAAATTCATCAAAGCGAGATGTCGGGATCATATGATATCGGTTTTGAGTGAAATGAGTTGCATTGGATTTAGGGCGAGGAGATCTTCGCTTTGGCACTGGTTTTGAGTCGTTTCAATCACTTTGAATTTTGAGAATTTTATTGATCCACTGGATCAGTCCTCCCCACTAGAAGCTTTTGGACCCCAAAATATCACTTTCAGTTAACAAACAGATGAGGGTACAATTCCCTCACCCTTCCAATCTCAATCCATTTAGATTTGCTTGGATTTGTTTCCTTGAGCCCCACACGAAAGTACTCCATGTTCCCTCGGTTCAAAGTCCTCATTTTCCTATCAAGGATGGTGTCTTGCTGCAATTCTTCAATATATTTAGGAGAGAAATATTATATTGAAGGAATCTAAATATTCTCTCATTGATCTTCAATCAAAGGAGGCTCATACAACCTTAAATTCTTAACATTAACAACTGCATAAATTTTCATATATGAAGGAAAATGCAACCTGAAGGAATTATTACCGATCTTTTCTACAATTCTGAATGGACCATATCAAATTGGTTTTAGCTTTTTACCTTCTCCTTGGAGTATCCCTTTGCTAATTTGAAGCCAAAATTCATAACCAACTTGGAAACTGTGATCCACACGATGCTTATCATGTCTTGTCTTGTACTTGACTTGACTCTTCTCCAATTGTTCTTGAACTCTTTGATGTACCAATTGAACTTGTTCAATAAATATTTTGGCTTTTTCTATGTCACTATGACCATCAATAGAAACATCCTTCCCAAAGATAAAAGTTAAAGGAGATTTGGGCAAGTATGCCAAGCATGTCTCAAATGGAGATGTTTGAGTCGATAAATACTTGGCCCAGTTGTAAGTATGTTGAATATAGTGCAAATGTTCATTTTACAACTTAGGATGCTTGCTACAATAACCTCGAAGAAGATGTATCACCGTTTTGTTCACCACCACTGTTTGGCCATCTGTTTGCGGATGGAATGTTGTACTATTTTTCAATTTAGTGTCCATGATTCCCCACAAGCTTGACCAAATGTTCCCAAAAAAGAGAATATATCGATCACTAACAATGGATGTGGGCAACCCAAAATGTGCCCATACATTCTGAAAGAATAATTAAGCATTTTGTCAAGTTGTAACCTACTTTTTACAAGGCATCAAAATACACATTTTTTTGAACCTATCCACAAATACATAAATATAATCATGAACTCTCCTAGACATAGGTAGACCTCCTACAAAATCCATAGAAACTCTCTCCCATGGACGATAAGGTATCGGAAGTGGTGTATAAAATCCCAAATTTCCATTGCTAGGCTTACCAAAAGCATATAATTAACATCCTCTTACAAATCGCGACACACTTTCAAGCATAAAAGGCTAGTAACAATACCTCTATAATTGTGCCACTGTCCTACCTACACCGAAATGACCATCAATAAGAGAAGTATGTGCTTCCTTTATTATGTTGACTCTATCTCCCTGTGGAATACAAAGCTTTCCAAGATGGTACAACAAGTTATCATGCACATGATAATCTAATTCCTCTAATTGGTTACCTTGACTCAAAGTCACATATAAATATTTGAAATCATTATCTAAAGTATAATGCTCAACATAGCTCTCATGAATGACAAAATTATGCTTAATAATAATGTATGCACTAACAATTTGTGAAAAAAGCATATCAACAACCTTGTTATCGATACCTTTCTTATACCTTATCACTAAGTGGAATTTTTGAAGAAATCCCATCCCTCTAAATTTCTTCGCTTATTGCAGCTTTGTTTGTGATTGCAAGTATTGCAATGGATGATGATCTGGGTGAATGATTGTTTCCTTACCGATCAAGTAATGTTTCCAATTTTTCACACTTTGCACAAATGCGTGCAATTCCTTGCCATGTGTAGAATAGTTAACCACTACACCATAAAAAGTTTTTGAATGAAAACATATGGGCTTACCATGTTGCATCAAGACTACGCCCATGGCATAATCGCTTTCATCAGTATGTATCTCAAATGACTGTCTCATGTCAGGAAGTGCAAGTACATGAGATGAACTCATATTTTCCTTTAATGCATCAAATTATTTTTTATATTTTCCTCCTCATTGAAAAACCCTCTTCACAATTGTCAATGTATGCAGTGGAGCTACGATAGAAGAAAAGTTAGAAATAAACTTTCTCTAATATTGGGATGCTCCCAAATAAATTTTAACATTTTTCAATGTCTTGGGCTTTGGCCAATTCAAAATGACATCAACCTTGGAGGGATCTATTTTCAACTCACCTCCTCCAACAATAGGACCCAAGTAGACTAAAGAAGCATTTCCGAATTCATATTTTGACATCTTTAAAAAAAATTGTTCTTTCTTCAAGACATATAACACTTTCTTGACATGCATGACATGTTCTTCACAGGACTTAATGAAAATTAATATGTCATATAAGTAGAATATCAAAAATTCATCTCGAATAGGTCTTAATACATAATTAATTACACACATGAAGGTAGTAGGAGCATTACAAATCTAAAAGGGCATAACCAACCATTCAAACAAACCTTTCTTTGTATTGAATATTGTATTCCATATGTCTCCTTCAGTGATACTAATTTGATGATAGACACTCCTCAACTCCAACTTAGTGTAATACACATCATGTTTCAATTGATAAAATAAAGCATCAATTTTAGGAAGAGGGTAACAGTTCTTTACTGTAATCTTGTTCAATGCACAGAAGTCCACACACATGCACCATGTTCCATCCTTCATTGGGACTAAATCAATATGTGACCCGCATGGTGATGTACTTGGCCGGATGATCCCCTTATCAAGAAACACTTAACACTGTTACCAATGAAATAGGTAACCTGACCTCAAAATGGGAACTCTAGCCCAAAAAGACTCAAAAAACATGAAAAAACACCCCAAAAACAAACAAAAAAATGTATTCTAGAACGCACTTGGTTTTTTTTTAAGGTCAAATTTCAACATTTTATAAAATTATGCTAAAAACAAAATTGTTTCTTGAAAAAAGGATTGAAAAAACACCCTCAAAACAAAACCAGTTGATGCTGGAATAACAAAAAAAAAATTGTCATATTTTTGACATTTTTAAAAATAGAAATAACATTTTTTAATTTTTAAAATTCAAACATTCAAAAAAACCTAAAATTTAAGAAAAAATAAATTTTAAAAAATAAAAACATTTTAAAGCTTAAAATTTAAAAATATATAGGAATAAAAAATAAAAATAAAAACAAAATAAAATTTAAAAAAATTATAAAAAATAAAATATAGAAATTAAATTTAAAAAAGAAAAAGAAAATGTTAATTAAATTAAAAAAAATAAAAAATAAAAATAAATTTTAAAATAAAAAATTAAATTTAAAGAAATATATTAAATTTTAATAAATTTAAAACTTAAAAAATAAAATAAAAATAAAAAAACATTATTTAAATTAAAAGTAAAAAAATGAAAAATGAAAAATAAAATGCAATAAAAATATTAAATTTAAAAAAATATATATTAAAAAAACAAATAAATTTTAAAAACAAATTAAATTTAAATT
Source organism: Pinus albicaulis (assembly GCA_034641835.2). Lineage (NCBI taxonomy): Eukaryota > Viridiplantae > Streptophyta > Pinopsida > Pinales > Pinaceae > Pinus > Pinus albicaulis. Next base: position 1,382,879,097 of record CM076580.1, on the reverse strand, counting down.
ATAAAAAATATATATATATATATATATATATATATATATATATATATATATATATATATATATATATATATATTAACAAATTAAATTAAAAAAAAAAAAAAAATTAATAAATAAATGAATAAACAAATAAATTTTGAAATAAAAAATAAATTTTAAATATAAAGAGAAAAACAAAAAAAAATGTTAAAATAAAAAGGTAAAAAACTTTAAAAATCAATTAAAAATGAAAAATTGAAAAAAATAAATTAAAAAAAAATATGTTAAATAAAAAATAAAATAAAAAGCAAATTAATTTGAAAATATTAAGTTTAATTAAAAAAAACATCTAATTTTAAATATACAATTTTAATTGAAATGAAAAAAATATAAAAAATTTATGTAATTAAAAAAAAAAATAATAAAAAAATTAAAAATTAAAAAAAAAAATATTAAATTCAAATAAATTAAAAAAAAATACAAAATTTACTAAATTTTAAAAAATTAAATGAAAAAACTAAACAAAAAATTAATAATAAAAAAAATATGAAAAAAAAATCAATTAAATAAAAAAAAAGATACAAAATTTAATAAAAATTAGTAACAAAATTTAGAAAAAATAAATAAATGAATAAAATTATAAAAAAAAAAAAAAAACAAAAACAAATTAAATTAAAAAAAATTAATTTTAAATTTTTTGAATTCGAAATATATATATATATATATATATATATATATATTAAAAAAAAAAAGAATTTTTTGATCGTGGTGGCATTGCCAATGGGCCTCCCGCCCAGGTGGCGGCGGAGGCCGATTTGGGAATCGGCCTCCCGCGGCGGGAGGGCGAGTTCGGGAATCGACCTCCCGCGGCAGGAGGCCAATTCTTGGGCGATTCTGACAATCAGCCTCCCGCGGCGAGAGGGTGATTCCCGGAATCGGCCTCCCGTGGCAGGAGGCCGATCAGCGGCGCCACCGCGATCAAATTTTATTTTATTTTATTTTATTTTATTTTTATTTTTATTTTTATTTTTTATTTATTTTAATTTTTAATATATATATATATATATATATATATATATATATATATATATATATATATATTTTAAATTTGATATTTATTTATTTATTTATTAAATTTAAAATTTATTTATTTATTTATTTTTAAATTTTTTAGTTTATTTAGTTTTTCATTTTTAAAATTAATAAATTGTTTCATTTAAAAAAAAACAGTAAATTTATGGATATTTGTTTTTAATTATTTGCACGTGGTTTTTTTTCATTTTTTTTGTTTTTTCATGATAATTTTTTTTTTTTTAATTCTTTTATTTTAATTTTCTTTTTCAATTTTTTTTTTTTATTTTTTTATTTTTTTATTTTTAATATAATTTGTTTTTTTTGTTAATTTTAAAATTTGTATTTTTTTTCTTATTATTATTATTTTTTTAAATTTAATTTTTTCTTTTTTGTATTTTATTTTTTTTTATCTAAATTTTAATTTTGTAATTTTAATTATTTTTAAATTTTCTATTTAATTTTTTTTTTTTAATTATATGGTTTTTTTTAATAACTAAGAAAAAAATGTTTTTGATGTTTTTTTTTGGTTAATTTTTGTTTTTTTTCTTTAAATTATGTTTTTTTTTTTCAAATTTTGTCATTTCTTTTGATATAATTTTTGAATATTTTTGTTTTTTTTTGTTTTTATTTATTTATTTTTGTTTAAATTTTTTATTTTTACGAGTTAATTTTGTTTTTTTTTACATATATATATATATATATATATATATATATATATATATATATATATATATATATATATATATATATATATATATATATATATATATATATTTTTTATCTAAGTTTTGTGTTTTATTATCAACATGAAAATCACCACTCTAAAAAAAAAGGTTGATGCTGCATCAATACGTTTCAAAATTAGCATGAAAATCACTAACATTTTAAAACAAATATTCATACTTCCTAAATAAAAATATTAGAGTGTCAAAAATGTGCACAAATAAAAGGGGTGATTCTGCATCACCACTTTTCAAAATCGGGTGCTTTTTATGCTACCAAAAAAAAGTAGGTAACAGTGCGGTTACCTATTTCATCGGTAACAGTGTTACTTGGATTTGTTTTTTAATTTATACATTTTCTAACATTGACATCCTATACATGCCAAAGTTAGGAAGACAAAAATATTTTTGCAATTGGATTTCATGTTGGTTTCCTCTTTTTGGAGGCAATCCCTTAAGCTTGAAAGGCTTCATTTTCAACAAAATTCTTGGGTTTGATAATCAAAAGTACAAATTTCTTGCTAGAGTTAACAATTCTCTTCATTTGTCCAACATTCACAAGTGAAAGGTTTAGTTTCTTGCAATGTGCTCTAACAATGTACTCCATACCATATGTAAACAAATGATACGTGTTTTCATGGTGATGAAATATAGCTCTCCTATTATAAAGGTATGGGCTTCCCAAGACAATACCACATATGTCAAATGGCACTACATCAAGCCCTACCTGATCAATGAAGTTTGCAGTAATGGAGAAATTTCAGTTTTCATTTTTTAGTTGCTTACAACTTTGCATTGTGACACACCCAACCTAAAGGATAAGGTTTAGGATGAGGAATGGTTTCCAAATTCAAATTTTTGACAATGTTTTCATAAATGAGATTTTCTTGTGAGCCAATATCAAATAGAGTATCAATTTTGTTATGTTTGAGATAACTCTAATATGGAAAAGCTCTATTCTTTCTTTATCATTTTGAGTTTCATTGTGGCTATTGGAAGAACTATTGCTAGAAATTGATTCCTTACCATTCAATCCCATAGTTGTGACCTTTGTTTCATCTCCCGAATCAGATCGTAAATCATGTTGTGTAGTTGCAACTGTATTTTTCTTTCCTTTGTTGTTAATTTTTTTGGGTCTCACCTTAGGATGAAGTTTCCAACAATGATCTTCATCGTGACCATCCTTTGAACAAAGCTTGGATGTTAATTTTTCTCCCTCTTTCTTGATGGAAGCATTCTTCTTCCCTTTTCCTTTGAATTTTCCATTTCCTTTGTCTCCACCCTTAATTGGATTTTTTATGCCCTCTTGTGGAACATTTTTCCCTCTTGCTTCTAGATGTGTTTTTTGTATAAAAAACTCGTCTAAACTTGTAGGGTTAAACATGAGAATAATGTGTCTCAATTAGCTATGTAAACCTCCAATGTATTTGAGTAAAGTGTCTTGAGATGATAAATCTACACCCAAAATCAATGCTCTCCTTCTAAACTCTTGGGTATAAATTTGCACAGTTTGACCCTTTAATTGCCTAAAGTTTTTCCAATCTATGATAGATTTCTGCATGTATGGTAATGGATAAAATTTTATTCTTATGGAAGCAACAAAATTATTCCAAGAAGATAAAACCTTACCATTTTTCTTCATGTCCTCTTAATTTTTGGCTTCCCACAAAATGAGTGTTGCACTTTCCAACATTAATGAAGCAAGCTAAAATTTGGTCTCATCATCCTTAGTCCTTTGTATCCTGCAATACAATTCAATCTGATGAATCCAATTATCTAATTTCTCAACATTTACATCTCCATTATACCTAGGCAATTCAAACTTAATATCAAGTTTCAAAAGTGGAGTTTTACCATGTCCTTTTAGAGAATGTGAAGGTGTTTATGAAGAGGTTTATGTAGAAGATGATGATGGTGAGGATGGAGGTGAGGAGAAAGGTGGATTTAAAGGTGGTTTTTCATAATTCCCTCCATTCCCTTTTGGAGGCTTGTCCCCATCTCCTCCATCTCCTTTTGGAGGATTATCTCCATCTCTCTTTGGGGTATTAGAGCTCTCACCTTACAACCTTGTATTACTCTCTTCATAGAGAAATTTCACCATTTGTTTCATGTCAAAGAATGTCTTTCTGAAGTCCTTCTCATCCTCTAACATAATTTTAGACTCTCCTTCATGTGTCGTGTCTAGTGAGGATTTTGGTGAAACTTGAATGAAATTTGTGGTGGAGATTGTGTCAAATGTGCTCTCCTTGACCTAACTTGAGGACTTGCTACCACAAGATTTCTTTCTCCTCTTTTGAGCTTCAACCTTGTAAGCATAAGAAACACTTGCAAAAAAATTAAACCCTAAAAAAAAGAAAATAACCAAAGCTTTGATACCAAACTGATATGCATATGAAAATTGAGTTTTTATGGTGAAAATTGCAAGTGAAATTTTTAGGGCTTGTAGTCAATTTTGTCAATTAGATTAACACATAAACATGCTTTGAAAACTCAGCTTTGCAGAAAATAAAGAAGACATGGTACCATAACAACATATAGATTAAAAAAAATGATGGACGAGTTCACCCCTCTTTTGCTACATCTCATGGTCCAACTTCCAATGTTGGGCCTCTTTCATTATGCTCAAAAAATGTGTTTACATCACGTTAGAGTGCTCAAAATGAAAAAACAATGTCTCCAGTGGCTCCATATCATTCAAAAACCCCTATATGAGCTCTTTCTGCACTCAAAAAGGTCAAAAATAGATTGAGTTATGCTCCTTTGAAGTTTTTCTGCTAATTATCCTGCATTCACACCCACCTGCAAATTGTTCTACAAATTCTGCCTTTTTGCGGCCATGCGAAGGGAAAATTTTTCCCTGCACTAGCAAGATTCCCAGCAAACCTTTAAATGCACTATGTCGCTCATGAACCGAATAAAAAGGCTCCATGTGGCACATCCATAACCTTCAGATCTGGGGGTGGTTAGACCGCCAACCGATTTCAACTCTGCTCAAACTATAGTTCGAGACTGGTTGGGTTAACACCCACCTGTGGTAAGGTTCAAATTTTGAGCGACATTTCTTTCAACCCAACCAGCATTTAAATTGTGGTTTCAACGGGTGTTACCACCAAATGTTTGTGCCCTAGTTCTAACTGTTGGCTCCACGTAACATTAAACTTAACATGCCATGTTCACATGTAGTGACCTATCCGCTGGTTATCTAGTGGTTAACTTGTCATGACATATGTCGTAGCCTCCACTCTTAACCGTTGCCATGTGACAACACTGAAGACTCTGGTTCAATCAAAGATTTGGGTAGGCGGTGACTCTGTTATAATCTGTCGTGCTAACATATGAACTTTGGTTTGGGTCTGGGGGTTAACCCCGTGCCCTGACCCCCCAACACTGTAACCACTCGTCTCTAAATAAAAATCAACCACTATAGTTTAACAAGCAACAAGTGTGGCATGATGGTGGATCTCGGTGTTGTTAATCAGTTCGTCATGGGTTGGATCCATCAGAGGTCTATTGAGGCCACACCAAAATTTAGTCCATTATCGAGAAGCCACGTGGAGGCCTCTCATTGGCCCACGTGGCCTCTTCCCATTATACCACCTCAACGACCCCATGAACCAATAGAATTTCACCGAACATAAATGAACCAAGATGTGACACTTGTAACCATAGCATTGGTCCATTAGAGGTACAATCACCCTGTAAAATCATTTCCTAGTCAGTGTATAGACTGCTAGCTGGGCATCCCTACAACCAAATCCTTAAAATTTTAGTTCTTTTCCAAATCGATCATAACGAGATATCGGGAGCATCCAATATCAGTTTTGAGTGAAATGAGTTGCGTTGGATTGAGGGGGATGAGATCATCACTTTGGAGCTTGTTTCCATCCATTTAGAACACTTTTAATTTTGAGAATTTTAGTGATCCACTGGATCATTCCTCCCCACTAGAAGCTTTTGGACCTCAAAAGATAACTTTCAATTAAAAAATAGATGAGGGCATAGTTCCCTCACCCTTCCAATCTCAATCCATTTGGATTTGCTTGGATTTGTTCCCTTGATCCCGACATGAAGGTACCCCACATTCCCTTGTTTTGAAGTCCTTTTTTTCCTATCAAGTATGGTGTCTTCCTGCAATTATTCAAGACATTCAAGAGAGAAATATTCAATTGAAGGAATCTGAACATTCTCTCCTTGATCTTCAACCAAAGGAGGCTCATACAACCTTAAATTATCAACATTAAAAACTGCATAAATTTGCATATATGAAGGCAAATCCAACTTAAAGGCATTATTAACAATATTTTCTAGAATTCTAAATGGACCATATCAAATTGGTTTTAGCTTTTTACCTTCTCATTGGAGTCTATATTTGCTAATTTGAAGCCAAAATTCATCGTCGACTTGGAAGCTGTGATCCACACGATGCTTATCATGTCTTCTCTTGTACTTGACTTGACTCTTCTCCAACTGTTCTTGAACTGTTTGATGTACCAATTGAACTTGTTTAATGAATATCTCCGCCTCTTGTATGTCACTATTACCATCAACAGAAACATCCTTCCCAAAGATAAAATCTAAAGGAGATTTTGGAAATGATCCCAAGCATGCCTCAAATGGCGATGTTAGAGTCAATGAATTCTTGGCTTGGTTGTAAGCATGTTGAATATAGTGCAAATGTTCATCCCACAACTTAGGATGTTTGTTGCAATAACCTCAAAGAAGATGTATCGCCATTTTTTTTCACCACCTTTGTTTGCCCATCTATTTGCGGATGGAATGTTTTACTCTTTTTCAAGTTGATGTTCACGAGTCCCCACAATCTTCACCAAATGTTCTCAAAAAAGAGAGAATCTTCATCACTAACAATGGAGGTGTGAAGCCCAAAATGTACCCATACATTCTAAAATAATAATTGAGAAATCTGGTAGGTTTTAACCTTCTATTTACAAGGCATAAAAATACAATTTTTTTGAACCTATCCACAACTACATAAAGATAATGTTGACCTCTCCTAGACATAGGTAGACCTCCTACAAAATCCATAGAAGCACTCTCCCATGGACGAGAAGGTACTGGAACTGGTAAATACAATCTGAACTTTATATTGCTAGGCTTATTAACATCACATAATGAACATCCTCTTACAAATCGTGACACACTTTCATGCATATGAGGCTAATAACAATACCTATGTAATTGTTTCACTGCCTTACCTACACCTAAATGACCAACAGTAAGAGAAGTATGTGCTTCCCTTATGATGGTGAATCTATCTCCCTATGGAATACAAATCTTGCCAATACGGTAAAACAAGTTATCATGCACATGATAATCCAATTCCTCTATTTGGTTACCTTGACACAAAGTTGCATGTACATCTTTGAAATCATTATCTAAAGCATATTACTCAACACAACACTCATGCATGACAAAATTACGCCTAATAATAATGGATGCCCTAACAAATGGTACATAAAGAATATCATTAACCTTGTTATAGATATCTTTCTCATACGTTATCACCAAGTGGAATTCTTGAAGAAATCTCATCCATCTAAAGTGCCTTTCTTGTTGTAGCTTTGTTTTTTATTGCAAGTATTGCAATGGATGATGATCCCTTTGAATGATTGTTTCCCTACCCATCAAGTAATGTTCCCATTTTTTCACACTTTGCACCTTTGCATACAATTCCTTGTCATATGTAGGATAGTTAATCACTGCACCATTAAAAGTTTCTGAATGAAAGTAGATGGACTTACTATGTTGAATCAAGGCTGCGTGCATGGCATAGCCGCTTGCATAAGTCTGTATCTCAAAAGATTGTCTCAAGTCAGGAAATGAAAGTACAGGATATGTGCTGATCTTTTCCTTCAATGCATCAAATGATTTTTGTTTTTTTCCTCCCCATTGAAAAAATTTCTTCACACTTGTCAATGTATGCAATGGAGCTACGATAGAAGAAAAGTTAGAAATAAACTTTCCCCAATATCGGGTTTCTCCCAAAAAAATTCTAACCTCTGTCACTGTCTTGGGATATAGCCAATTCAAAATGACATCAACCTTGGAGGGATATATTTTCAACTAACCTCCTCCAACAATATGACCCAAGTAGACTAAAGAATTTTTTCTGAATTCACTTTTCAACATCTTTAAAAACAATTATTCTTTCTTGAAGGCATATGACACTTGCTTGACATGCATGACATGTTCTTCACAGGACTCGCTGAAAATTAATATGTCATATAAGTAGATGATCACAAAGTCATCTAGAAAAGGCCTTAATACACCATTCATTACATGCATGAAGGTATAAGGAGCATTAGAAATCCTAAAGGCATAACCAACCATTCAAACAAACCTTGCTTTGTTTTGAATGTTGTCTTCCATATGTCTCCTTCAGCGATCCTAATTTGATGATAACCATTCCTCAAGTCAAGCTTAGTGAAATACACATCATATTTCAATTGATCAAGTAAATCATCAATTATAGGAAGATGGTAATGATTATTTACCATAATATTGTTCAATGCATGGAAGTCCACACACATGTGTCATGCCCCATCCTTCTTTGGCATTAAATCAATAGGTTACCTGCATGGCGATGTACTTGGCCAAATGATCCCCTTATCAAGAAACTCTTGGATTTGTTTTTAAATTTCTGCATTTTCCATCACTGACATCTTGTACATGCCAATGTTAGGAATATGAAAATCTTGCTGTAATTGGATTTGATGTTGGATTCCTCTTTTGAGAGGCAATCCCTTAGGCTCCTGAAACATCTCATTATATTGGTTAACAACCTCAACTAAATAAGATTTCAACTTTGAATCACAACCATGAAAGGCTTCATTTTCAACATCATTCTAGGGTTTGATCATAAAAAATACAAAGTTCTTGCTAGAGTTAACAAGTATCTTCATTTGTCCAACATTCACAAGTGAAAAGTTTTGTTTCTTGAGATGTACTCCAACAATGTAATAAATACCATCTTTAAACAAATGATAATTTTTTCTTGGCGATGCAGAAATATATCTCTCCTATCATAAAGGTATGGGCTTCCCAAAAAAATACCACACATATATAATGGAACTACATCAAGCTCTACTTCATCAATGAAGTTTGCAGTAATGGCGAATTTCAGTTTGGATTTTCTAGTTACTTGCAACTTTACATTGTCACACACCCAACCTAAAGTATAATGTTTAGGATGAGGAATGGTTTCCAAATTCAAATTTTTGACAATGTTTTCAGAAATGTGATTTTCTTGTGAGCCACTATCAAATAGAGTATCAATTTTGTTATGTTTTGAGATAACTCTTATATGGAAAAGCTCTATTATTTATTTTTCATTTTGAGTTTCATTATGTCTATTTTAAAAACTAGTTCTAGCAATGGATTCCTTTCCTTTCAATCCCATAGATGTGACCTTTGTTTCATCTCCCAAATCGGATCCCAGATCATGTTGTCTAGTTGCAACTATATTTTTCTTCCCTTTGTTGTTAAAATTTTTGGGTATCATCTCAGGATGAAGTTTCCAACAATGATATTCATCATGACTGTCCTTTGAACAATGCTTGCATGCTATTTTTTTTACCTCTTTCTTTATGGAAGCATTCTTCTTCCATTTTCCTTTGAATTTACCATTTCCTTTGTCTTCACCCTTAAATGGATTTTTTCTTCCCTCTTGTGGAACATTTTTCCCTCTTGCTTCTAGATGTGTTTCCTATACACAAACCTCATCTAAAATTGTAGGGTTAAACATGAGAATAGTGTGTCTCAAGTAGCTATGTAAACCTCCAATGTATTTGAGTAAAGTGTCTTGAGATGATAAATCTACACCCAAAATCAATGCTCTCCTTATAAACTCTTTGGTATAACTTTGCACACTTTGACCCTTTAATTGCCTAAAGTTTTTCCAATCCATGATATATTTCTACATGTATGCTAATGGATAAAATTTTCTTCTTATTGCAGCTACAAAATCATTCGAAGAAGATAAAACCTTACCATGTTTCTTCATGTCCTCTTGAGTTTTGGCTTCCCACCAAATGTGTGTTGCATTTTCCAACCTTAATGAATCAAGTTGAATCTTGGTCTCATCACCTTGATCCTTTGTATCCTACAATTCACTTCAAGCTGACGAACCCAATTATCTATTTTCTTAGCATTTACCTCTCCATTATACATAGGAAATTTAAACTTTATGTCAAGTTTTAAAATTGGATTTTTACCATGTCCTCTTAGAGAATGTGGAGGTGTTTGTGAAGGGGTTGATGTAGAATATGATGATGGTGAAGATGCTAGTAAGGATGGAGGTGAAGAGAAAGGTGGAGTTAAAGGTGGTTTGTCACCATTCTCTCCATTCCCTTTTGGAGGCTTTTCCCCATCTCCTCCATCTCCTTTTGGAGGTTTATCTCCATCTCCCTTTGGAGGATTGGAGCTCTCACCTTGAAACCTTGTATTCCTATATTCATAGAGAAGTTTCACCATTTGTGTCATGTCAAAGAATGCCTCTCTGAAATCCTTCTCATCCTCTGAAATATTTTTAGGCTCTCCTTCACGCGCCATGATTGGTAAGGATTTTGGTGAAACTTGAGGTGAAATTTGTGGTGGAGATTGCGTCAAATGCCCTCTCCTTGACCTAACTTGAGGACTTGTTACCACAAGATTTCCTTCTCCTCTTTTGAGCTTCAAACTTGTAAGCATCACAAAACTTGAAACAAAATTGAACCCTCAAAACAACTAAATAACCAAAGCTCTAATACCAAACTCATATGTATATTAAACTTGAGATTTTATGGTGAAAATTGCAAGTGAAATTTTTAGGGGTTTTAGCCATTTATGTCAATTACATTAACACATAAATATGATTTTAAAACCCATTTTTGCATAAAATAAATAATACATCAGTACCATAATAGCATACACAAGACAAAAAACAATGAAGGAGTTCACCCCTCCTGGGCCACATCTCCTGGTCCAGCTTCCAAAGTCGGGACTCTTTTATTATGCTCAAAAATATGTGTTTACATTAAGTTACAATGCTCAAAATGAAAAAATAATGTCTCCAATGGCTCCAAAACATTAAAAAACCCTTATTTGGGCTCTTTATGCACTCAAAAAGGTCGAAAATTAACTGATTTATGCTCATCAGAATTTTTTATGTTAATTTTCCTCCAATTCACACCCACCTACAAACAGTTCTAGAAATTTTACCTTTTGCGACCACATGTAGCGCCAATTTTTCCCCACTCTAGCGAGATTCCTGTTGGTTTGGGTGAAATTTTTCGAACCTTTAAATGCACTATGTCGCCCATGAACCAACTAAAAAGGCGCCAAGTGGTGCGGTCATAACCGTCGAATTTGGGAGTGGTTGGATTGTCTGTCGATTTCAACTCTTCTCAAGCCATAGTTTGGGACTATTTGGGTTTAAAACCACTTGTGATAAGGTTCAAATTTTGCACACCATTTCTTTCAACCAAACCAACATTTAAATTGTGGTTTCAACGGGTGTTACCACTAGAGATTTTTACTATGGTTCCAACCATTGGTTCTGCGTAACATTAAACTTAACACACCATGTTCACATGTTATGACCTATCCACTGGTTATTAGGTGGTTAAATTTCCGTGACATATGTCATAGCTTCCGCTCTTAACCGTTTCCATGTGACAACTGTCGAAGACTCTAGTTTAACCGACGGTTTGTGTAGGCAGTGACTCCTTTTTATACTTCTGTGTTAACTTATGAATTATGGCTTGGGGACAGGGGTTAACCCCACACCCTAACCCGCTAACACCATAAACACTCATCTTTAAATAAAATTCATTTGTTATAGTTTAACAAGTAACAAGTGTGTCATGATGGTAGAGCTCGATGTTGTCAATCGGTTGGTCGTGGGTTCGATCCATCAAAGGTTTGTTGAGGCCTTACCAAAATTTTAGTCCATTCCCAGGAGGCCACATGGAGGCCTCTCATTGGCCCATGTGGCCTCTTCCCATTAGACCACCTCAACGACCCCATGAACCAATAGAATTTCACCAACCATCAACGAACCGGGATGTGACACTTGTCACCATAGAAATGGTGCATCAAAGGTACAATCACCCTATAAAATCATTTCCCAGTCAACATATGGACTGCTGACTAGGCATCCCTGCAACCAAATTCTTAAAAATTTTAGTTGTTTTACAAATCGATCAGAACGTGATATCGGTAACATTTGATATCGATTTTGACTGAAACGAGCTGCATTGGATTCAAGGCGACGAGATATTCTCTTTGGCGCTAGTTTCGATCCATTTCAAGCACTTTATTGATCCACTGGATTAGTTAGACACCTATGCAAAAGAACAATGTGAACATATAGTTATTTAGCATATGTCAAAGGGAAAAAATGAAAGAATTACATGAAGGTTCCAATACTTAGTCACAATATTTTGATAATGCCACACTACTTAAGTGATTAAGTATGATGCATATAATACATGAAATAGGATTGAGGAATAATAAACAGGAAGTGCAAAATAATTAACAAGATCACTACACAATAGGTTGACTTAATAATACTTCTATTAATAGTAGAGGACAATGTGCCATAAAGAATGACATAATCAAAATAATGTAGATAGATAACTATGGATGAAACAATGATAATAAGACTTCAATTAGTTGAGAGATAGAAATCAAAGATGAAATCCAAAAATAGATAACCTTTAACAAATGGATTTAGTACATGTTTATAGGATCAAGTGGGCAATTAATTGGAAAAACTTAAGAGTGGCACACTTTCTACCACAGTACAATTGAGGAAAGACTTGTACTCAGACATAAATTACACTGTGATTGCAAATCAATAAGTAGGGAATGAGAAAAAATAAGGAATGACAAATGAGTTCCTTCATAATATCAAGAGAAAGTAAACAAAAAAGTGATAAATGGGTATTAAATATGATTGAGTGTTTTAGGTGTATAAACATCTATCCACTATAAGTGTTACTTATTCTTGCCACCTTTATCATCTCAAAATGAATGATTTATATATTAAATACTTGTCTTATATTCCCTAATTTTTTTGATATTTTATACTATTTTTATGTTAATAGGAATTCATATTTTATAAATAGGATGGAGGATTATAATTCCCTAATTTTGACCGCTTTGAATCATTTGTATTTAATTACATTTAAGTTATTTGGCATAGATATCTTATTTCTATGTCTTATTCACATGATGAGGTAGGCATGCCTTGATGATTTCAAAACTTGTAAATAATTTTATTTTCTAGTTAACAAAAGAGCCAGAACTAGTTGAGCATGAACACCTAAAGGAGATATGACATGAAGAGGGAGAAATGTGAGGGGAACTAAGGGAATTCTACATATATAGAATCTTATGCCACTTTTTCTAGTCATCTTGTCATTAACCTTCACTCTACTGACACTATTTTATAGTTTAAATTGGAGATAAGATGAATGGATGATACTAGCTATTAGATCTAGTCCATCACCTCCTAAATTCTACAAAATTTATCCCCCACAAAAATAAGTTGTTTTAGGGCTCTTACTTGCCACATTTCACTCATGCAGAGAAAAACAAGGTTGTCATACTATGGGATGGAAAAACCATTAAAGGAAGTCATTACAACCTTGATAAAAGCCAAGAAATAGGAAAATTTTGGTGGAGTTAATAGATAGCAACTTGGACCTTTCTATCCCAAACTAAAGAACACTAGAAAGAGGACCTTATGAGGTACTACTGACTAGAGGAAGAAGAATTCTCATTGTGTTATGTGAAGCGAAGAATTCTCATTGTGTTATGTGAAGCAACTATTGTGAGTAGCAAATAACTATTTTGTTTACAAGAATGTAGTAATGGGATACTTAGTTATTTTTCTTCTTGCACCTAAGACGGAGACATTGCTCTAAGAATTATGCATTGCTCATTTTTTCTCTAGTGATATCATACCATGGCTAGGGGTGGTATCCATAAAGTACTACCTATGGTTTGGTGGAAATTTTCTTTATCGAGTTAGTAGTTTGACATTCAATCTTAAATATAGATATGTACTTCATCTTTTCTCGAGAGTTTCTCGTTAATTTTATAAAAAATATTTTCCTATAAACAATTGTAATAGATTACAATTGTTTATGATGATAACTATTTATAAAAAAAAATACAAAAGCATATTTACGAATGTTTTTTAATATGTCTCTCTAAACTATCTCAACATATTACTGAACACAATTATTCACATAGTTCTCAAATGAATTTTATCAACCTTCATATGTTGTACGGATAAAAGGAGTAATTATTCAATGATTTCCATTTGGATACCCTATTCCTTTCATGAAATGAAAGACTATCATTGGTAGGGATATCCTTGGAATGCACTACTATTATCAACGGTTAGAATAGACAATTTGTTGGAATTGTCGCTGACTTTTTGAGCACAACAATGTAAAGACACGAAAATGGATTTCCTAAATTGTACCTGCCCGTACTCTAGTGTTGACTATACTATAGAATGTTTCCACTTCGTAGATAAAGACAATAATTTTTGAGCCTCGAGCCACCCTATCAAAGTGAAAATTAATTTCTTATCGACACTATATGATTTTCTAAGTCTCTCGCCATTTAGAAAAATGAGAAAAATATTCCTCTGGACAATTATGTGTGGAGTGGCATTTCTGTATATGTGAATTTATTACATCTTATCTACTGTTGTGGATGAGCTATCTCCTCTAGGTGCACAATATTGGATTAGAGAATGAAACTATAACACTGTAAAAAGGAGGTATCCTGCCAAATAAATGATTAGGAGGTATCCTATCTTAAAGAGTTTTATCAGATGGTTCCAAATTGATCAGATTTGATATGAATTCCACTCTGGAAAAATAATGTGAAATTTCGTGGCATTTCATTTGGCAGGGGCGGTGGAGAAAACAGTGTAAACAATAAAAAAATATTATTGACGTACCATTAGAGTATTTATCAAAACCAATCTTATTATATTAATAATTCTCTTCATGTGCTTATTTTTATTTATTTTTATAATTTTGTTTATATTTCTAATATATGAAAAATAATGTATTTTTGGAGAATAACTATCAATATTTATTGAAACCAATTTTATTATATTAATATTTTTTTTCATATCGTTTTTTTTTTTTTTTATAAATTTGTTTATATTTCTAATACATGAAAAATAATGTATTTTTTAGAATAATTATCAATAGCATAGTATTATGATGAAAAGTTGAGGTGTTTGGATAGAATAAACAATTTAAATGTGATGAAAATTAATAAATGAAAGATCTTTAGGATTGCATTGTCTGATATATTTATATGTCATAGTATAAGTAATGGACAATTACTACAACTGAAAGTCTTGAAAACGGGGATTTATGTTCCCCAAGGATTATGTGAATGTAGTAATAGCACATTTATATTTCCTATAATTGTGAGCAACTTGTCAACATAATGGATGTTGCATGTTTAGCATGCACACTTAAAACATCTGGCAGACATGTGTTCTTGTTGTTTTTCTCTATGATCTTTCCGCTTCTTTCAATGTAATGTTGTTCTATTGAGGTCTAGTTACTCATTCCTTCAATGTTTTGGTGAATGTGTTAA
The DNA here is from genome assembly GCA_034641835.2 of Pinus albicaulis. Taxonomy (NCBI): domain Eukaryota; kingdom Viridiplantae; phylum Streptophyta; class Pinopsida; order Pinales; family Pinaceae; genus Pinus; species Pinus albicaulis. The sequence continues at coordinate 1,382,863,690 of CM076580.1, read as the reverse complement.
TTCATTAATCTATAGGCAAGAGAGGAAGGAACTGGCCATGGAGTTCTACGAGAAGGAAAGGTTATATGCTCTAAAGAGGGGAAGTGTTTCCTACTTCAGTTACTAACTTGACCTTGTCACCTTTCCCTATATGGAAATGACTCTATTGGAATTCAAATGATATAATTTGTAACTCTATATGGTTTGTAACCCTATCTTTAGTGGAAGGTTGATTTCCAAATTCCATTCAAGTAACAATTCTAATTTTAAAATTTTCATTTTAAAATATTCTCAAATGCAAATCCATGCTTCAAATAAACCTTGTTATGGGGTTGCTGCTTGATATGCATGCTTTCCTTCAAAAACAGGATCCAATTCGAGAATGAGGGAGAGCTCGTTGTGCTGGAATTCTTTGAATGAAGATATCATGACCAAATCATATTGAATATCTTCCAGTTACCATATTTTGAGGGTACTGCCATCCAAAAATAACGAACATAATTAACCACTCTATACTTCTAAGGAAGAAAACATAAGTCCTATCCTAATAAATTAAAAAGGGTGTTTTGCAAGATTTGTCCTCCACCATGTTTTGGAAAGTGCTTCATAGCTAGTTTCACATGATTTGTCATCCATAATGTTTTCCATAATCCATTTCTATTTCTTTTCTAGTGCTTCATTTTCTGTGTGCATGTGAAATCGACATCAGGCATAAATTGATGCCCTTTGATTGATCTGAATTTCCTCGTTTTTTCCTTCCACACAAGGGGGTGGTTTGTAAATGTATGTTGAAATAAAACCATCAAGGATCAGATCCCATCATTGTATGACTATAAACACAAATTTCACATTTAAACTATATATAACAATGGTCACATATTTGATGAATTTTTTTATTTCAATTTCGTTGTTTTAATTTCAATTCCATGTCTATGACTGTTACACAACATTTTGTCACTGCCCCTACAATCCCCATCTCGCACATTGGAGGGTCATTTATGTGACTTCTGAATAGTTTCATGCCTTGAAAATAACATCATTTCATCCCTTTTGATGAAGGTAACATTCTTCATGTTGACATTTCCCTGAGAACAACAGTAAAAATCCTTGTTTTTGCCTTGGCGCCAGTAGCCATTTCTGCCCTCGCGCTAAAGTGGAAGATTAACACTAGGGACCGTGCCACCTAGCACTCTATCCCAATGTAATGCCCGCGCCAAGCTATTTATGAATTTTTTTTTTTTAAATAGAGGCAGAGGTTCCATTCCAACCACCTCCGGGATGAGTCATTGGGAGTGGTTGAACTGAAACAACCACGAGCCTCCTCCTTTAGTTAGTAGTTTCCACCTCCCTTGGAACACTCCTAAAGGATAGGTCTCCCTTCCAATTTTGTAGGGATCCAAACCTCCTCCTTTCCCTCTATATAAACAAGCCTTCTCCCTTTATGAAAACTAGTTGAACAAAGAGAATTATACAACTGAAGAGCTGAGGACATTATAGTTGAATAACTGAGTTATTGAGAAGGTAGAACAAGGAGAAATCCATCGAGAGGTCCCTTATCCCGTCTGAATTCCTCGACGAGATTTGAGACGTGCTTCACCCGAGCCCTATTGGAGGAGATCGCAACGTCAGAGCATGGTTGTATCTCTTCTTTCTACCTATTAATATAAGTGACTATTGTCTGGTTCCCGTCTTTTGTTTTGTATCGAATGCAATATGCTAATCTTCTCTAACTGATTAGTAGCTTTTGGATTAAATTAGTATGTGGTATGTGGTTATCATTTTCTGATCTATGTGTAGGTGTCGAAATGTGATAAACGAAAGGGTTGTGACTTGCCTTTGATCAGGAGCAGGAAGTTCTCATCATCACTATGAGTGTCGACAACAGATTTGGACCACAGGTAGGCCATCTTATTCGCATTATCTTTCATTCAAATGTCTAGGAACCTACACTCTAGCATGATTCCTTGTTATTAGACCCACCCTAGGGCTAGAGGGATCGTCTCTATCCACAGAGAGGATTTACCTACATAAAAAGTTGGCAAGTCCACTAGGGATCAGTGTGAGTTTGTCTTTGATCTTGTTGGGTCATTTTTTGGGTTTTGGTCTTGTTGTTTACTTTTCTGGTTGTTTAACTATGTTTCAAACCCTTGTTCAGCCCCAGAGTGTCAAGATTGACCTCTGCTTTGTTGGGTTTTTCCGTTTTTTCCTTGGTTAACTGGCTTGGTGCAGTTTTTCCCTGAACAGTCACACCGATTGGCGCATGTTGCTTTTGTAGCACTCGTGCCATCGCCTGTTTGGCACTGAATATCACCTCACAATCGTGCCGACCGCTGTGAGTTTTTGGGTATGAGCTTTTCATGAGTTTTTGGTCACTTGTCTTTGTTTCTGGGTTCTTCTTAAGAGTAATTGAAGTGTTTTTAAATGTCTTTGATTGTTGGAAGCTTGTTTTCCTCAGTTTTTTATCCATTTATCATCAGTATAGCTTGAGGTATTAGGGTTTATGAGTGCCTTGATACACTGAGCCTTCTGTTTGGAGATCGAGTTTCTTGATAAGCTATCGAATTTGTTCCTTTTTAATTGCTCTTAGTCTCTTTGATCCTGTTGAGTATGTTCATTGGTTGAATGGTCATTGCCTTTCTCGTTTTGTTTTTTCTTCCTCTTACTCCAAGCACTGATTACATTGCTTGTATGGGTCATTTTTGAGATTTCTCTTTGATTTGAAAATTTTGTATCATTGGTTTGAGTGCGGTTGTGTTTGTTTTATGTTGGAGGAGTCATTCTATTTCAAATTTTGCATTTTCTCTCTCAAGCTAGTGTTTAGTTTTGTTTTTCATATCATTTAGTGCATTGTTTGCTCTATTGCATTGAAAAAACAAAAAATATTGCATTCTTTTTTCTTTGAAAATGAAACTTTCCTTCGCTTAATTTGCATTGTATAGGCTAGGAAAGTTTTCTTTCCTAGCCTATACAATTGGCTACTACTTGAAAGTTTTCTTTCCTTCTTGTAGATAGCTTTCATTGAATGAAAATGGTATCCTTCTGCATGTAGTTTTTCATTTAGGAAGATTTCAGATCCAACATATGTTAAGGCCTAGAAATTGAAACTTAATCCAAGATGAACATTAAAATTTATTTCAATTAACCTAAGGCAACATTGGAACCTAACGAAATATTCTAGTGGTCTAAGTTAGAGACGTGTTTTGGCGTCTTAAAACCTAGTAGTTGTCATTCGCCATCTGGCTTCAGACAGCACTTATATAGACTTGTGCTCCCCGTACCGTCGAGTATATAAAGGGAGACCCCTCTAGGTTTTAATCCTTTTATCTATAGGAAGCCAAGTCTGGCACCATGTAACCATGATACACCGAACACAACATTCGGGGAGATTACCTGCACGTACGTCAAGTCCTTGGTCATTTCTCTTTCATTTGATCACCAAGGTGTATATGGAAGTTCATGGAAACTTGGCATACCCTCTTGCTTAGATTACCTGAGCAGTAATTTTTTATCTTTACTGATTCTTTAAATTTGAAAAGATCAGCGAGCACTTGTCCTTTCACACTCGTTCAAAATTGAAAGTGACTAGAGTCATCTTTTTCCTGTTTCTTGACTCTTAAAATGTGAAACAACGAAGTTTGGTTTTAGTGTCGTAAAATAAACAAACCACGATTACACACCCATCATACAGTTTCATTACTTGGCTTGTTTTATTTGCCTTGGTTTTTTGAGTCTTTGCTCGAATCTCTTTTTCCTTCTTGTTGTGAAGCAGTCACGGTGGCAGAACCACTAGTTTCATCGTCCTCGCTCCCTTCTAGAGGTAGTCCTTTACCGGACATTTCATTTGAAACTCCTCAATCCTCTAGGTCTGCCGAGCTTCAGCAACCTATTCTCCCATTGATATTACCTCTTGCTACTTGATCTCTCGTTGATGAGCCAGTTGAGTTCAATTGGCCTCCCTCGGGCACTTGGTTTGGTTTTGGGGACGAGGAAGAATTTCCTTCTCTTACGTCGGGATTGCCATTCTTAGCCATTGTTATACCTCCTAGTCCCCGTAGTATTTTCGAATATCTTATGGAGGAGTCAGACATGGACACATCAGGTCCTATTGGCAGTGATGGAATTCCCGTTTCTACAGAAGAGTATCAACTTTTTCCTGAAAACACCCCTCATGTGTCTGCTCAATCTTCACCATCGGTGTCACTTCCAGACGGATATAGGTCTTTGGGTCAGATTATTTCTGGTGTTGCATCCATGGTAGCATCTACTCCATCCAGGAGTCCAGTCCTCCCATCATTAGGACTATCACTGACGACACCTGCTTCGTCGCTTGCAGTTACATCTGTCCCAGTTCAACCTACTGTTTGTGCGACTGCGTCTGCACCACTCACTCAGTCACCAGCAGCCTCGACTGAGATACCTGGTGGCCTCACTTTTGAGGAGTATCTATTGGCTATTCATCAACAGAATTCTCAGGTTTCTTAGCAGCCTCATGCTCCTATTAATCTTCCACACCATTACGACGAATATGGTAATCCTGTTTATTTTCCCTATCTTACTCCTCATCACTATGATGCTGTCGGTACCCTCATCTATGTGTTTCCTACTCCCCATCATTATGATGAGCGTGGTATTCCTGTTTATAACCCTTATGAAATCGTTCCTGAAATTGAAATGACTTATCAGGTGCAACCTCCTGGCCCACAAGGGCAACCTTTGCAGGGAAAACCTTCGATTCAGTCAGGGCTTGCATTTGGTCCTCTAGGACAACCTTACAGTCCACAAGGCCAACCTTTACAAGGTCAGCCTATGGTCCAACAAGGACAACCCCAAGGGCCTTCTGGTCAACCTTTATATCAACCAGGACCTTCTTATGGTCCTGGGGGGAAAATCTATTCGTCGCAGTGACAACCTTTTGTACAAAAACCCAGATCATATACTTAAACTGGTCTGAACGTTGTGCAACAAGGAAAACCCTCTAGTCCTCCTCTGGGACAACCCGGTTCATCGCAACCTTCAGGCCAACCTGCTCAGCAAGGGAAACTTGGTGGCTCTCAGCATCTAGGCCAACCTACTTCGTAGGGCCAACCTTCTCAACCGATCCAACAACCTGCTCAATTTGCTCAACAACAATTTTACTCTTCTTCAAAGCAGGTCCTACCTTTCAGCAGCCTGTTCACTCTTCTCAGCAACCGATTTACCTTGTTTATTCAGCTCAACAGGACCCCACTTATCAACAGCCAGTTCGACCCCAAGGCGTTTATTATCCTCGTGGTCAATATCGACCAGTATATAGTGCGCCTCAATATTTTACTTATCAACCTCAATCTCAGTTTCCATATAATCAACCACAAGGCCATACTTACGTTCCACCGCGAAATCCTTATCAAGGACCTCCATGGTATACTCAGAATTAGTATCCAAAATATCAATAAAATTATTCGCCTTATCCCCCATATCGTCCAAATCCTTTGGGACAGAACCCATGGGGGTAAAAATTTTCTCAAACAGGATGGAATGCAAGTTCGGGTTCTTATCAAGGACTTGCTATGCCTTTTAACCCTCAATTGTCATTTCTCACTACATTGGAGTTACTGGATGTGTCGAATTTAATGAATGAACCTATTCTTCACAACCCTTATTGGCCTCCGATTCTGACTAATATTCCTAGTGATTATCCCAAATCTGAGGGCAAGTCTGGAGAAGACCCCCAGGCACATGTTATGACTTACCACTTGTGGTGTTCTGCTAACTCTTGGGTTGACGATTCTATTCAACTTCGTCTTTTCCAATGAACTCTTACTAGTGTTGCTGCTAAGTGGTATATCGAGCTTTCTCGTGGTATATTTCAAGATTTCAACTCTGTCGCCATGGCATTCCTTACTCATTTTCAATTACTGGTTCGTTATGAAGCCAGGACGCATCTCCTTACCTCTTTGAAACAGAACCGGGCTACTCATATCTCGAACCATATTCATGAATGGAGACGTCATCGTCACTTCATAAAATTTGAAATTCCTGATCAGCTTCTTAGTCATTGGTTCACTACCTCCTTTGTCAATCAGATTGCAAAAGACATAGCCATGGGGGCATGTGTAACTGAGGAATAGGCCATTTCTCATGTCAAGTACATTGATCTCGTGTACTCTCAATTGAGCATATTGTATGATATTTTGACTGATGCCCCTCGACCTGAAACTTCTAACGCACCGGTGACCCCATCTGTCAATGGTATTATTGGTTCTATGTCTCATACTTCATGTAATTCTTCTTCTTCCAACTCTGGGAAGCAAAAATCTAATTCTTCCAATGATATTTCTCCCCAGTCTAGTCTGAATCCTGGTAAAACCTCGGAGGTTAATTCCATTCAAGCCAATCCTGCGGATAAGACTTCTAAAGGAAAAAATAAGGGTAAAGGCAAACCCAAAGCCGATGCCCCAAAACTAGATTTGTCCAAACCTCGTGCTAATGATGGTTCGCAATGTAAGCCGAAGTATCCCTATCTGTTTTTTGACGAAGAGCACTACACCAAGGACTGTCCTCAACAGGCCGAAGTGAGTTGATTACTCAAGGTCACTCAGGGTACTCCTGCTATTCTTAAAGAAAATTTTCCATCTCAGTAGACCCAGATGGTTGAGCAGCCTCAATTGTTTGCTCCATTTGGTTCTCAGGTGTTCATGATGAACAGTTTTGCATCTGTTTCAATCGCTACTCGGTCGAAATATTATACTGGATCACATTAGGCAACAGGGAAGGAGATTTTTGATGGTCCTCCTCCCCCACCTGTTTCCGACACTCTTGAGATTGAAAGGCCCAGTGCTGAACTCGTTGTGTGACCACCTTCCAAAGGTGTTCTCTGGAAGTCTTCTTATAATCCCAATGCCCATGCTTCTCAACATTACAATACTGTTGAAGATTTGGTGTAGGCACCATCCGCGATGTCCACGTTAGAATTCCTTCAGAGTTGTCCATCTCAACGAAAATCTTTATTATCTGTGATTGGCGGGGTTGATCCTATTGATACTAGCCTTCTCACTTTCGATCTATAGAATTTTGTCCCACGACTTCCGCACCAGATTGCGCTCATTATACAAGTCGTTATTAATGGTCTCAATATCCATCGAGCTATTGTGGAAGAAGGTGCCTCAACCTGTATCATGTCCGCTTCGTGCTGGAAGGCCATCGACTCTCCGGCCCTGAATTCCTCACCGAATGCCCTTGAAGAATTTGATGGAAGGGAATCTAAACCTTTGGGTGTTCTCACAAGTTTACCAATTACCTTAAAAGGGAAGACAGTCAATGTTGAAGTAGAATTAGTTGACGCTAACTCAATTACAATCTTCTACTTGGTAGCAATTGGACTCACGCTATGCTTTGCGTTCTGTCCACCCTCTTCCGTGTTTTGAAATTTCCACACTAGGGAGAAATTGTTACTGTTGATCAGTTTTCCTTCTTCACCTCTTCTTCCGAGAACAAAGTTCTGTATGTGGATAACATCCCAACTCCCTTCGAGAGAGTTGGGCCGGGTCTCTTCAAGGATCTAGCCCTCATGGGTATTTTTCCCCTTCCAACACCTATTACTGTTCAAGTTCATATGATCTCTCCATCTGATGACCCATGGATTATTCCTTTGCTTGAACAAGTCAATTCATTTGGTGATTCAATGCCTTTGAGTATGATTGAAATCGATTATTGTGAACTCATTGCTACATCCGATACTCCATCATCTGATGGTGCTCCTTTGAGCTTGTCTCTTGACGTATATTCTCAATCCCCCTTGCTTGGAAATTCAGATTTGCCTTATCCTTTGAAAGAAATTTTTCCTTTCGATGAAGCTATCCTAGAAACCATGTCTCTCAAAGATTTGTTGTGGGACGATGGTCATCATTGCTCTTCATTTATGCCTGTCCTTGGGACTATGTCTACATGTCTTGAGTGTTTTGCGTCTCAAGCTCCTTCTCCTCCGCTTCAAATGTCGATCCTGACACATGAAGTCTTTACAGAAGGGAACTTGAGCAATATCACACAAATGATGCCTATTGAAATTTCCGTGAAGCCGAGAATAGTGGAGAACATCCATGTGGGAGTCACTTGTTCTTCGAATGAAGCCCAAGTTTATACTAGCCTTTTCCGCAAATTCCGTGATGTCTTCACTTGGTCCTACAAATAAATGCCCGGCATTGATCCTAGTATAGTGGTGCATGAAATTCCAACTTATCCTAGTTCGAAGCCTGTTCGCCATCGTCTTCGTCCGGTGCACCCTAGAAAGGTTGCAGCCATTAAGGGTGAAGTTGAAAAACTTCTCAAAGTTGGTTTCATTTATCCAATTCCCTTGACAGATTGGGTTTCGAACATTGTTCATGTCAATAAGAAACAGGGAACTATCCGTGTCTGTTTTGATTACTGTGACATCAATCGGGCCTATCCTAAGGATAATTATCCTACTCCCTTCATCGATCAGATCATTGACGATTGTGCCGGGAGCGAGATTTTTTCACTTATGGATGGTTTTTTCTGGATATAATCAGATTAACATTCTCCTAGCTGATCAACACAAGACGGATTTTATCTATCCTTGGGGTACCTTCGCATACAAGAAACTACATTTTGGCTTAAATAATTCCAAGGCCACTTTCCAGCGAGCGATTTCCTACGCTTTTCATGACATTCATCACATTGTTCAACCTTACCTAGATGACCTTCTGGCTCATTCATCTAAGCGTAGGGACCATCTGGAACATCTTCGTCAGATTGTAGGAATTTACAGGGTAAGTTCCGTAGATCAAGAACCAAAGGTCACCGCTCACAAATAGATCACAAATCAGTACACCAGTATAATCACGTGGTTAAAACCCTCAAAGAGGGAAACATTTCATGCCCTGAGCCAATGCGGGCACTTCAGGGAATTTATTAATATAAAAGAAAAGTTACATATGTTTCTCTCATAAACAGTTACTGGAAAAATGACCCTCCATGCTCTTTAAATAGAGATCATGGTCCAATCAGGTGCTAAGCCACAAATCAAGTGCTGTTAATAACAAGGTGAGAGATAACCACCAGATCACTACAAATCGTGACCATCAGATTATAAGTTACAAAGGTACATGGTAAAGAAACACACTTTACCTAACTCTACACTAGACTAAGTTGTTGTTAACTATTTCCTATGTGTCGGAATATCCTAACATCCCCCCTTAAGAACAACTTGGGATAGGATTGAAGGATTTACAAAGGTGACATAAAAGGAGCCTATTTCCTATGTGTCAAAATATCCTAACATACCCCCTTAAGAAAAAATTGGGATAGGATTGAAGGATTTACAAAACTGACACAATAGGAGAAGGAAGAAGTCATTAGAGCCTATCCCCCCTTAATTACAACTTTCCTGAACTCCAAGCATGGATCGAAGTTTGGTAAACTTTGCTTCTGTGAGAGCCTTTGTAAAGATATCGGCTACTTGGTCATTGGTCGGACAATACTGCACTTCAAGAACACGATCATGAATGAGCTTTCTGATGAAGTGTATGTGGAGTTCAATGTGTTTCATACGCTGATGCTGAACTGGATCTTTACATAGCTGAATGGCACTCTGATTATCACACCAAAGTGTAGTTGGATGTTGTTGATGAAGACTAAATTCAGACAGGATCTGACGAAGCCACATGGCTTCCTTGCTGGCTTCAACTGCACCACGATACTCTACTTCTGCTGAAGAAAGGGAGATGGCACTTTGTTTCTTACAAGACCAAGTAATAGGTCCTGAACCAAGAGTGAATACATATCCTGCAGTAGACTTTTGATCATCAGGGTCACCAGCCCAATCAGAATCAGTGAAACCAATCAACAATGGAGATGCTCCTGCATTGTAATGAATCCCAAACTGAACTATACCTCAAATATATCGAAGTATTATTTTAGCTACTTTCCAGTGACTTTCATGAGGTTGGTGCATAAACCGAGCGACAAGACCAACGAAAAAGGAAAGGTCGGGATGGGTATGGGTTAGATACAGAAGTTTACCAACAAGTTGACGATATAAGGTAGCATCAACTTCAGGGGTAGTACAAGTGACGGAAAGCTTGACTCCAGACTGAAAGGGAGAAGGGGTTGGCTTATAGTCTTCCATGTGAAAGTGGTGTATAAGATCACAGGCATACTTGGACTGAGAGAGGGTAATGCCTTCCTTGGATTGCAAGACTTGAAGACCAAGGAAATAATGCAAGTGTCCTAAGTCTGTCATTTCAAACTTCTTTTTGAGGCTAGACTTCACATGGTTTATATGGTTTGGATCACTACCAATAAGGATAAGATCATCAACATAAAGAACAAGGATGGTGAAGGACTTACCCACTTTCTTGGTGTAGACAGTGTTGTCAGAATGACACCTAGAAAAGTCATTATCTAATAGAAATCTATCTATTTTGGCATACCAAGCCCGAGGAGCTTGTTTGAGACCATAGAGAGACTTCTTAAGGCGACAAACAAGGTTGGAGTCTTTTTGGATAAAGCCAGGGGGTTGTTCCATGTAGATTTCTTCATGCAAATCTCCATGTAAGAAGGCGGATTTAACATCCATCTGATGGACTTCCCATTTAAAGGAGGCAGCAAGGGAAAGAACAAGGCATATAGAATTCATTTTGGCAACAGGGGAGAAGGTTTCAGTATAGTCAATGCCTTCAACTTGTGAAAAACCTTTAGCGACAAGACGAGATTTATGTCTATCCACTTTTCCATCTGGTCCAAACTTTGTTTTGTAAACCCATCTGCATTTGACAAGTTTTCTTCCTTTTGGAAGAGGAACAAGATCCCAAGTATTGTTTGCCAATAAGGAACGATACTCTTCATTCATATCTTCATCCCAATCTAGATGACCAGAGGCTTCTTCAAAGGTTTCTGGATCAAGTTTTTCTGGAACTTGAGCCAATAATGAAGAGGCTCTTTCGAACTGAGAACGTGTATGTCATCGATCGGTAGGGTCACCTGCAAGAGAACCTGCTGCATCCCGAGTGGAGCGGACCCATCTTGGAAGCGATGGAGTATAAGGAAAAATTTCACGAGCTAGAGGAGGATTTTAATCCTCAATGTCATCATCTGAACTAGAAGGAATGATATTAAAAATATAAGAGAGAGAGAGAGGTGGCACATATGCTGAATCAGGCTCGCAGGCCAAAGGTGGCACACCCGCTGAACTAGGCTCGCAGGCCGATATATTTTCATCAAACTTTACATCTCTTCTAATGATTATATTTTTGGATTTTGGTTGAAGAAGTCTATATCCTTTTACATCTTCAGAATATCCAACAAAAATACATTTTCCACTCTTACGTTCTAAGGCTTTATGTTTCGCATCTGGAATATGGGCCCAAGCATCACTTCCAAAAACATGAAAGTGACTTACATCTGGTTTGATTGAGATCCAAGCTTCTTCTGGAGTTATATTCTTTAAAACCATAGTAGGAGTGTGATTTACTATGTAATTTTCACAGTTAATGGCTTCTGTCCAAAAATTGAGACCAAGTCCTTTAGATTGAAGCATACAATTAGCCATTTCTTTTAAGGTGTGATTCTTCCTTTCAGATACATTTTGTTGTGGAGTATATGGAACAGTGTGTTGCAATTAAATGCCATGCTCAGTGCAGAAGTTGATAAATTTGTTGTTAACATATTCTTTGCCATTGTTTGATCTTAACTTAAGAATTTGATGTCCAGATTGTTTCTCAACAAAGACCTTAAAGGCCAAGAACATGTTAAAAACTTCACTCTTGAGTTTTAAGAAATATACCCAAGTGCGTCTGGAAAAATCATCAATGAAGGTTAAGAAGTACTTGCAACCAGAGAAAGAAACAACAGGAAGTGGACCACATAAATCACAGTGCACAAGCTGCAAAGGGGCTGAAGCATGCCAAGAGGCATGTTTGTCAAAAATATCCTGATGATGTTTTTCGAGTACACATCCGAAGCAAACACCATCCCGAAAAGATATCATAAGAAGGTTCGTCACCATATTTTTCTTACGTAGAGTTTGAAGAGAGTGATAGTTTAAGTGACCAAATCACTCATGCCAAAGTTTGCTCACATCATCATTATGAGTAACAAAAATAGAGGGAAGAGATGATGACCCAAAGTTGTCAAACTTATACAACCTTGTGGAATCATCAGCAATGCCAGTAGCTAAAATATGTTTAGCATCTTTGAGGTCCTTGATTACAACATCATGAGGTGAGAATTCTACTATTTTCCCTTCACATGAATAAGTTATCTGATAAACAGATAGAAGGTTGCATGACAAGGTACGAACAAATATTAAATCATTAAACTGGCCATTATCTAGATGAATGGTTCCGAATCCTACAACACTAAGAGATCTATCATCACCAACATAAATATGTTTGGTGTTACAATCATTTAAAGAAGAAAACATGGATTTAGTTTTAGCCATGTGGTAAGAAGCTCCAGAATCAATGAGCCACTCATGAGAAGGAGAAGAAGAAGATACATTTAATGCATAACCAGATCTTGATGCTTGACAACCACAAGCAGAAAGTGCCATGCCTGAAGATGAAGGCGAAGAGTGCTCCAAATTGATGTTGTGCTTCTTCATTGTTGCTTCTAAGGCTTCCATCTTCTTAAAACATTTGGACTCTAAATGGCCATCACGATTGCAAAAGTTACAATGTCTATCTGTCTTCTTTCCTTTTTTTTATATGCCTTATCATTTTGGTGAGTTGTTTTTTCAGTTTGTGGTTGAAATTGCTTAGGACCCTTGTTTGGTTTTGGACCATACTTTTTAGGATACTGCTTCTTGGGATTCTTTTGATATGATTGATGTTGGGTTGCTAAGGCTTTCTTAGAAGCATTTCTAGCAGTGATAAGACCAAGGTGTAAAATTTTTTCTTGTTCTCTTATCAAAGAATCACAAAAGGCATCAAAAGAGGGATTCTTGTAGGTGGTTCTTGAATAAATGATGGCTTCTTTGGTGGAATGGAAGGCGGAAACAAAAACAGAGTATGTAGGGCCAAGCTTAGTAAGAATGCAATAGATGAGGCTACCATCTTCCTTTTTGACCTTACAACCTTCTAAAATAACTCTGAGGGTCTTGAATTTTGACAAAAAAATCTTCAATAGAGGAGAAATTATTAGGGTCCAAAGTAAGAAACTCATTTTCAAGTTGATGGGCCCTGAATTGATTTTGAATGCCAAAGACAGTATTTAGCTTGTCCAGGGCTTCATGAGGGGTGTCAATTTCAAGGATATGAAATCAAAGATCTTGAGCAATGGAAATTCCTATCAACCCTCATGCTTGATCTTGTTTATTTTCCCATTTAGCAGCTTTATCATCATTAGAAGGTTTAGTTTCTAGCCCTATGGATATTCTATAAAACCCTTTACTTCTAAGTATATCTACCATGTGAAGTAGCCATTAGAAATAATTGGTGTTGTTAACAATAACAGGGCATGCACTTTCCATTTTTTTTTTTTTTTAAATGAAGCTGAGAAAAGCTGAAACTAACTGCTCCAATGGAAATATCTCGAAAAATTAGGCCATTTAAAAAAAAACGGCTTGAAAAATGGCTTCCGGATGAAGAAGTTATGCCTTTTGAAAAAAACTGAGTTGTAGATGCCGAATAGTTATGGGAACAGGATGAAGTGCGGCTCTTTAAAAAAAAAAAATCCACCCCTTTGAACAAAAACTTTTTACAAAAGAAGCTTGAGAAGGAGACTTGAACCGAAGATCTCTATTCTCATAAACTAACCCCTCACCAAGTGAGATAGTAAAAGGATTATGTTATTTTAGAAAGGAGGAAGGGGGGATTATTATTATTATTATTATTATTATTATTATTATTATTATTATTATTATTATTATTATTATTATTATTATTATTATTATTATTATTATTATTATTAGGGGTGGTGTGCGTGCCTTTTCCTGCACAAAAAACGAGAAAAAAAAAACGAAATGCAAAGCCTTAGGGAAGAATGTTGGATTCTTGGTTAGCCTTACCGGAAACTATCACTTTTTCACTATTTCTTATTTCCCGAGATCACACAGAGATGCGGGGAAAGAGCATACATAGCAACAAAATCCATTTTTCCTATTTCTGATTTGCCAAGATCGCATGGAGCACACAACAAAGAGCATACATAGAGAAGAGGGTATGGATCTGGTAAATAAATAAAACCTTAATACAGAGAAAAAAAAAACCGAAATAAGCAGAACTATTAACAAATATAACTGCAAAATAGATGTTTTATACCTCCAGATCTAAACTGACATAACTTGGGCAGCCAGAAACCTTTTCGCATGAAACGAAAGGTGTTCCTCACTGTAATAGATGCTCCAGACACAACCGAGCAGTTCTCCAAGCCCAAAAATGTTCAAAAATAGTAGATCTACAAAGCGGAAATTGCATGCAGTCAAACTGGCTTTGGATTTTGATCAACAATGGACGCGACCCTCAAAATAGCTCTGATACCATGTAGGAATTTACAAGGTAAGTTTCATAGATCAAGAACCAAAGGTCACTGCTTAAAAAAAAATCACAAATCAGTACACCAGTATAATCACGTGGTTAAAACCCTCAAAGAGGGAAACAGTCCAAGACCTGAGCCAACACGGTCACTTCAGGGAATTTATTAATATAAAAGAAAAGTTACATATGTTTCTCTCATAAACGATTACTGGAAAAATGACCCTCCATGGTCTTTAAATAGATATCATGGACCAATCGGGTGTTAAGCCGCAGATCAAGTGCCGTTAATACCAACATGAGAGATAACCGTCAGATCACTACAAATCGTGACCGTCCGATTATAAGTTACAAAGGTGCATGGTAAAGAAACACACTTTACCTAAATCTACACTAGACTAAGTTATTATTAACTATTTCCTATGTGTCAGAATATCCTAACACAGATATTTCTTCGTTGTCGACATTATAACATTTGGCTCAATCCGCATAAATGTGTCTTCTGCGTTGATTCCGATAGAATTTTAGGGTTTATCATGTCAAAAGACGGAATTTTCCTCGATCCACTCAAGTTTGAGGCTATTATCAATCTCCCTTCTCCATCCTCATTACATCAGTTGCAGAGTCTACAAGGTAAGGAAAATTTTCTACGTCGTTTTATACCGAACTATGCCGAAGTAGCTAAAGGATACATGCGACTTCTGAAACAGGAAGTCCCTTTTCATTGGGATGCGATTGCTCAACAATATTTTGAAGCACTAAAGACGTTGTTGGTCAATGCTCCTTTACTACGTCCTCCAGATTATCACTGTGATTTTTCCCTCTATTTGGCTACCACTTTTAGTACAATTTCCATGGTTTTGGTCCAAGAAGATGATGACGGTCATGAGCATGTTATTTATTACTTGTCTCATAACCTTCTTGATCCTGAAACACGTTATGGTCATGTCGAGAAGTTAGCACTAGCTGCGGTCCAGGCCACTTTCGTCATTATATCCTTTTGCGTACAGTGACTGTGATTTCCGATTGCAACCCCATGACCTATAATTTGTCTCCACAATTTCTGGGGGGGAAATACTCCAAATGAATCATTATCCTTCAAGAGTTTGATTTGGAATTTACTACTGCCAAATCTAAGAAATCACTAGTTTTCGTTGATTTGATTTGTTCCCTCCCTTCTGACTCCGCTCCGTCTCGTTCTAAGGACCGTATTCAATACGATACACTTTTATTGATTAGCACCCTCGACCCGTGGTATGGTGATATCATCTTCTATCTCCAAACTTCCATGTTCCAATCTGAGTTGAAAAAGGATGCTCGCTACCGTATCCGACATCATTCGCAACCTTATCGTATAGTCGGAGATATGCTCTATCGTGTTGGATTTTATTCTATACTTCGTCGATGTTTGACCCTTGAGGAATATAAGAAAGTATTGAATGATTGTCACAGTGGTTCCTGTGGTGGTCACATGTCTGGTTACGCTACCACACAAAAGATACTTCGTGCTGGTTATTTTTGGCCTTCTATTTTCAAAGACTGTATTGTCGTAGTTCGTAAATGCCACGATTTCCAAATTTATCAACACAAGATGCATGCGCCACTCATTCCTCTTCACCCTATCATTACCGTTGGTCCCTATGCCAAATGGGGAATCGATTTTATGATGTGTAACCCTCACTCGGCTGGGGGGCATGCTTATATCATCATAGTCGTGGACTACTTCACCAAATGGGCCAAAGCAATGCCTACTATTAGTATGAATCTTTCGTCATAAAAGATCACTTTAGCTACGCATAAAAAATAGCCCTAACATCGATTATGGCTGCATGAATCTTTCATTGTAAAAGATCACTTTAGCTACGCATAACAAATAGCCCTAACATCGATTATGGCTGCAAAATATCTTTAAGTCTGCAATGAAGTGATCCAAATAGTGCTGCACAAATCCAGATCTAAGCACAAAAGACATTAAGCAGATAAAATACAATATGGCTCCATGCATCCAATAGACAAGACAAGAACAATGTATTTAAAAGAATTTTATATTATATTAAAAAATGGGGCACCCGAAAGGAAAACAAGAAAGATGTTTTCCGGTTCTCCTCAATGGGATGGGTTCTTGAAAGTCCTCAGTGCTTCAGATCTAAAATTCCTCTCTTATTGGTGTAGAAAACCCAGACAAACATAGAACTCAATGGGAGCTCATAAAGCAAAATGGAAAATGGTGACCAAGAGTAGATCCAGAGTGATCTAATGCAATGGAGGTGACTAATGAATGGGGAAAACCCTCCTATTTATAACAAAATATTAGGGTTATCTAGAACTTGTTGCATGAATAAAATATTATTAATCAAATTCTAGAACCACCCTTTAGGAATATTTTATTATATTTGTTGGAGGGAAAAGGTCTTTTGACTTGGGTAAATTCCTTTATTTATAAACAATAAATAAATAAATGATTTATTTATTATTTTAGGGACATGATGGGAATATAATTAAATAAATAATGATTTATTTAATTATTTAAAAATGATTTAGTCAAATTTAATTAGGAATATTATTTAAATAATGATTTGAATAACTTATTCCTAGGAAATAATTAAATAAATAATGATTTATTTAATTAATTTCCTTGTTTTGGGTTAAATATGACCAGGAAATATAGAAAAATGTTATTTTACATGGTGAAAGCAATTTTACTTAGGGTAAAATTGGTCTTACATGGTGTACTTGGGTTCATCTAATGATAATGGGTTAGATGACCAAAAAAATGGTGTAACAGATTGCCCCCCAACGTACGAGTGTTAGGAGCAAATCGTATGACCGAAGTACGTTGTAAGAATTATATCACTAGGCATCAAGAGGGGAGTGAGAGAGAGAAATGTAAGGTAGTCTAATGTGCTAAAGGACTAGACCCGGAGGAGACGAGACTTACAAGTGCAACAAGTCTCTAGTTGATGAAGTGGTACCAGTGTTTAAAGGTGGCGGGGGAGGCATACCTATGCCTGACGAGACAAGAGTACAAAGAATAAGGTGGCCAGAAAACCACGAAATGCAATAAGGAAGCATGTGTTGGCCTAAACATGAGCTAGATAAATAAAATGAGGAATCCCACATACATGTGATGCCTGGAATAATCGTCAGGACTGATACAAGAATAGTGCAGTATATGAGATACAAATACACCCAAATTCCCCCTACACACGGGGAAGGGCTCGCAAAATCTGACTGATACATGCAGATCGAAGAGGCGCTGCAGGCGGTTGAGGCCGAAATCATCAAATGAGAGGAGCTGCATCAAGGGTGGAAATGAAGAAGTCATCCGGGCATGTGGGGGGCTACCTGCAGGGCCACCCCCTCATGAGGGTTGAAACATCTCACACACGCCCGGGAATCACCAATAGCTGCTACTGCATCACTGGACCATCAAGTGTATATATCACGATCATGCAAGGAAGACCTCGAACCAAGGTACACTGCCCCCTAGACCTGGCTTCTGGAGTAAATGAGCTGATGTCGACAGAAGTAGGTCCGCCATAGGTGAGGCAATAAGGGAACCCCAATGAAGGCATGAGGGAAAATAGTAGAGCGACAGACAGATAGACACTAATGATGATGATGGAATGAGGGATACAGAGGAGCGGTTGGACGACTTCCCTTGTTAGAGCATAAAGGGTATGAATGGCGAGGCAGCGACTGACACAATATCATGAGGGATAGGGACAAGGGTAATGAAGGCCATAATGTGCGACATGAGAGAGGGACCAAGCAAGAAAGGAGGGAGGACTATAGCAAGGTACAAAGGGACTCGGGATAGAATTCATGAATGCGATGAGGACTCGAATCAGATGCTCTAAACAAGGGTGACTCGATGGTGCTGCCTCATAGTAAAGGTCCAATGGGGGATCATAAAAGCATGAGGACAATAGGGTAGCTCATGACGAAAATCAATCATGAATGAAGACGAGTAAGGAGGCAAAGTGGTTCCTCGAGTATAACTGTTGTTAGTGAAGAAATTCTATTTTGAGAAGAGGTGAATAGACCCTTCATGGAAAAAATGTGTCCTAGGGAAGTATCAAAACATGAAAAAATGACAGATACCCATTTGAGTGCTCAGTGAGATCTTTCCAACGGTGCATACGGTGTGTCAAACGGGGCTATAGTTTGGTCGTAGCGGGCAAAAGAAAAAACAGGGGTTTTCTTCTAATAAGGCATTTTCCCTCCAAAATCATTCATTTTCTTGTGTACCTGTGGTGAATTTGGAGAGGAGAGAAGGCCCTAAATCTTGTGGTGATCGTAGTGGACAAACTGACCGTTGGAATCTTGATCCATCAGTTGCAGGTAAGAGGCCTAATCCTACTCTTTGTTTTTGATGGATTCAAATTTGAGATTAGTGTTTTAAATCTCAGTAACTGCCCCTACTTCATCATTATGGCTGGGTCGCACTTTTTGGGGCAAAACCTGGGACGCAGGTTTTGGCCTGAAAAGTGCGACCTGTTAGATGTGGGGGGTTTTAGTGCTGTTATGGGCTGAGATTCAGTTTTGGTGTAAGTTAATGCAGTTTTTTTTATCTATAGACTGACAAAAATGATGGTTTTGTGCAGATATGGCAGATATACGGATCAAGTGGAGAGAGAGAGACTTAGGTACATTACGGACGGAAATCCACGCGGATCAGGGTGTGCATCGTGCACTGGCTAGGTATGGGGTTCT
Organism: Pinus albicaulis; assembly: GCA_034641835.2. Taxonomy (NCBI): domain Eukaryota; kingdom Viridiplantae; phylum Streptophyta; class Pinopsida; order Pinales; family Pinaceae; genus Pinus; species Pinus albicaulis. The sequence continues at coordinate 1,382,844,527 of CM076580.1, read as the reverse complement.
AAAATATCTGGAGAACCCTTTGATGAGGGTTGGAGAGCCGTTGTTGGCCCGGATTATCAGTTATTGGGATCCAGATCATGAGGCGTTTATAGTGCAGGGGCACAGGATCGAGCTGACAGTCCAAGATCTGTATTTCTTGACTGGTCTGCCACCATTAGCGATGGTGGGAAATACGCAGGCAGTGTTACCACGAGGGCATAACATTATGGAGTTTTTTGAGCGACATTGTCGACCAGGTGTCTAAGTTAAAGGGACTCGGATATCCATTGGGGATCTAGAGAGGTTGGAGACCCGGGCAGTGGCTGCAGCAGTGTTGCGGATCTTGGGCAGCCAGGTGTTCCATCACATCACTGGAGGGCAGATGATGATTGTAGAGAGTGTGTTGGGGGGGACCTACTATGGGTGGGCCCAGATGATGTTGGTGTCGGTGAAACGACAGCTGTCGCTATGCAAGCAGCAAGTGAATCATGATTGTGCCTATGGGATGGTTTTGTGCTCTTTCTTCTTTGAGAATATTCCGACCTTACGACCTCGTATACAGTTACCTGATGGAGGTCCGAGAGAGCCTCGGATGCATCGGTGGGGATGATTACTGTGTAGAGGAGGGGGAGGGGCGGTCGGACGGGTGTTCCGACCAGAGTTCTTCTCCCATTGGGATCAGATGCCATTATACATAGACGACTATCCCTATAGTGGGATGAGTTATTGGGGAGATCCAGACTTGCCGCTACTGCCTGGTCGAGTGTGGGGGCTCGACGGTAAGTAACAAGTAACTAATCTGTTATGTGCATTTTATTGATGATGTGAAATGTTATTGTCTTGTGTGTGATAAATGCCAATCTAGAACATGATTCACGATTTGATCTACGTAGTGATTTTTACGTCGAGGGATATGGTTGAAAGTAATGAATCTAAATTCACGTATCAAAAGTTTCACTTGTAAATATTGTCTAAACAGGATAGGGTTATGCACACGATAGACACCATTAAGTTGTAAGACAAGAAGCAGGGAATCTAAATGAACATGTAGATGGAGGATGTGATGAGAGAGGGCATTGGCTAAGAGACCACGTATTGCATCATATTCAGCCTAATTATTGGTGGCATTACCAATGCAGACCCCATTTGCAAGAACCAGGGTATGCAAGGGGGTAAAGATGGCCCATGCTGCCGAAGCGAGATTCCGGGAAGAGTGACTTGCCGCATCGGCATAGCCAAGATAATGTGTTGACGAGAGGGCCAATGTAATAGTGTCACAAGACAAGAAATGGGAGGCATGAGAAAAAGGATGTCAACGTGAGTAGGGGATACATTCAACGACGGCTATGGGAGGGAGCAGTCCGGGTAGGAAGTCTAGGACTCATGGATCGACGAGAGAGAGATGAAGGAGAACTATGGGATGAAGAATGGGCACTCAGGCTGTGAAGAACATCGAAGATACAGATGGTATAATCATGATTATGGGAGGAAATGGAAGGGTCAAGGAGACCATACGATGCTGCAAAGCTACCTAAATCATCAATATGGGAAGAGAGGCGCAAATACGGGTCATCATAGGGAATGACAGAAGAACAGGTAAAAAGATGATCAAAACATGAAGAGCCTGAGAAAGTGTTTGAAGGAGGATCAAGCAGAATAGATGGAGTTGATTCAGAGGGAATGTACTCCAAGGGTTGTGCGGATGATGATAGGTATAGTAGGGGAGCAGCAGGTTCCTACATCTCAACATCAGGGGGAGGAATGTCAATGGTAGCAGGGGGATCCTCGAGTAGACCGGATGCATATTGAGCAAGGATGGGAGAGGTAGATTGATTTTGTTCAACTTTGTACTCGCGAATGACTTCTAAAGAGGCTCGGTAATGCGTGAGGTGAGGAAAATGGTGATATTAATGGCCATGGACACCACACAGAGCACAGGGTTTGTTGGTGCGAAGATTCTTTGGGTTCTTGGCTGCGGATGAGGAAGAAGCAGAGGTTTCGGGGACCGTAGATTCAGGGAACGCGACTTTAACCATGGGTTGGATACGGGGTAACTCAGGACAAGTATGGGTAGGATGACCGATACCATCACACAAGGCACAAGGTTTGGCGGGTGGGGGAGGGGCAGGGTCGGGTGTGGTGGCCTTGGCTTTGGATTCCCCCTTTCAAGTTTTTATTTTCTTGCCTGTAGTTGTCGCAGCCTGAGGAGGGTCCTGCAGAGGGGCTAGGGGCACTGTAGCGGTGGAAGGAGCGAAGGGAATCGGTTGCACTGGTGTCACAGTGATGTATGGTTTGGGGTGGCCCGATGGGGTCTCGGCTGGAGGAGTAAGATACCATACTGGAATTCCCAAGGTTGAATTAGGGAGGGAAAGGGTGGCCATGACGGGGACCGAATAGATGCTGGGGGGGGACCAAGGAAAGGTATCTGACCAGCGGGGTAATGACCAGGAGGGACGGCTCCCATATGGTGGAGACCTGAGGGAACCGACTCAGGAGGGTAGGGAAGTTCCTGAGTGTGAGGTGGGTGGGAAGGACCAGGCGAAAAAGGTTCGGTCGACTGAAGCGAAGGGCTAGGAGCAGGATGCAATGGGCGAGATTTAGGTTGCTAACTAGCCGGAGCAGGCTGTGGAAGGTCAGCCTGAGATGATTGCATCATGCAAACATTTGCTAAGCTGGGGTCAGAGACAGGAGGAGGGAGAGGACTAAGAAAAGTTACAAGCAAAGAGGAGTCTTTGTAGATGCCAGGGGAAACACTGGTCAAAGAATCAACAATTGGTTTATTGGTGACAGTAGAGATGGTGGACTCAGGGGAGGTCTGAGATTTTGGTTCATGGTAGGTTAACTAGTTAATGGTGACAATATTTCCATTATGAGGAAAGAACATCTTGCGGTGGACTGCGGATGGGACGGCAGACATGGCATAGGTGTAACTACGCCCCAAAAGAATGTTTTAGTCATGAGGGATGTGTATAGCTTCAACGTCAACACAAAAATTCTTGCCTGCAAGGGTGATAGGAAAATTACAGAATAGGCCAATGGGCTGGGAGGCATGGCCATCACACGCACGAAGGGTGATTGTGGAAGGGGCCAGCTCAGGGGATCTGAGTTGTTTCCAAACCGAAGTGGACATTACACAGGTAGATGCCCCCTCATCAATGATACACCGAGCAACATTGGCATTGCGGATTTTGACTGGTATTTGGAAAGCAACCGAAGGAGGAAGCGGGGGATGGTCTGACTGATAGGTGTCGAAAACAATAAATTGGTCATTAGTAGGATCTACAACACCCACGGCAGATAGTAGAGCCTTCTTTTGAGAAGGACATGACTGGAGGAGTTCCAGTGTTGAAATGGCAGCAGGAGATTGTGCCAGATCATCTACTATGTTGTATGAATGGGTAGCCCGACCAGAGGCAGCATTTCGATGTAATGGTCTCATAGGAGTCTTGGGATGAACCTCAGCTTTGGGCGGAGGGAGTGGCAGGGGACCATTGGGTGTGGATAGAGGCTCTGTAAGACCCGAAGATGGAGACTCAGAGACAGACGGAACGAGAGGCGTGGAATATTGACGGGACAAAGTTTGAAGGTTCAGGTTGATGGTGAGAGGTGGGTCAGAGGCCATCATGAGAATCGGGTAATCAGAGGAACTAGAAGGGAAATGTTGAGTGGTTATCGGGGCATGAGGTGGTTGAGTGGCCACGAATCCTTGTTGAGGGAAAGGATCGGTAAACATAGCGGGTTGAGAAGTAGCTGGGGTGGGAGGGACAGTAGGGGAGGAGTGTTGTCCCCGCATGGTGGCCTAAGATTCCCACATCTTCCGCATTTGGGGTAATAAGGGAAAATCGTGAGTGTAATGACCATAAACACCGCAACACGAATAGGGCTTATTGGTGCGAAGCGGCCTATCCGACTTGGGCTAGGAGCCCTGTGGCTGGTTGGCAGTGGTAGAGTCAATACTGGAAGGATTGGATCCATGATTACCAGAAGCGGATTGAGTGCCTTTCCTCTTAGTTTTCCCCTGTTGTGCAAAGACTTGCCCTGGAAGGGGTAGTAAGTGCGGTTGTGGGGGTGGAGAAGGCAAGGGAGTGGGAGGTCCAAATGCTGGAGGAGCTGGGACACCAGGTTGTGGGTATGGATAAGGGGTAGGATGGGTAACATTCAGGTAAATAGGAGTGTGGGAAAAAGGAGGAGGTATGCTGTATCCTAAATACATGCTACCTGGAGGGGGGGAAGTGCCTTAGGGGCTGGCCCCTCCTAGAGGGAAACCATAGCCCAAAAGAGGTTGGGCAGGGGTATGCGATAGGGTTCCAACGATACCTTCGGTAGAGTGAGATGCCCCCGAGGCATCAGTACCACCAGGCTTGGGGAGGTCAGGAAGGACGGTATAAATATAACCAGATTGTGCATAGATAAGGTCATAATTCAAGGCTATTTGGAGGGCGACTTCTTCGGTTTGGGGAAAATGGGATGCGACATTTTTGCCAATGGGAGGTAAGAGAGAGCGAAGGAACCAGTCCATGTAGACCTGATACTCAAAGGGGGGAGCGCGATACAAGCTCCATCGTCAACACCATTCCTAGACATGAGCAGAAAGGCGGGTCAACGAGGATTGATGAAAAGAATTTAATAGTTCAGTACCAGTGTCGTATCGGAGAGGGAGCTGGAAATAAGATAAAAAGGCTTGGGCAATGGTCGCAAAGGTGGTATGGGAAGAGGTGGCTTGATCGACATACCATTTAGAAGCTTCGCCAGTGAGCGTGCATTGGAACAATCGAAGACGGATGGAGTCATCGGTGAAGGAATTGGAGGAACACCACATGTGGAAAGATCAGATATGGTTGGAGGGATCTTCACTAGCAAGGCCTTCAAACTTGGGAATGTCAGAGTGGAGCTTGGTTGGCATAGTAGGCCAACTGACATCGTGGTGAATAGGATCATTGATCAGCTGATTGAAGTCGGGGAGACTGAGGCCAGCCATATAAGGGAGTAATGGGGTAGTCGAGGTAGGTCACATAGGGGTTCCACTGGAAACGGACCTAGCAGTAGAACTGGGGTTAGGTCTAGACATGGTGAAGGTAACAGGGGGGGAACCAGGAGTAGGGGGATAACCCGAACAATCAGAGGAAGAGTCGGAGTGCAAACTCGAGGGAGGACGTACTCGATGATGATGGGAAGGAGCAAGTCGACCAACTAAAAACTGATGGTGAAGGCCAAGAAGTCTTTGGGACAAACTCCTTGGAGGCACAATGATGATGGGAAGAAGAAAACTGATAGGGGCAGGGAGGGGTAAAATCAAGTGAGATCAGTGTCAAAACAAGGGTAGAGAGGTGCAGTGTCAATTGATTCTAAAGGATTTTCCGGGCGGTGTTAACCAGGCTCTTCTTCACTTAGGGTCAGTGTGTGGCGTGCGTTAATTTTAATTGTTTAAACCCAGACGTTTTGAGAGTAAAAGAAAAGTGTGATGCGTAAGTGAAAATAAATTTGCAGTAAATAAGACTAAAAGAACATAAAATTAACAGCTACCAATGCATCAATCTAACCCAAGAAGGCAGGTCTCTCAAAACTAGTCTATAAGAGGGAAAAAACTAAGTAAAGCATGCTAAAAAAAAGAGGCCAATAGATCTAAGGTAGGGAGGGACGGGGATCTAAAGGAGAAATCTGCTGAAAAGAGGTGCAGAGAACAACAAAGAGGTAGAGGCAAGGTTGCTGCTAAAAAGGAGGAGATCAGCTAAAAATAGAAGGGTCAAGGAGGCGACCCTAGAAATGAACCCAAACAAAACTATATGAGGTGATTTGAAAGGGATAAGAGTTGATCGCAATGGATCTGAAAATGAGGTGTTAGATCTGGAAGAAACAAGGCTGAAACTCTGGAAATTCAGACTTCTGAAATAGTAAAAACTCACCCACAAAAAGTGGAGGGTACTAGAGCCCTAAGGGGAAATATTCCCACTTAATTGAGTGAAAGAGATCAGAAACATGTTTAAATGGGTGGAGACAGAGGCTGGAAAACCCTGACAAAAGCTTCAGTCAAACCCAAAAAAAGCGCTGGAAAATTGCAGAAAAAGGTGCAGGTTGTAGGTTCTGACCTGTTTTCAGTCCAAGTCGAAGATTTGGGGCAGAAAAGTGCGACCTCAAGGCCAGGTCACACTTTTTGGGCCGATAAGTGCGACCTGCAGATCCGGCTCTCTCGACGGCAGATTTCAGAAAAATTTGTCGTCTCAGCTGCGGCTGATGTCTATCCCCTGTGCAATAGGACCAGAAACACACGGAAGTTAGAAATTTGAATGTTTGAGGGTTTTAGGGGTGAAAAAGACCATAAAAATAGGAAAAAAAGAAAACTGAAGAGAAAATCTAGGGTCTGAAACAACTGGATATGCAGGAATATATAAAACGACAGCGGTCGCAAAAGAAATCCCGTGTTGAGTCGCCAATTGTTAGTATGAATCTTTCGTCGTAAAAGATCACTTTAGCTACGCATAACAAATAGCCCTAACATCGATTATGGCTGCAAAATATCTTTAAGTCTACAATGAGGTGATCCAAATAGTGCTGCACAAATCCAGATCTAAGCACAAAATACATTAAGCAAATAAAATACAATATGGCTCCATGCATCCAATAGACAAGACAAGAACAATGCATTTAAAAGAATTTTATATTATATTAAAAAATGGGGCACCTGAGAGGAAAACGAGACAGGTGTTTTTTGGTTCTCCTCAATGGGATGGGTTCTTGAAAGTCCTCAGTGTTTCAGATCTAAAATTCCTCTCTCTTATTGGTGTAGAAAAACCCAGACAAACATAGAACTCAATGGGAGCTCATAAAGCAAAAATGGAAAATGGTGACCAAGAGTAGATCTAGAGTGATCTAATGCAATGGAGGTGACTAATGAATGGGGAAAACCCTCCTATTTATAACAAAATATTAGGGTTATCTAGAACTTGTTGCATGAATAAAATATTATTAATCGAATTGTAGAAACACCCTTTAGGAATATTTTATTATATTTGTTAGAGGGGAAAGGTCTTTTGACTTGGGTCAATTCCTTTATTTATAAACAATAAATAAATAAATGATTTATTTATTATTTTAGGGAGATGGTGGGAATATAATTAAATAAATAATGATTTATTTAATTATTTAAAAATAATTTAGTCAAATTTAACTAGGAATATTATTAAATAATGATTTAAATAACTTATTCCTAGGAAATAATTAAATAAATAGTGATTTATTTAATTAATTTCCTTGTTTTGGGTTAAATATGACCAGGAAATATAGACAAATGTTATTTTACATGGTGAAAGCAATTTTACTTAGGGTAAAATTGGTCTTACATGGTGTAGTTGGGTTCATCTAATGATAATGGGTTAGATGACCAAAAAAAATGGTGTAACACCTACACTTGCCACTGACGGTAAAACAGCTGCTCAGTTCATATTCAATCATATTATTGCTAGGTTTGGTGTCCCTCAAGCCATCGTTACCGAGCATGGTTCCCATTTTCGGCATTATATGGTGGCGGAGTTGACTTGCAAGTTGGGCCTGCGTCATGACAGCTCAATGCCGTACTACCCTCAAGCCAATGGCCAAGTTGAAGCTGTGAACAAAATTATTGTCACAATGCTTCAGCGTATGATTGGGATCCACAAATAAAACTGGAATCTCATGTTATTTTCGGCTCTTTAGGCATACCAAACCTCAGTGAAGAGTGCGACCGAAGTCACCCCGTTTCAGTTGGTTTACGGTTTGGAAGCTACTCTCCCGATTGAGTGTGAAATACCTTCACTCAAGTTAGCTGTGGAATTACTGCCAAATACTTCACCAGAAGAAAAGTGTCTCCTTTACTTAGAGAGGTTGGATGAAAATCATTGCTTAGCTGCTTTGGTCATCGAAGCACAAAAGAAGCGAGTCAAAGCTCATTTTGACCAATCAGTTTTTCCACATTCCTTCGTTGAAGGAGATCTCATCCTCCTGTATGAACAAGTTCATGATAAGCTGGGGGCAGGAAAATTTCAACCTATGTGGCATGGGCCATACATCGTTAAACGTGTATTGCAAAATGGGGCCTATGAGTTAATTGACTATGAAGGTCATCTGCTTGAACAACCCAAAAATGGGTTGTATCTCAAAAAATATTATGCCTGAGTCATTGATGCATAATAGGTGTACATAGGTGTTTTTTTTCATTTTTGTACATGTTTTGGGTTTGGTGTGCTTTGTGAGCGTTTTTCTACTTATTGGGTCTTTCTTATTGTGCAAATGTCTATTACCCCTTATGTCGGTTTTGCAGATGGTGCTTCCCGAAATACTAGGAATTTGTCTTCGGCAGCCTGGGTAATTTATAATCCTGCTGGTGAGTTGATAGATCTGCAAGGTATTTGTCTAGGCTGAACTACAAACAATGTCGCTAAATATAACGCTGTCATTGAGTTACTAACTGAGGCAATCAACCTTGGTATACGCGCATTGCTTGTAAATCTAGATTCACATCTTGTTGTTCTACAACTCAATAATCATTATTCAGTTAGAAATCCGCACATTCTAAGATTGTATTTACATATTTGTTTACTAGAAAGACATTTTGATTTCATTACTTATCAACATATTCCTAGGCGAATGAACATGTTAACTGATACAATGGCTAACATTGTATTAGATAGTCATTTGCATAATTTGTAAAAGCATCATCACATGTAAAAAGATCCATGTAGGGAAATAGATGTATATATATATATATATATCACATGTTTGCAACTATGTGCATCATAATGTAAAAATATATATGTATGTTTATGTTACATCCTAAGACATCATGTCTCACAAAATATGCAGATAAAATAAACCTAGGTGTCTAATCCGCATGGTGCTCATGATAACATGTCACAACCTGTACTAGCCGCCTCAGCAAACGGTGAATTCGGCTGGGCACCCCTATGGTATGCCTCTGATAAGCACAAGGAACATCATCAAAATGTGCATAATCTGGAACTCCTCGGGTGTTCCCCTCCAGGTTGTGCACTATCTCGTCTTCCTCTCCGCCCTCACCTTGAGGGTCAAAATCGCGAGGGATTCACCTCGCTATTGGTGACATACGGGTAGGTCTCTCTGGGCCAACGTCTGCATCACATCGATTCAATGTCAGAACATACATAAATAAGAAAAAAAAAATCATAATACTCATAAAATTTAAAAAATTGAGTCTTACCCAAATCTTCATCCAAATCTTCTCCCTCCAAGAGTGGGAGGTCTGGATCATCAATGAAATATGTGCTAGTGTAGGGCCAATCCTCCATGACAATAAGTTATCGATGGAGCCAATCAAAAAATTCCGGCCTCCAAGACATCTGTTGGCCACCCCCTACCCTTGGCATCAGTGCTGCCCATCGGGCCATCCATGGTTCTCTCACTGGTGGATTCAGAACTATAACCTCATCTCGCTGAAAAATTGGTAATCGTTCCAAGAAGAATGATACCATAATGGATCCATAACCAAATTGTTTCAGTTTGGTCTTCTTGCATTTGGTTAGTTGGCGCTTCATGTTGATCATTACAGCTTCTGTCTAGTTGTAGATAGTCGATGCCATGCAGTCCACAGCAAGAAGCAATTGTGTCTTCGTTGCTTCATGCGGTACTTGTGATCCAGCAGCCCATGTGATGGTATGCAATACCACACGTAGTGTCAAATCAGGGATAGTTTGAATATCAACTTTCCCACTACCTGAACCTTTCTGTGCTCCTCGACATACCCTGTCGATTACCATGGTCATGTTTTCCATGCAGGGCCGGATACTAGTTAGGAGTGGTGCTACACCCCTCCACGACAATCTTGTGATGAAATATACATTGGAAACATTAATTTCAAGCTCTTGATCCTGTAGGATGAACTTCTCTTGGTTTTCATCCCATATACTAACTAAATATTGTAGCAATTCTAGTTGGGCTTGCAAGCATGGTGTTAGAAATAATTTTAGCAAACCACAGTTTCTGAGGGCTGCCATAACTCCCTCATTTTCCATGGCCAACTCATATTCTTCACTATGCTCCCTTTCTTTCCATTATATAACCATTTTTCTCTTATCTACCTGCAAACACACACATATAAGTGGTATTAGTCAATATTTATCCTTGAAATTGTGAAAAATTGGGACATTTGATATGTATTTTTTTTTTACATTGGTTTGCACTGTTGGCACGATTGTTTCTAAAACAGTCGCGCCAATGGGCGCGCCCTAGTATTAAAAAATGGGTGGTTGGTGCGACTCCGTGCCCGAAACCCGCGCCAACCGCGCAACCCTAAATTTTGCAATTTCTCCCCCCAAATTCAAAATTGACAAATGCAAGAAGTAAGGAATAGCTTAAGATGACAAGGGGGATCTCAGCTCTTACCTAGAGTTGACGGATTTGTGATTGGTGTACTCGATTGGCCACTATCGTCGCTGCAAGATCGCACAGTAAAATGGGTGAAAATTGCTCCACAAGAGGTAAAAGTGAAAAGTAATTATTTTTTACCATTTTTGGTATTTTATAACTTTTCACAACCATAATTTGGTTTTAAGGCATGTTTTTCGATTATTTTATTATATTATTTTCGAAAAATACATTTTACACATGTCTCTTGTGCAAAAACAAGTTTTTCATGCGACAGTGATGAAGTAACGAGTTAGATTTTATACTTTTTCGGACTCGGTAAAAACATGAAAAAGCCACTACTGGAGTCATCTTTCAGCTCTTTTCTGACTCTCTAAAACTGAAAATATTGTCGAGATGCTTGTCTTTTTGAACTCGTTAAATGGCTGCGAAATGATATCTATCCAGTATACGTTTAATCCTTTTTTGGGATGGGATAGATTATTTACAAAAAAGGAATAACTTAGCCTATCACGACTAAAGAGGTTCTCTCAGACACATTTTTCTACCTTTTCGGATCTGTGAGACTACCTATGAAAAGGGACTGTTGGAGTTTTCTTCTCTGCCTTATTTTCAAACTCTCTAAACATGAAAAGATGTCGAGTTCTTCCTTTGTCAAACTCATTAAACTCTGATGACATCAGGCTTCGTCACCATGATGTTATTCGAGTTCCTCCTTCCTAGGGCTCGTAAAATGTACTAGGATGGATTTTTCCAAAGGAAAAACTTACAGTACAAGCATATGCTATACCCTTCAATATTGTTTTTAAAAATAATTGGGGTACTCGCCAGAAATGGTGGGGGAAAATGGAACCAGATTGTAGTCGTGTTGGCAGTATGTTGCTTGGTATCTCTGGCTTTTTATTCATGTTTTTTCAAAGGCCGAAGTTTAACATCTGAGAGTCGCGCGAAATGGGCAGTTTTTGGGTGATGACGTGCCCAAATCTTACTAGATCGTGTTTTTATGAAGTGGTTTTCCTCCAGGCCAAAAGCGACGCGAAATGGGCGGTTTTGGTTTCCAAAACCTGCTGGTGGTAAATCGAACTGAGTTTTGACTTCAGGCTTTGACCATGGTTAAGCGCTTTAACTCCTTGCGTTAATTAGGGCTGGGTCCCACTAATATTATTTCTCCACCAACAATAAAACTAAGCTTTTTACTTCAACCACAGAGATTTCTAAAGAGCCATCGCGTTTTGTATAACCAATGTTTAACCTTAGCCAAAGGTTTTAATATTGGTTATTCACATAGGGCCTGATTATGACCTTCTTTGAAAACAGAATATAACACAGTCAATGAGCACCAAGAATATAAGCTCGCAGATAGTCAAATCGAAATTCCCCAGTATGGTCGCCAGAGATGTTAGCTCCCGAATTGGACCCCAGACTGAAAAGGGAAAAACAAGGTAACAACTAAACCACACTCAGCCTTGTAGCTAGCCCTACAAGGACAGGAGAGGGCTCTCTCCTTAAAAAATGGATATTCAACAAAACACAATAATGAGACTAATATTAGGCTAGATAAAATAATGGGAAAAGGGTTTTAATAAAATAAATGAATTTCAGGGATGTGTGGGATAAAATAGGACAATATGAAACTGGGAAATTGAATTAGGACACAGGGTATTTCATGGGGCAAGATAGGCAAGATATTTAGCAATTAAAGTTTAATAAGGATGGGATGGAAAGACTGGTGAGGAGCTGAAAAGGGCACAATGAATGGATCCTTTTCAAACAGAAGAAAAACACAGAGTATGAATGATTTCCCAAGGCAGGGCATGAAAATGGATCCTACCTTTCTATCTTGAAAGCATTCAAAAAGGAAATGTTTATGGATGAGAGGTGAAACATAACAGTTTACATATGAAACAAAGGAGAAAAACAAATGCTAAATCTCATACCACATGGATCCCACAAATCAGAGCTGCATCAATTTTTTAATTCCTTGTCAAACTGTACAGTGGAGCAAAGAGCTTTCTTCCACACTATTCCCCTACTACTGAGTTACAGACTTCAGACTGCTTTACAAATGATTTAAAATTACATTAAATACACCAGATTTGTGAGAACATAGATCCACAGAAAAAGGGAGCTATTTTGACAGCTGAAGAACTGAAAACTAATCATAGAAAAGAATTCCAACAATCTTCCCTAAAGAAGGAACAATATTACATTTGATTTACTTGGGCAGATTAACAATTTCGTTGTTGAATGATAAATAGGCGATTTGAGGAGAAAATCCATATCTTTATGCTACTGTAGAAATATTTGTTTTATTTATAGCTCTTGGCCTTTGACTGTCGTTTGCTTTCCGTTATTTGTTTGAGAAAACTGACATTTAATAAAATGTTGTTGAAACGAAATGGAATGAAATCATGCTTTCGTTGAAGGGAAAAAATTAATTTTGAATGGGAAAAATGGAAGGGAAGGAGGTGGGGACCATATTATAATCGCAATCGCAAGGCTGTGGGAGTGGACATAATATAATATAAACCACTGTAATATAATAAGTGGTAGTGCCATCGCAATCGGCGATCGGAGGGGTAGGGAGGATGTTATTTAAAACATGACCCAAAATCTTCTGATGTGATTAGGAATGGGGAGCGAGGGGAAAACCTTTGTAATAACGAAATAAAACAATATTGGCTTTAACAAAGGAAGTATCCCTTTTCATTATAAATGGACGGAAAATGTATGGTGGGCCCGAAATCAGAATCGGGATCGGAGGGGAGTGGAGTGAAAACGTCGATTAGAAAGGTCTGATGGGCTGTGGGCTGCCGGATCGGAGGGGGAAGATCAACGGCTTAGGGATAATCGGGAGCGGGCCATCGGCGAGAGTCAATCGAAGGGGGACAATTGGAAGCACCGATTGTGATGGAGCGATTGCATACGGGTCGTCCGATTGTTGATCGGATCAATGGTCGGGATATACATCAGAGGGGTTCCATCGGGGGATATACAATCGAGACAATCGCATCGGAAGTTTCGTGATGGGCTAATCGGGTGTGCTTATAAAATGTACTGATGCGATGGAAGGGGAAAGGACTTACATAATCGCATCGGATTTTTTGGCATGGGCCAATCAGAATGCACAATAGAAAGTCGCGATTGCGATGGAAAGGGACTTAAGGCGGCGGGGTTTTATAATATAACTTTGTTATCAAGTTTTATTATAAAGTTTCCATAGTATGGTGGGGAAGTGGTTATGTGTAAATCACATATGTGTTTTAAATGGTCTTATAATGCGATTTTGTAATCGGAGGGGGGAAAACAGGGATTTTTAAAAGAAAATATAAAATTTTAAACATAAAGTTTAAGGGAAAAAATGGGAAATAGGGGAAGTTTGAGGATATAGAGGACTTTTAATTCACTTAGGCATAAATTACAATCTAGAAGTCAGTTTTGAGAGTGTAGTATACCATTGGAAAGCTCTTTCCGGGCTCTTTTTGTTGGATCTACTTTGAAGATGATTTGGCACTGAACATGCTGCAAAAAACTTGTCTAAACGGCAGGGTGATGACTTTGTGGAGATGGCAGCTTCTGAATTGTGACTTATTACATATGATGACATAAAATTACATAATGAATGATAATAAAGGCAAAATATCATGTTTTATCCTCAAAACATGGTTTTGAGGTGAAAATTACATCAAACTGAATAAAATATTTCTGTGATCTTCCAGGTGTTGTGACTTTGAGTTTATTGACTTCCTCATGACCTTGATGATATTTATTGACACTTGACTCACTAATTTGACCACGATGAGACCCTAGAAACTAATGAGACTCATCCTATGACCAATTGACATGACTCACAAAGTGAAAATAACTCATGACTAGAGACCATAGAGAGGAGAATCAGCAAGTTTCACATGAGGGAAAATTGATGAGAAATCACTACCATCAATGAATCCATGACCTAGAGGAATGGTGACATTTATTTGGTATGAGACTCCTAATATGAAAATGCAAAAGAGTGGTTTTGATCACTGATGGCAGTATGACTAGACTGACACTAACATTTATTATACTTGGTGTACAAATTTGGATCATTCATGCTCCTATGAAAACCATGTTGTAAGAAGAATGAATCGATATTATCATACCATGACCTGGGCGTTTGTTTTAAACCATATAATGCCTTTTTCAACTGACAAACTCGATGTTCATGCCCTTCTTTGACAAACTCTTCAAGCTGGACTAAATAAATCTCTTCTTTTAAATCACGATTCAGAAATGCAGAATTAACATCTAACTAGTGTAGCTTCCACTGATATTTTGTAGCTAAAGAAATTAACATTCTAATGGTATTCAGTTTGGCTACAGGGGAAAAGGTTTCATCAAAGTCTATTCCCTCTTGCCGTGAGTAACCCTTTGCTACTAGTCTAGCTTTAAACTTGTCTATACTTTGATCTGCAGAAATTATATAACTAATGTGTTATATGTCCAAGATTATCCTAATCTTGCACTATTTTAACTTCATGCAAAATACATAATATATTCCACCATTGATCATTTGCATAAATTAAATCAAGATTGCAATGCACACATGAAACAATAAAAATTCACACACATTAACACAGTTGTTTAACAGGAAAGCCTGAAGCTAAAAACCCCAAATATTTGTATATAATATATGTCATATAGATCATGTAACAATCCTCATACAAAGCTGATCATATCAAGCTCTCAGTACAATACAATCGCTACACACTAATCTGGCCCGATCTTGAAATTCCATGCACCGATCTTTGCCACTTGCTAGCCTGCTTCTACTGCGCAATCCCTGCTGAAGAATGAATCTGAATGAACTCGAATTCACCAATATTAAACTGCACAATCCTCATTGGCATCTCCACTGAGTGTTGGATGCAATCAATGCATCACTATAGTCACAACTGATAGTCACACTTGCTCTTTCACCTATCTCTCCACTGGTCTCCACTAAAACTGCCATGCACTGTAGTTAAATGATGTATTCTTCAGTTGATTAATGAGTTATTATTTAGTGAATTAATTAACTAATTAATTCACACCACTCTCACTAGTGTATCAATCAGTTAGACTAGATACAACTAGCTCAACTGAGTCTAACTGAGTTAAACTAAATACAACTCCACCAACTACTTCTACAACTCTACCAAACTTTGTCACATGAGTTCTAACTGAAGTCCTCCATGCATTAGCTCCAGTAAACCCTTAGGAATAGTGTAATTCCTTCTATCAACTACTCTGCCACATCTTTGCACTTAACTGAAGTGCTCTAAGAGAATAAGATAATGTTTAGAGTCCAAATATTATTAAGAGCTAATAATATTTGACATATCTATTTTTAGACTGGCAATCTAAAAATAGATTCCACCCAATATTTCTAAAAATAGAAGTCCATATATTTTTCCAACTTGACCAACCATCCACAAATAGCATCTTGCAACTCATAGAATATGATAGACATGTCTAAAAATAGACATAGTCTAAAAACAGACTTCGCACCAAAAATAGCCTGCGGGCCCACTTAATGAAGGCGACTCTTTTCACTAAGCTCATCATCTTGTTGAATCTCAACACTCCCTCTCAAGAAGATAGGGATTATTTGCTACCTCGATCCTGTCTCTATGGTATTCGAATTTTCTCGTGGTGAGCGCCTTTGTCAGAATATCTGCATCCTGATCTTCCGTAGGAATGTAAGAAAGCAACATGATCTTCCGTTGCACACAATCTTTGATATGATGGTACCAGATGTCAATATGTTTAGATCTATCATGAAATACTGGATTAACCAAGAGTTTAATGCAACTCTGATTATCACAATATATCACAGTCGGATCTAAGTGAGAACCGAACAAACTGACCAGGATCTTCCTCATCCATATAGCCTCACATGCAGCCAAACTTGCTACCATGTACTCGGCCTCCACTAAACTGAGTGCCATGGATCTTTGTTTCCTGCTGTACCAAGAAATTGTTGTAGATATGATACTAAAAATCCCTCCAGATGTGCTATTTCTGTCCATTGGGCTTCCTGCCCAATCTACATCCGTGAAGCCATGCAGCTTCAACTCATCCAACTGTTTGTACCACAATCCATACCCAGATGTGCCCCTGAGATACCTCGGGACATTCTTGCCTACCTTCCAAAAGAGCTTGGTAGGCTTAACCATAGCTTGTGAAAGCTGGTTCACAACATAGCATATGTCCGGTCATGTATTGACTAAATACATGAGTGAACCAACCAACTGTCGATAAATAGTGGCATCCACTACCTCTGTTGATGTACCATCCTCTTTCCTCCAACCACCAGGAAGAGGAGTGTCGATAGGCTTGCAGCCTTGCATGTGAAACTTCTCTAGTATCTCCCGGGCATACTTGCCTTGAGACACAAACAGTCCACCCTTCCGCTGCCAAATTTCCAATCTTAGGAAATAATGAAGGAGGCCCAAGTCCTTCATCTCAAACTCCTTTGCAAGATCTGCCTTGCATGAGTGTATCAATAGTTCATCACCTGTTAGTATTAAATCATCTAAATAAAGTACAATGATCAAAAGCTTACCCTCCACCACAATCTGGTATAGGTTCGGATCTACCTCACTCTTGGGGAAACCAAGTCCAGTGAAATAACTGTCTATCCATGTGTACCAAGCACGAGGTGCTTGTTTCAGCTCATACAACACTCTTTTGAGCCTGCACACATGCAACTCGCTACTGAAGATTTTGAATCCTTCAAGCTGCTCAATTTACACCTTCTCCTCAATGACTCCGTTGAGGAACAAAATCTTCACATCCATTTGATGAATGTGCCAACCCATCTCCACTGAGAGAGCAAGGATGGTCCGTATGGAGGAATACCTTGCGACAGGTGCAAAGGTTTCTTCATAGTCGATCCCCTCGATCTGTGAGAAGCCCCGGGAAACAAATCTTACCTTATACTTCTCGATGCTCCCATCAGCAGCTTGCTTCACTTTGCAGATCCATCTCGAACCTACCACTGATTTCCCTTCCGACCTTGGGAAAATATCCCATGCACTATTTCTGACAATCGAATCATACTCTTCCACCATGGCATCTACCCATGCGGGATCCTCCACAGCTTCCTCGAAAGAGGATGGTTCCATCACGATACACTTGCTCATCAGAGTCATGTATCTAGTAAATCAGTCAGGTGACTGTCTCTGTCTGCGCTGTGATGTAGGGGCTCCTACATTCGGTGTTGCATCAAGATTCAGTCGCTCAACTTCTGTAGTGCATTTCCACCCTCTGATGTTTGGAGTTGCATGAGTGGTTTTTTCCACTCCATGAACCTCCTCTTGTGGTTGATCCACATCCTGAGGCTCATCTTTAGGAACAAGTGGCTCCTCCTCTGCATGTAAGTGTAGCTCCCTCTCAAGCGACAACTTCATGGCTTTCTCCTCATGAAATTTGATATCCCGTCGTACGACAGTCATCCGACTGTCTGGAAAATACACACGATAATTGTGGGGTGTTTCTGTGTGCCCCAAAAATATCCCAACCTCTGCAGTCGACTCCAACTTCTTCCTGGCATCTTTCGTCACATGAATGTAAACAGGTGAGCCAAAAATCTTTAAATGACAAATATCAGGCTTCTTACCAGAAAATGCCTCTTTGGGTGTACTCATGCTAAGTACTCTATGAGGACAATGGTTTTGCACATAAATCGCTGTGTTGCATGCCTCAGCCCACAAGTGTATGGGAAGGCCCTGATCATGCAACATCGCCCATGCAGCACCCACGATCGTTCTGTTCTTTCTCTCTGCGATCCCATTCTGCTGTGGGTTATGAGGTGCTATGAGTTCTCTTCAAATTACTTCTTTGCTGCAAAAGTCTTTGAATTCACCAGAGATGTATTCACCACCATTATTTCTCCTTAGAGCTTTCACCTGCTTCCCCGACTCTTTCTCAACCAGCGCCTTGAACTCACAAAACTTTGAGTATGTCTCTCTCTTCTTCTGTATGAAGAAGATCCAGCACTTACGAGAAAAGTCATCAACAAATATCACATAATACTTGTGCTTTGCTATTGAAGCAACCGATAAAGGTCCACACATGTCTGTGTGAATTCTCTCAAGGATCGTCATGGCGCGACTATCCTTCTCATGAAAAGTGGTCTTCACAAATTTTCCCAAAGTACATCCCTTGCACTGATCTGACTGCGCAAGTGTACCCTTGGGAAGCCCGGTAGAATTCTGCTGCAAAATTTTAAAAGTTCCATGGTGAAGATGGCAAAATCTCCTATGCCACAATTCTCCCTCATCCCGGCTTTCCACTCCTTCTACTTTTCCTACCATTGCTGCGCAGCCATCTACCTACAATTGATAAAGATTCCTAACTCGAATCCCTATCCTCTAGGTTTGACCCGTTGTTTTACTGCGCAGGAAGGATTTTCCCTCGCTAAAAACATCATAACCCTTTTCTTCCAACATCGCCACAAAGATTAGATTCTTATTCAATCCTGGAACATGCATGACATCCTTCAAGATGAAAGGTTTTCCAGACTCCCTCTCAAAGGAAATGGTCGCGATACCAGTCGCATTGTATCTACCATCATCGCCCATCTCGATGTGCACTCCAAGATCCTTTTCATCCAGATCACTAAACAAATATTTGTCTCCGGTCATATGGAAAGACGCACCACTATCAAGAAACCACACCAATCCCATCACACTTGAAACCAAGCATGCGATCAAAGAAAAATCCAGCTCAAACTGCGAGGCTAAGGCCTCTCCAGCTGCAAATCCAACAGCCTGCTTATTCTTCTTATTTTGTGGATAGTTAGTGGTGAAATGCCCGTGCTGGTGATAGTGAAAATACTTCACCTTGGACAAGTCCCGCTTCTTGCATTTAGCACCGGATTAAGAAGGATTTTTCTTCCCCTTCTCTTTCCTTGCTTTGGCATCCAAAGTGCAATTTTCTTCATCTTCATTCTTCGATGAAGATCCATCCCTAGTATCCCGCCTTATCTCCTCCTGCACAAGATCCGACCAAAGTCACTCCCATCCTGGCAGTTTCTCCCATCCATTGACAGAGTGATGCAGGGGCATTAGGATAAAAAAAATTCCATGCATTCTTTTTAGACTTAGGGGTTTTTAGTTTTCAAGAGAGTTAGGTTTTATGTAATGAATTTATTGGGTTTAATTAATTTTAATCAAATGTGGAGAGAATTTTAACTGCTCTCGAATGATTAGTTGGGCATATGAAGAGATGAGAGATTCGAAAAGACTGTAGAGTAGGAATGAGTTGGTATCAGTTTCCACAAATCTAGGGATTTAGTCTAGATTTAGGAAATCTGGAATTTTAAGAGTTTTGTTGAGTTGTTAACGGAACTGAACCAACTCATTATTAATGGGTATAAATGTAAGCCTATGGGAAGATAGGGAGAGCGGTTCAGAGACAGGGTAGTGAGGTAGAAGGGCCATCGAATTGAATATCTGGTCAAATAAGAGTTTGTAAGCAATTTCGTTTGTATATATGTGAAAGAAGTTGTTCCAGAATTATATGAATATTGTTTGAATTGAATTCTATGTGAATGGGCTTTGAATTTAAATAAGCCATTGTATGAGTATGAATGAATTAATTCTGTGCAAAAGGGGTTAAATTGTGATTCTGAATATGGTTGAAAAATTGATGATTAATTGTAGGTTAGTATCAATTTCGTGATTTAGAACAGAGAAGGATTACATACAAATCTATATAGACATATACATTGGGTGTATCGATCATTGGAAATATCGATTACACATGAGAAGGATTGAAATCGAGCTTTCAATTCTGGTATGATACTTGGGTATATTGGCCTTGAATTGCGATGATGGAGAAAATATGGAATGCACGTGATGGTGTTACACATTAATAGTTCGACCACAATGCTGTGAGTTCGGAGGTTGAAGACATTCCAATTACGAAATTGGACAAGCATAGGAACAGTGTAAAGGAACCGCGACCAGATTGGTTGGACAGAGACTTTTTGCAATCAAAGTTTGAGACTATAGTAGAGATTCCTGTTTGCCGAAGTAAGAAGTGGATTTGTTAAGTGAAAGGTGCAGAGGGTTTTCATAAACTTGTTTGAACATAGAATGAACCTGTTGAAAGGTGGAACAAAGTACAGTGGATGTAGAATTGTTATGTAGAGTTATACTCCATAGCTCGACGGAGTTTTCATTCTAATGTTCAGTTAGAATTGGAACCAGCATCAGTGGAACCCATAACGATCCGTGTAAAGGAAAAGTTCGGAATCGAAAGCAGAATTGAGGAGAGTTAAACTAGGTGGACTATAGAATGAAATGAACAATCAGTAAACGGGGTCAAGGGCGAAGTATGGAACCTTGAGTTAACGAAAGCGGAACAAGGAGCGATGTATAGAAGAGTGGTTTTGGAACAACAAACCGGTGGTCTCGCGCAGTTAAAAAAATTGTAAGCAGATTTTACTTTTGGAACGCGATATCATCCGTCGATGGACACGTGGAAAAAGTGGTAAGGCTAATACCACTTTTATCACGTAAATTCTGAGAATTAAGTTTTGCGCACTTTCATAACGCGATATTCGCCAGATCACTAAAGTTCGAGTGCAATGAATGTCCATCGTTACTACTTTTATTGCGATGGTTTTTTTATGTGTGTCAAAGTAATGAGGTTGAATTCAATGGATATGCATTGGTGGATATATGCATTTGGTTTCATAAGATGATCATTGGCTTTAATCCAAAGTTGATGATATCAAACATTCATATTGATATTTGATGAAGTCATATAATATGAACCGAATATATTTGAAGGGAAAAGTACAGCGGGAATAATGGTAATGTTTAGTGGCAAGAAATGGTGGTGGACCCAACATAAAGGATTTTGTAAGTTGTGGGTTATTATAATAATATGCTTTGGTATTATTATATGAGGAAAGGTGAGTGGCCATCATATTGAAATTTAGATTGAAGTCAAACCTTTGCATAAGCGAATGTTAAATGAAGGGTCATATGTATGATGATTGAGAGAATTATTTGGATTGAATTTTAAGTTTGAAATAGCTTCTGCTTATAGATGAAATCTGGGTTGTGGTTTTATAACCATGTATAAAAAGTTGAAGAAATCTTCCTTAAGGATTTAATTTATAAGCTTCCGCAATAAAAATAATTTTCCCAGATTTGAAATAATTTTGGGTTAAATTAGGAATGCATTTTTTTATGCATAAATAAGGAAAGAGAATGTGGGTTGGCAGGGTGAGCCTGCCATCAAGTGGTATCAGAGCTGGAATAGCTCTTTTTGAAATTTCAAGTTTTTTTTGAATGCATGTGTGATGAAATAAGATCAGTTTTTTGAAACTGATAAAGATTGCAGCATACAGAGATGCAGTGCAGGTGAGAGGAACAGCAAGATCACTCAGGGATCTTGGAAGGTGAGTTGATGAGCATTATTTAACTCTGGTTTGAAGAATTTTTTGCAGAATTCAGATTGCAGGCAATTGAATAAATCTCAGCAAAAGCAGATCACAGCTTTGAAAGCAGTGATGAAAGAGTCCAACAGAGGATTCTAAAGTGAAGCAGAAAGTGTGGCAGAACCTTGAGGAAATTCAACAGAGGTTGAATGAGTTCTAAAAGTTTTAGAGTGAAGCCTAGAGAGAGTAGAAGAGAGTGCTCAGAAGGTTCCAGCAGATAGGGGACCAGTACTTTCCAAAAGACCAGATCTGGAGGAAGGGGTTAGTGAGGTAAGTGGCAGCAGGAGAGCTTGTTGTTGTAGATGCTTGGTGCAGCTCGTGAGTGAAGAAATCATGGAGAAAAAGATGACTACTGATAGTCATAGAAGAGGTAGCAGAGGTTTAGAGAGAGGCCACAACAGAAAAGGGGAAGAAGATGCCAGGACAAATGGCATGAGGAAGAAATTGACTGATGCAGAATATTGGAAAGAGGTAGCTGAGATCAGAGAACAATTTAACAAACTGAAGATAATGATAGAGGAAAGCCAGAAAGTTGGTTGGCTCATGAAGAAGACAGTAAAGTGGCCAAGGCTACAACAGAGAAGAGAACAGCAAGAGAACATGCAGTTAGCAGAAAAGATGAGAAGGCTTGAACAGAGGATGGATGTACAGTTGGGATGTGTAGAACTCAGAGCAGCTGAGTTGAGAAAATAAGTTGTTGTTTGTGAAGCAGAACAGAGTACAGGTTTTGTAGAGGAGGATGAGCAATCTTGTGAAGTTGTCACAAGTATGAAGAAGTATCTCTCAGAAAATGAATACTCTGAAGAAAAATACAATGTTGGAGAATGTCTCTTGACTGAAGGAGGAAGTGATGCATTTATGATGGAAACTGTTGCAACACAGGAAGACATTCTTGTGAATGAAGAAGGAGAGGATCAGTTTAAATAACTGATATGTGAAACACCAGTTGAGGCTGTTGAAGCTTGTGGTTTACAAACAGAAAGTTTGTGTATGAATGCAGGGATAGTAAATGATGATGAAATACTTCAGCAATGCCACAAAGAAATTGCATTGTTGGAATATTTGTTGGAGAATTCAGAGTATGAAAAGGAGATTGCAGAAGGTAGAGTTCACTATAGTGAACAAGAAAACATCATGGAGACAGATGGTGTGAATGAAATACTTGGTGACAGTCTTGGGAATTCTTCAGAGAATTCTTTGGGAAAAATGAATCAACACACTGATGTGTTGATAGAGAAGGAAGGAATTTCAAGACAGCATACTGAAATTCTGGCATAGGAAAGGAAGGCACTGACGCCTTATGATTTTTGTTTTAATAATTATTTTATGGATGCATATTTTGTTGATGTCGAAGAAAATTTGACACCATTGGATAGTCAAATAAAGGAGGAGGAAAATTTTGTGGAAGACTTTAATCCATGGAATGAAGAAATTGGATCGTTGGAGATTATGCTAAACAACCAGGATTCAATGCAGGAAGGAGAACCTCAATTTCAAAATTGGGGATTGCAGAATGTGAATATGCAAAGGAATGAAGACAGTGAGGACTTTCTGAGTCTTGGAAGAGACTTAGGATTGCTGAGAAAAGAATTGGTGACTGAATCATCAAGTGAGACCATTGGGTCTTATGATTTTGAAACTGACAATTTGGCTGTGTTGACAGGTATTATAGAAGACAATCCATCTTTTGGAGTTGTCTTGGATACAGGTGAACTGTTGCAGAAGAAGGAAGGTGAGGCAACCATGTCTCATGTGAAGGAACTTGTTATTACTGTTGATGACAAGGAAGAGTTGGCTTGTCTGAATAGCCAAGAGAAGAATGGAGGATAGACTTTTGGGACTGCTACAGTAGTAGAGAATCAAAATTTTATTTTGATGGAAGATGAGGACACAGTACTTGAATAACTTGATTTGATTGCCAGAATCAATTAAGGGGATGAAGGACAATTACTGAAGATTGCCAAGGAAGAAGAAGAATAATATGTGTTGAGCCTCAAAATTGTGCTTTATTTCATCTTAATTTACCTCATTTTCCTTTGTCCATTGCTATCCTAGACCCAATTGATCAATGAATTTAGTTAAAATTACTTCTAGAATGATTTACATGACTGACTTGCTAAGTTTTGTGATTTTTTCCATTGTAAAGCATTTTGACCGGAACTAGCTGCAGAATGCAGACATTCCGTAGCTAACCGGCGATTCTGCAGCTGTCTTCACGTTTGAGTATGTTCCAGGTGGCCTCTCAAGAAAAACTGCATATGGGCATAATCCACATCATGTCTACATTGTTCGTTGCTCACCATGAAGGAAGAAACGGATTCTGGGTATGGTTTTGGTACGTGGGAACACATTTAGGAAGGCAGACTTCTATTAGGACTGTCTCAGTCCAGATGTCCGTTTCCTTTTTACATTGCCACTTCAAGAGTCCTAATGTGATTCCGATAAGGAAAGACAATGATCCTGAAATTGTTGCAAGTCTTGTTGTGTGCATTTGTTATATAAACACTTGGGAAACCGAGAGCTAGGCTAGATTTTGTTCTAGATTTTGCTTGGATTTTGTGCTACATTTCTGAAGACGTAGAGTGCTCTGTTCAAGTTATTTCACTTTTAATGAAGCAGACAGTGTTGTTTTGAAAGCGTTGATTTGATTTGGAGTTAGATTCCGTCAGGTGGTAGAGGGCCCCTGCCTCTTGCACGGATTTATTTGCGTAATTTAGATAAGTATTCTAGTTGCCTTTACGTTTTTGAATTTGAATTAGTAGTTGTTTTCATTAGCTACTATAGTTATACTCATTCTAACTCTTCCAAAAGAAGAAGCTCTTCCAAAATATTATAATGATGAATGGGAAATGGCTATAGTATTGTAGGATTTAATTGTAATCTCTTTTATTCACCATCACAGTTATACTTATGCTCAATACTCTTCCACAAGAAGAAACTCTTCCAAGAAATCTTTATATTGTCTTAAGCATGATTGTGATCTTGAACGTTTTAGTTGTGTGTTTTCACTAAGTACCATCGTTGTTCTTGCTCTTAAACGCTTGTCCAAAATATCATAATGACGAGTGGGAGATGGCTATGATATCTTAGTTTTTCATTGCTTTCAGTCTTTATGCTTGCATTTGCACTCAATTACACAATCAGGATTGTTCTAAAAACTCTTCCAAAAGAAGGAACTCTTCCAAAATACCAATCATGATGGACAAACAGACTGTATAATTCCATAGAATAATGCATGATAGCATAGTTAGGATACTCCGGAGTTTAATTGCACTTAACTCATGCTCAGTTGTTCAGTTTGATAATGACTTGTAGTTCAACCTTGTTTTAGATTAGTGACATTTTAAGTTCAGTTTTAGTTCAACTCATTGCATTTTCACTTCACATTCAGACTGTCATTCACTGCACATTAGATTACTTCAGTTGTTAAACTTAACAAAACAGCCTTCATTATTCACAAACCTCTTCTTGTTCTAAAATCTATAATTGCTTCATAACTACATGAGCAGAAGACAATATCATTTTAAGGCCTGAAGTACCTCTGCAATTTCCTTATCACTTCATAAACAGAGCCCTCCCTCAAAAGACTACTTTGAAAAGAAATCAATAACTATTGAGTAAGATTTTGTGACATTCAATTAAATTGCAGAATAGAGTTAGGAACTAGTCCTAGAATAGAAGATCTTATGATGGTATAAATGTTTTATTCCAAATTTGCTTCAACAAATCTCTAATCAAGGATGAAATGTTGCATCATTATAAGTTAGTTGTTTAAACTATTTAGTTAGGAGGATTTGCATATTTAGTTGATCATTTCTCAAGTTGAGTTTATGTTTTGAATCATTTGTTTAAAAGTCATTATCAAGCTTTGTTTTTGCTTAATCATAGTTTATATTTGATTCTGTTTCAGTGTTTGCACTTGCATTTGTCATTTGTCATCAACCAATTAGGCTTCACTCCGTTTTTAATCACCAGCTCCTTTCCATTAGCTTTCTAGTCATCTTTCTTGTGAACATAAAACCACCAAAAGACCAAAAACATCATAAATCATCACAAAAGACCAAAAACATCACAAAACACTACACACAATGCATTAAGAAACAAACACCTAGGTACATACAGTACGCTTCACTTCAGCAGTTTACCAACCCTGGTTGACAATTAAATGAGCTTAATTTAGGAGACTAGATTGAGACCAAACATTTTGGCGCCGTTGCCGGGGAAGTGAAAACTAGGTAACCTTTGTTTCTTAGCATCCAAAAACAATTATATGCATAGGGAGAGAGATTCAAGGGGAAGTTTATAAGCAGCAGAGGCAGAAGTTTGATTTCTAGAACACCACTTGTTTCATCTAGATCCAGAGTTAGTACACCTTCAACTCAATCCCATATTCCATCCTCTCCTGATCCTAGACTTCTAGAAGATCTAAGGTCAACTATTCCATTAGAGAAACCTTCCACTTCATCCACTGAACCTGCCATAGAAGAATATTTAAAAACTCCCATTAGGGACACAAACCTTTCCACTTCCACAAGAGAGTCAACCATGGCAGAAGAAGGAGGAGGAGGAGTTTTTAATGGAGAAAACACACTATTTGGAGGTAGAGGTAGAGGTAGAGGAGAAGGAGGTATAGGTGCAAATGGAGGAAGAGGTAGAATAGGAAGCTCTTTTGGGTT
Source organism: Pinus albicaulis (assembly GCA_034641835.2). Taxonomy (NCBI): domain Eukaryota; kingdom Viridiplantae; phylum Streptophyta; class Pinopsida; order Pinales; family Pinaceae; genus Pinus; species Pinus albicaulis. Next base: position 1,382,818,022 of record CM076580.1, on the reverse strand, counting down.
CCCTATAATTGATGAAGAAACCAATACAACCATGAAAAATATTTCACCCTCTGTCCTTCCAAACTTCTATGGACTTAAAACTGAAGATCCTGAAACCTTCTTATTCGAATTTGAAGTGTTATGTAGAACTTATGACTACTTACAAGATGCTCAAAAACTGAAATTATTTCCTTCAACTTTGAAGGGAGCAGCATTGAAGTGGTTTATGAGTCTGATCAGCAGTTCTATTAGAACATGGGAAGACATGAAACAAGCATTTCTAGAGATATATTTGGATTATTGTATGCCGGTTAATCATAAGGAAGAAGTGTTCAAGATGTTACAAAAAGAAGATGAAAATTTGGAAGATTTGTTGGAGAGATTTAATTACAACATAAAAAGGGCAAAAATGGAAAACCTAGATCAAGACACCTTAAAATCTCTTTTGTTGAAAACAATTAGGGATGAATGGTTGGATGTCCTTAACATGATGGGAAAAGGGGATATATCACAGCTCACATTACCTGAAATATCTGAGTTATGTATCAACCTTTCAAGAGGGAAATCTAAAACTGTCAAAGGTCCAAGAGATCCTGCTCTTGCAAGGGCAAGTAAGTCTGCTTCTGGGACAGTAAGTAGATCAGAAATAGGTCACATGCTTGATGATTTTAAATCTGACATCTTAGGGAGTCTTAGTGAAAAAATAGACACCCTCAAGATACAAAACAAGCAAAAGGCTGAATCTGATGCCTTGGCAATATTTTGTCCCAAATGTAGAAAGAAACATGCCTTGAGAGAGTGTCCTTTGGATGTAAAAGTTGTAGAAACCTGTGTTATTTGTTCTGAAAAACATGAAACCAAGAATTGTCCTTCTCTTCCTGGTCTCAAAGCTGTCTTTCAGGAAGAAACTCCTACAGATTCCACAGAGTCTCTCAATTTTGTATCTAGAAGACCTTGGCGGGGACCTCAAACACAAGGATTCCATGATCAAATGTATAATCAACCTCCACCTTGGAATTCTTGGCAGCAACCTTGGCCCCAATTTCAAAATCAATCTCAATATTGGGCACAAGGAACACAAAGTCCCTATGGAAGATACTCTCCATACTATCAATATCCACCATACTCACATTTTTATCCTCAAAATCCTCAACAAAATTTTCCTCAAAATCTTCAACAAAATTTTCAACAAAGTCCTCAACAACATCATCAGAACCAACCACATCAAAATCAACCACTCCCATTACCATTTCCTCAAAAATCAAATCAATTTCCTGCTCAACCCATACCAAACCCCAATAATAAAAATCCTCATAATACATACATGATAGAAGGCCAACAGTTTCCAACTTATTTAATTACTCCTCTAGACCTTAGTGATGTTCAACTTAGGTCTGGAAGGATACTTGAAAAGAAGAAACCTTCTGTGATCATACAAGAACAAGATAATTCTGAGGAAGACTCCCTACGGGTGAATAAAAGTCTTGAGGAAGACACATCCTTTCAAGACCCACACATTGAAAAACTAAAACAAAAAGATCCAATAAATCCAACTCCTGTATCAGAGCAACCATCCACATCTACTTCTATACCTCCCTTTCCGGAAAGATTACAAATTGATAGAGGTGTAGAAAAACAAATCATGGTGCCTAATTATGATTTCTTAGATGGATTGAGAAATGTTTGCATTAAAATTCCATTATTGCAAGCCATCAAGGAAATCCCAATTTTAGCCAAAACAATAAAGGAGTTGAGTATGAAGACAACAAGAAAAAGAATAAGAGAAACCAAGAAAATTCAACTGGTAGGACAAATAGCAGACATTATGATGGACAAGATTGCTATTCCAAAGTATCTTGACCCAGGAAATCCAGTTGTCAAAATTCACATCAATGGAATTGAAATTCAAAACACACTCATTGATTTAGGAGCAGCAATAAATATCATGAGTAGACAAATCATGGACAAACTAAAACTTCATAATCTTCTCTTTACACCCACACTATTAAAACTAGCAGATAGATCTGTGATCAAACCAGATGGGGTAATAGAAGACATTCCAGTGTCCCTAGACTCTTGGGAATACCCTGTGGATTTCATGATCCTAACTCCTAAGAATAATCTAGGAGGCCATCCTGTTATATTAGGAAGACCTTGGTTGGCTACAGCTGATGCTTTTATTAGTTGTAGGTCCGGTGATATGTATATTTCTGATGGTAGTTCAACTAATAAATTCACTTTATATCCTCCAGCTAGGACAATTACAGATCTAGATGACACTCAATGGATAGAGGATGAAGAATATTTACAACCACTCTTCACAATTTCAGAAATTAGTGAAGATAATCAAATTCTGAATACTGTAGAAAACTTTGAATCTTCTCCAGAATACAAACATGAATCATTTCACGAGGGATCCAATATTGAATTTTTGTCATCTAGGCAGATGTCTCTTCATTCTATGGACAAATTTGGCAGCTCTACAAGTGAAATTTTTCCAGGCAAAACTTTGAACATAAATAAGAACCTAGAAAAATCTTAACAAGAAGAGTTAGTCAAAGTATTACAGAGACATTCTTCTGCATATGCATGGGAATACACTGACATGAAAGGGATAAGCCCCAAGACTTGTACTCATCACATCTATACAGAGGCAAATTGCAAACCAATCAGACAACCTCAAAGACGGATGAATCCAAATCTTAGGGAAATTGTTAAAGAGGAATTGCAAAAATTGTTAAATGTTAATTTCATCTATCCTATTTTAGATAGTCAGTGGGTTTCTCCTTTGGTAATTGTGCCAAAGAAAAATGGAAAATGGAGGGTGTGTGTTGACTACCGAGAACTAAATAAAGCTACTCTTAAAGACCATTTTCCCTTACCTTTCATAGATCAAGTATTAGATACATTAGTTGGCAAAAAGTACTTCTCATTCCTAGATGGGTTTAGTGGTTACAATCAAATCCATGTAGCACTTGAAGACCAAGACAAAACCACATTCACCTGTCCCTGGGGTACCTATGCTTACCGAGTATTGTCATTTGGATTATGCAATGCACCTGCAACATTCCAAAGGGCAGTATTAGGAATTTTTTCGGATCTAATACATGACTGTGTAGAGGTGTACATGGATGATTTCACAGTTTATGGGAATACATTTGAAGAGGCTTTAGAAAACTTGGAAAAAGTCTTAAAAAGATGTCAAGAAGCAAACCTTTCACTTAGTCATGAAAATTTTTTTATGATGTTTACTGAAGGTATTGTTTTAGGGCACCACATTTCAGGGGATGGGATTAGAGTTGATGAGGCAAAAGTTGAAGTCATTTCTAACCTATCCATTCCAAGTTGTCAAAGAGATGTTAGAAGCTTTCTAGGATTTACAGGGTATTATTGGAGATTTATAGAAAACTTCACCAAAATAGCATCTCCACTCTTCAAATTACTCACCAAAGATTGTGAATTCAAGTGGACTTTTGATTGCCAGTTAGCTTTTGAAACCCTGAAAACCAAAATTTCTGAAGCACCTATATTAAGGGGACCTAACTGGAAGTTACCTTTTCATATCTCGACAGATGCTTTCGATACAGCTCTAGGAGCAGTATTGGGACAAAAATATTTAATTCCCTATGCCATCTATTATATCAGTAAAAATTTGACTCCTGCAGAGTTAAACTATACTGTAACTGAAAAAGAGTTTTTAGCCGTTGTTCATGCCATAAACAAATTTAGACACTATATAACAGGCTATGAAACTTTTGTTCACACTGATCATTCTGCAATTAGATACTTAATGAACAAATCAATCACTAATGGCAGAGTTATAAGATGGTTATTGCTCTTACAAGAATTCAACATTACCATTCTAGATAGGCCTGGAAAACAAAACACAGTAGCCGATTTCCTATCTAGACTCCAAAATATCAAAGATGACACTCCAGTTGAAGATCAATTTCCTGATGAATATCTTTTTGCAATTTCTACTCAAACTCCATGGTTTGTTGATATTGCTAATTATTTAGTTTCAGAAAAATTTCCTTCAATTATGAATGCAAGGGATAAAATAAAAATCATTTGTGATAGTGCAAAATATTCATGGGTTGCTAATGAGTTGTACAAGACAGGTCCAGATTTGATCATTAGAAGGTGTGTTCGTGAAGATGAGATGCCTGAGATTCTCAAGGCATGTCATGACGAACCTTGTGGCAGACACTTTGCAGATAAGAGGACAGCCTATAAGATCCTTAATCTAGGATATTATTGGCCATCCTTGTTTAAAGATGCTAAGGAGTATGTCAAAAGGTGTGACAGTTTCCAAAGGGTAGGGAAACCTTCTCCTTCAGGTGAGATGCCATTACAACCTCAGGTACACATTGAACCTTTTGAAAAATGGGATTTGGATTTTGTAGGACTCATTAGTCCTCCATCAAGACAAAAGAAATATATATTAGTTTGCACTGATTATGTTACTAAGTGGGTAGAAGCTAAACCATTACTTGTTGCTAATGAATCATCTGTAGTTACTTTTATTTTTGAGGATATTTTTACTCGTTTTGGTGTCCCAAGGAAAATTGTTACAGATCAAGGAGCTCAATTTACATCAAGGCTAGTGGAGCAAATGATGGAGAGGTACAAAATCAGGCATAGAAAATCTACTCCTTATCATCCACAAGCAAATGGTCAAGTGGAATCTACTAATAAGATCATTGAAGGAATCCTAACAAAGACTGTTCATTTACATAGAAGAGATTGGGTAGATAGGCTTCCTGAAGCCTTGTGGGCCTATAGAACTACATGGAGAAACACAACAGGCCATACTCCTTATGAACTTGTTTATGGAAAGCAAGTTTTATTTCCCATAGAGTTCCAGATTCAAACTTTCAAAATGGCAGTTCAGCTAGGACTTGATTTAACGGAGGCACAAAAGCATAGACTGGAGCAAATTAATGAATTAGATGAGATCAGACAAGATGCAGTTCAGAAAACAAGTCTAGTCCAACAAAGAAAGGGCTAGATGGCAGACAAGCATACGAAAGAGAGCAAATTCAGCAGAGTGATAGGCCTTTGTTTGATTCAAAAATTCAAGGATTTTCAAGGTAATGCACATACTTGCTTGGGCCATAAGGAAATTGTTGAAATTTTGATAATGGGGCAAGAAACTGAATTATAGATGAAGAAGAGGTCACTTTTCTCGTGAAATGGTCATGGATGAAGTTGTATCACAAACCACTCTCAAGAGAAGAATTTGTCAAGAAGTCCAAAGAAAGTTAGTGATGGAAGCATGAAGAAGAATTCCTTCTTCATCAACTATTTAAATTTTCTGGGTATTTTAAAAAAGAAAAAAAAGAAGAAGGTATAAACATGAAAACCAATCATTGATTGGCATGTTTATACAGAAAATATAGGGTGAAAATCAGAGTCTCTCTGACACTCTAACTTTTCCATTTTGTTTTTTACAAGCAGCTGTTACAAAATCATAAGTTCATATCCATAGTGCTTATGATCCATCTCATTTCATTTCACTTCATTCACTTATCCATCCATATTCCATTTCATTCATTCATATTCTACTTCATTCCATGTTTCATTCATCTCATTCCATATTCCATCCATCTCATTTTCATGTCAAGATTTAAAGTTTGATGTCTTGCTGTAAATGAATAAAACATGTCATGGATTGCAGGGCAGTTCTCATGTTCTTCCACTCCATTTCATAAACTGAATCCATTCCATTTCATCATCCACTTCATACATATCATGTCTCATCATCCATATTCATTCATACCATATAACATTTCACCTATATTCCCAAACCACTCCATTCCATGATCAAAATGCTCTACAGGTACATTCTGTAGCTTAATAGACATTCTGCAGCTGTTCATCCTTTCCGCAGCTAGCCAGACATTCTGCAGCTACAAATCCTGAAGGCATTAGTCAGTAGACATTAGAATTGCAACAAAATGATCCATTGTATCCATGAATAAAAAGCATCAAGAAGGATTATGAAGACTCTTCCAAAGGTGAACAAAGAAGACAAAGACTACAAAAATCAAATGAAAAGCAGAGGTAACAAGTTTAGATTATAATGGCATTTCATAAATTTTAGCATAGTTTTAGTTATGAATTGTTCGAAAATGTTGTTTTAATTATTTTTATTGATCAAGACCAATAAACCCTCCACAGACTTTGGATTAAAATCTCTCATTTCAAATTCCATATCCGACATCATTTAAGCGGTTAAAATGGCCGAGGTGTTTGAATTCTTCACGTCACTTAACCAAATCATTCAATGATGATTCTCTTTTCTGTTGTAAAAATCTTCGCCGTCTTTTCAATCATTAATTCGTTTCCTCCACCTCACTCCATTACCCCATTCTATGACTACTTCCATCACTCCATTCTGTAGCCGGCACTTCATTCCGCAAACAGAGATATTCTTATCATTGTGAGCAGAGAAAAAAGGGTATATCAGTTTGAATCACCGTGGGCAGAGATTGAGCATTATCATTGGAAACGCAGAGGTATAGCAGCGTGAGAATTTGAAGCCATTTGTTACCGTGGGCAGACAAAGTATCACCGTGGGCAGAGATTGAGCATTATCACTGTAAACGCAGAGGTATAGCAGTGAAGAATTTGAAGTCATTTGTCACCGGGAGACAGAGGTATAGCATTGAAGAATTTGAAGCCATTTGTTACCAAGAGACAGAGATATAGCAGTATGGGAATTTGAAGCTATTTGCCACCGAGAGACAGAGGTATAGTAGTTTGGGAAATTTGAAGCCATTTGTCACTGTCAAACAGAGGCATATCAGTCCAAAGTTCAATTGTCAACAGAGGCATATCAGTCAGAAGTTTTGAAGCTGTTTTCATTGTCAACCAGAGGTATATCAGCTCGAAGTTTGAAGTTGTTGTCACTGTCAATCAGAGGTATGTCATTCCGAAGTTTGAAGCCATTGTCATTAAGAACTTGAAGCCATTTCAATTCGAAGGTGAAAGTTATTGTTTCTGTGGGTAGAAGAGTGTTAATCTGAACATTGAAGAAACAATTATGGGTTTTATTGTAAGAACTGAACCAGTGGGTTCAAAATACTTAGAAGGCTACCCTCAATGTAAAGAAATGTTGCAACAGATAGGATGGCTTCAATTTTTGGAGAAATTTAATGGCTTCCACAAGGAAGTCACTAAAACATTTGCAAGATCATTTCAAGGAACCGAAGTTGAAGTGGGAGATGTCAAATTTACTGTCACTGAAGTTTTCATTGCAGAGGCTACAGGGTTGCTCAGAACTGGAGAGAGATGGTTCAAAAACAGAGAATTCCACAATGAATCCTGGAAGAAAATTCTAAAATCACCAGGTATGGATGTCACTGTATTTAAGAAAGGAATTCCAAGTTCTGCATTGAAAAATAAATGGAGAAACATACTACTTCTTCTGCAAAAAATTATTACATGTGAGGGTAGATATGGCACATTTTGTATCTACCACATTAGACTGATAATGCATTTTCTGGCGGAAGACTTAAACCTACCTTATTTCTTACTTCAAAGTTTGAAAAAGATGGCTTCCTGTGTTCAAAGAAGGGTTCAATTTTTAGAGACAACTTTATATCATCATGGTTTGGTTAAAATTTTGGTTGAACATCATTTAGCCAAAACAAATGATACATGGGAAAATTTCTTGATAAGAAATCATTTTGAAGAGCCAAAAGAACCCTCACCGGAACCACAGCCTACAAGGAGAAGTAGAAAATGGAGAGCCTCAAAAGTTGAAATCGACAAAATAGTCCAAGAAAGTAGTGAGGAAATCATCTCAGAGAAGTTGACTCAAATCAAGAGACAACTTAAGAAAGAAAAGGTAATCAGGAAATCTGCCATGGAGAAAGGAGAGGGATATTCTCAGCCAAGAAGAAGCCACAGACTAAAGGGGAAACTAAAGAAAACTCAAATCAAACAAACAGGGGTGATTAATATAGAAGATGAGGAAACATCCATTGAAGAAGATGATGAAGAGGATTTTAATGAAGGAACCCCTGAAATTGACCCTGCTCAACAAGAAATTTATGACTATGTGGAAAATTTGGAAAGGAGAGCTTCAGAAAGCAGAGAGAGAACCCCTAGTCCTCCACTGTCTGAAATATATGTATTAAGAAGGGATAGGTATGAGTTGGAAATACTTAATAGACACATCAAAAATGAGAATGAAATTCTCAAAGATCAAGTCAAGCTCAAAACTAATATGAACTCAACCTTATCCCTACATATAGACAAAGTGGAAAGGACCAATGAAAAGTTGAAGCAAAGGAACAAGAAGCTAATCAGGGCACTTACCAACCTAAGGTTCAAACTTGTTATCAGAAAACCCAGAAGATCTTTAGCTTCCAGACAAAGAAGAAGGAGAGGATTAGATTTTCTTGCAGAAGCCTCTGAGTTCATAGGATAATTTGCATGAGGACATGCAAGGAGACAGCAGTGGGGGTATGTTGAGCCTCAAAATTGTGCTTTCTTTCATTCCATTTTACCTCATTTTCCTTTTTCCATTTCTATCCTAGACCCAATTGATCAATGAATATAGTTAAAATTACTTCTAGAATGATTTACATGACTGACTTGCTAAGTTTTGTGATTTTTGCCATTGTAAAGCATTTTGACCGGAACTAGCTGCAGAATGCAGACATTCCATAGCTAACCGGCGATTCTGCAGCTGTCTTCACGTTTGAGTATGTTCCAGGTGGCCTCTCAAGAAAAACTGCATATGGGCATATTCCACGTCATGTCTACATGGTTCGTTGCTCACCATGAAGGAAGAAACGGATTCTGGGTATGGTTTTGGTACGTGGGAACACATTTAGGAAGGCAGACTTCTATTAGGACTGTCTCAGTCCAGATGTCCGTTTCCTTTTTACGTTGCCACTTCAAGAGTCCTAATGTGATTCCGATAAGGAAAGACAATGTTCCTGAAATTGTTGCAAGTCTTGTTATTTACATTTTTTATATAAACACTTGGGAAACCGAGAGCTAGGCTAGATTTTGTTCTAGATTTTGCTTAGATTTTGTGCTACATTTCTGAAGACGCAGAGTGCTCTGTTCAAGTTATTTCACTTTTAATGAAGCAGACAGTGTTGTTTTGAAAGCGTTGATTTGATTTGGAGTTAGATTCCGTCAGGTGGTAGAGGGCCCCTGCCTCTTGCACAGATTTATTTGCGTAATTTAGATAATTATTCTAGCTGCCTTTACATTTTTGAAGTTGAATTTGTAGTTGTTTTCATTAGCTACTATAGTTATACTCATTCTAACTCTTCCACAAGAAGAAGCTCTTCCAAAAGATTATAATGATGAATGGGAAATGGCTATAGTATTGTAGGATTTAATTGTAATCTCTTTTATTCACCATCAAAGTTATACTTATGCTCAATACTCTTCCACAAGAAGAAACTCTTCCAAGAAATCTTTATACTGTCTTAAGCATGATTGTGATCTTGAACGCTTTAGTTGTGTGTTTTCACTAAGTACCATCGTTTTTCTTGCTCTTAAACGCTTGTCCAAAATATCATAATAACGAGTGGGAGATGGCTATGATATCTTAGTTTTTCATTGCTTTCAGTATTTATGTTTGCATTTGCATTCAATTACACAGTCAGGATTGTTCTAAAAACTCTTCCAAAAGAAGGAACTCTTCCAAAATACCAATCATGATGGACAAACAGACTGTATAATTCCATATAATAATGCATGATAGCTTAGTTAGGATGCTCCGGAGTTTAATTGCACTTAACTCATGTTCAGTTGTTTTGCTTTAAGTTTGATAATGACTTGTAGTTTAACACTGTTTTAGGCTAGTGACATTTTAGGTTTGGTTGTAGTTCAACTCATTGCATTTGCACTTCACATTCAGACTGTCATTCACTGCACATTAGATTACTTCAGTTGTTAAAATTAACAAAACAGCCTTCATTATTCACAAACCTCTTCTTGTTCTAAAATCTATAATTGCTTCATAACTACATGAACAGAAGACAATATCATTTTAAGGCCTGAAGTACCTCTGCAATGTCCTTATCACTTCATAAACAGAGCCCTCCCTCAAAAGACTACTTTGAAAAGAAATCAATAAATCTTGAGTAAGGTTTTGTGACATTCAATTAAATTGCAGAATAGAGTTAGGAACTAGTCCTAGAATAGAAGATCTTATGATGGTATAAATGTTTTATTCCAAATTTGCTTCAACAAATCTCTAATCAAGGATGAAATGTTGCATCATTATAAGCTAGTTGTTTAAACTGTTTAGTTAGGAGGATTTGCATATTTAGTTGATCATTTCTCAAGTTGAGTTTATGTTTTGAATCATTTGTTTAAAAGTCATTATCAAGCTTTGTTTTTGCTTAATCATAGTTTAGATTTGATTCTGTTTCAGTGTTTGTACTTGCATTTGTCATTTGTCATCAACCAATTAGGCTTCACTCCGTTTTTAATCACCAGCTCCTTTCCATTAGCTTTCTAGTCATCTTTCTTGTGAACATAAAACCACCAAAAGACCAAAAACATCATAAATCATCACAAAAGACCAAAAACATCACAAAACACTACACACAATGCATTAAGAAACAAACACCTAGGTACATACAGTACGCTTCACTTCAGCAGTTTACCAACCCTGGTTGACAATTAAATGAGCTTAATTTAGGAGACTAGATTGAGACCAAACATTACGTGAAGATAGATATCACCAACACAGAGCACAAGGCGTGAAGACAAACATTGAAGGATAGATGTCACGTGCCACGACAAAAGCATTGGACAGAGGTAGGATATCTGTCCCAATCCATATTTCATTTATGAGCTATGAATTCAGGAGTCTATCATGTTACCTTGTTGCTAGACCCACCCTATGGCTAGAGGGATTGCCTCTGTCCGCAGAGGAGATTTTCCTGCACAACAGAGGGACTACTGGATTTACAAAATCCCGCTATGGAAGCTTAAAAAACTAGTACTGGGGAGAGGGCCTAAGGGATAAATGTTATGGAAAGGGGGAAAAGGAAACTAATGAGATGGACATCATAAGTTCTAATATGTCGAGATATCTAAGAGCATATCGGATGGCACAGATCACAATAAGAGGCGTCGCAAATGATAGTGGGGAAAGGAGTTTCGAAAGGGCCCTCGGGAATAGAGCGGTCCACCAAAGGAGTTAGAAAGGCTCATAAGAGCCCATCCCAATCAAAGAAATGAAATATTTCCAATGGAGAGGAGGACACAACCCCGAAGAATGATTCGGATGGTGAATTACATGTTGTGATGGAACGATTGTTTCAAGAAGGGTCAGTGGCCTTGATGAAAGGTAATATTATTCCCCAAATTCCAAGTAGAATTTGTCCTAACCTTCTTGTGGTACTCTATCACCCCCCCCCCCCCCTTGGATAATTTTTTTATAAAGTTGTGAAGATCGAGTAAAATACATAATATTCAGTCTAAAGTGCAGGTAAACACTAGCAGTAGTATTAGCAGAGGAATTTATCAACCAAGAAATAGAGGATTTGTACTACTTCTACATACACAGACAAAAATGGCAAGATCGTTCACTAGATATCCTGAGTTTTCAGTCAAAGGGAATGATGATGTGGAACAACATTGGTATTTGTGTGAGGCAATCTGGAGGGCTCACCAAACACTAGACGTTGTTAAGTTAATTGAGTTCTAGACTACGCTCCAAGAGAGATCACTACGGTGGTTTATTAAATGGTCAGAAGTACATCCAAATAAATCTGTAGATGATGTAAAGAGGAAATTTGTGCAAGAATTTAAATTACCACAGACCAACCAGCAAGGGTTATCTGAACTCTAGGAAATCAAGCAGCGAGAAGGAGATACTACTTGGGAGCTAATGAGAAGGTTCAAAGACGCCATTGGTAAATTGATCTATCCCATAGACTCAAATCATCATTGTGACTGGTTTATCAAGGCTCTTCTACCTCTCACCAGAACATCATTGACGCGGCAAAAGATCAACACGCTCCAAGATGCGCTAAAACAAGCGATGTGAATTGAAGTGATGGAAGAATATCCACAATAATTTAGAGGAGGTGTAACCACCCAGGATCCCTCTCTGTTGGGGCTAAAACATCAAATTGTAAGTTTAACAGAGAAACTTAAGGAAATACAGTCAGCTCGCCCAGCACAACTGAATGTGTGGTGCACACATTGTTTTCTAGAAGGAAATTTAGTCTCAAAATGTCCTAGGTTGCAGGGAACAACAATTGGGTCATCATCAGCAGGACCTCAAGTATCACCACTAGCGAGAGGAGTTGCACAATTAAATACACAAGGTCGGTACCCTGGTCAAACGCACTTACATGGATTCTTGAACCAACAAAATGCAACTTCAAATGAGTACTACGAGATTTGTTAGGAAGTTGGCCATCCACCTCGCCTATGCCCCATTATATAGAAGTACTATAATGTCCCAAAAAACGTCTATTGTGAGTTTTGTGCCTCAACTACACACCACACAGAATAGTGTAGAGCATTGGATGCACTGGCTGACAGACTAGACAGAACATCCTACAGAGTAAACGAGGCTCCTCGAGGACGAGGAGGGCCAGGAATAAGAGGGGGTAGGAAGGGTGGAAAACGGCCATTAAGATGTTATAATTGTGATCAAGAGGGACATGTCGTTGGGGAATTCCCACTACCTAGAAGGCCATGGTGCTCTTATTGAAGAGTGAACACACATTCCATGGAAGATTTCCCTAAGTTAATAAAAATATGGGAAGAGAGGAATAGATAACGGGTGCTAACTTGGTCAATGCAAATCCAATAATTTCTGGGATATAGCTAATACCAAGTGTAGCCATTATAATAAGAGAAGGAAAGAATATAGGAGGAGACACAGGAGCGATAGAGCCACTAAAGCTGATAAAGCCTATATTACCAAAGAAATCCTATAACCCTGAACAACAAAAGCAGTATTTCAAGGAAGCGGTGGAGACCTTATCGATATTAAGCACACACAGAGACCTCCAATAGATACAACCAACAAAAGAAGTAGAAAATATCGCAATACCATGTCATCCTATATAAGAATGGTTTAGGTTATTCCTAAATATCATAAATGATGAACAAATGCTAGATATGTTAAAACAAAACCTGAAGTCAATTATTGAGGGAGGAATGGAGAAAGTCAACCTAATCAATACAATCTTCTAGAAAGGCATGTACGAAGGGTTAAAATAAAAAAAAACATGGACAGGAAAGGAATTCAGAATCAATGTGCAAGTTGCGGGTTTTCAAATAAGGGATACAATGTTGGACCTAGGTTCAGACGTCAATATACTCTCGAGGAAGACTTGGGAGGCACTGGAAAAGCCCAAGTTAGCATTATCTCCCATACAATTGTGTGTGGAAAACCAATATTGTATTATACTAGTTGGGAGATTAGAATATGTTGAGGTTGATGTTGCGGGGGTAAAAACCTATACTGATTTTGAAGTGATAGATATTTTGGGTGATAAAGACCCATATCCAGCATTGTTAGGGATCGACTGGGCATTTGAGAATTATGCAGTCATAGATTTAAAGGAGTTGATGATATTTGAATATGGAGAGGTCAGGTTGATTTATCCATTGGATCCATACCAAGGCCCTATGTACACAGAATCAGTCGACACTAGAGAATATCCTAGACTCTTGGACAAATTATACTAGATGATGTCGAGAAAAAGGGAGGACAATATTAATCCGATAGCAAAAGGTTCAGTAAGTTGGTGGAGTGTTCAGATCTCCGAGGTGGGGTCCGAGGTTGCGTGGGATGACTGGAAACAGGGAGGATACGAAATCAATACCAGGAGGTGCATTTCTATTCGTGGACTCAACTGATGATCGATACAAAGGTAAGAGGTTACCCTACTCTTACTAATATGGAATTTTTTAATGCTTTTATCAATAAAGTAGATGATGTTGTCCCTGAGGAACACAATATTCCCTTAATGGATGTGGCATTGCAATCAACCTCTACGAGGTGGTGGGGAAACCATCACAACCACCTCCATATATGGGAAGATGCGGTGAAGGCTTTAAGAACTAGGTTCCAAGTATCGGTAGGACTACAACCGGATGAGACGTATAAGGGAAATTCAGACCCTCGAGCCCACATAAAATACTGTGAAGGATGATGGGAACTAGAAGAGTACCCCAAGAACTTGTGGGTTCATAAATTTGTGCACTCTTTGGGCACAATCCCACAAGCATGGTACCTCACTGAAGAGAAAAAGATACAGAAAATTAGTTGGGAATTACTATCCGAAAAGCTTATAAAAAGCTTTTATTTTAAAGAGGATCCTCAACAGCTAACAGATGCTTTGCAAGCCATGAAGAGGATCTGATTCACAATAGGGCCCGTGGAGGCGATGGATAGAGCCACTTTGAAAAAAAAATTTGAATCAAGTTACTGAGAAGCAGTGGCCTGTAGAAAAATAGATCAGGAAATGGATGATGATGACTTAGAAAACTATAGACACTTATTGTTTGAAGAGAAGGGGAGAAAAAAATCAAATATGGACCTATGACAGAGGGAATCCACTTACTTCCGCTCAAATTTAAAAAGAATAATATTGGAAGTACTAAGAAGCCCAAGTTAGCTTCCATTGGAGACTACTGGGATGAAGAAACAACAAAAGAAATTTTTGATTTATTGGTAGAGTATGAAGATCTGTTTCTCTCTTCTATCGTATAATTGAAGGGTATCAAAGAAGATTTGGGGGAAATGCACATAATGATAAAACCAGATTCCAGACCAGTGAAGCATCAGCCATAACGATTGAATCCTAGGGTAAAATCAAAGGTGAAGAAGGATATTGACAAAATGCTAGAGGCGGGGCTGATATTTTCGGTTGAAGAAGAAAAGTGGGTCAGTCCTATTGTTATCCAAAATAAAAAGGATAAGTCAGAAATAAAAGCATGTGTTGACTTCCGTAGTTTGAATAATGCATGTGTGCATGATCATTTTCCCACACCTTTCAGTGATGAAGTGTTAGACAACGTAGCAGGTTTGAAGCTTATTCTTTCACGGATGGATTCTCTAGGTACCACATGGTTAGAATAGTTGAGGAGGAAAAAAATAAAACCACATTTACAACTGAATGGGGCTCTTACGCTTATCATGTGATGCCTTTTGGACTGAAAAATGCACTAACAGTATTATGAAGGATAGTTATAACGGTATTCAAAGAATATGTCCACAAATTTCTAGAGGTTTATATGGATGATTAGATTGTATACAGTTTGTTGAAAAAGTATGCAAGTATACTCCGCATAGTGTTTGATCGATGCAGGCAACTACAAATCTTTGTAAATGTAAAGAAATGCAACTTCGCAGTTCCGTTCGGAACACTACTGGGCCATATAGTGTGCATGATCCAGGTGGATATTGGTGGCCACGCACCTATTCCACTTGGGGCCCCACCATTGTCTCTTTCATTTTTTAGTTTTGGCACAACTTACTATTTTTGACATTTTTTCGGGTCCTGAACTTTCGAAGCCATTTTGAGGCCCTAAATGATGTTTTTTGGGAAAATCGAGAGTGGCTACGTTTGTTTCTCTTGCACCAAAAGTTTTAATCCTCGAATAGATATTTCTAACGAGCTATTGAGCGTGTAAAACAGAGATCGTCTGCCAAAGTTACGTCCTCGGGAAGTTGAAACGCCAATTTACCCAAACGGATTTACGAGTTT